>JAPZDV010000006.1:20453086-20472612 GCA_029814665.1 Acanthurus lineatus | reverse complement strand
TCCATGTTGTTGTGCTGTGTTTACTGTGTGGCCTCGCTTTTCTGCCTCCACCCGAACCGCAACAACTGCTTCTCCGTCGGAGCTCGGTGAGTCTGAGAGTCAAACGTGAACAAGAGGTGAAGAGCTTTTCTTGAAACACAGCATATTTTTCTGTAGGAAAAAGGAGTTTTTTTTGTAATTTAGTATCTAGATGAGACTGTGGAATGTTTGTTAGTTTGCTTTTCAATCTGAATTCAACAATTTGTCCACATGCTCCAATAAGAGTTGCTTTAAAACAGATTGAAACAACTTTGACTGACCAAATGCTAGCTCCAGTTTTCTTTTCTTATTATTATTTTTAAACTAGTCTTGTCCAGGTTTTTGTGCATAAGCAGATTCAGCCTTATACCTGGCGCTGCATGTGTTGCTAATCACTAAATGCTAATAAACATTTTTAGAAACACACAAAACAAACTAATCACTTATCCTCACTGTGCTGTGATTGAAGGATGTTGTCATCCTGCAACCTGTTGCTTGAATAAGAAGATTACTGTAGAGGGTTGCTTAAATATGAGCGTCTTTTCATACATAACAGACCTTTTCTGATGACAGACATTAAGATATTTCAAACTCAGGTGTTGCTGTTGATCTTCCAGCAGTTGTGCATGCTGACTCACTTACATGGTTTCTTAGCACTGCTGTAAATTTGGCTTTCTTTTCTTTCTTGGTCTTCCCCTAAGTCACTGTTGTTTTTACACCTTTATTTTCCACCTTGCTTACTTTTTCTCTGTTTTTTCTCTTTTTTTTCTTCTCTCTTCTCAATTTTTTTATACCTCTGTCTCAGGAATCTGGTGTCAGTCGTCCAGCAGCTTTACCAGCGAGTCATTCGACTGCTGCGCACCACGCTGTGATCACCAACACTTCCTGTGTTTAAAGCACAAACTGCAGACCTGTCCTGCCCCCGTGGACACCTGCGGCTGCTGTGAAGCATGCCTGACATGAGCGCATCACCTGTCAAAAAGAAGAAAAGAAGAGGAAGCAGGGGAAGGGGAATGGCGTCGCTCCATTCTCGGACTGTGAAGTTTCCACCAGCCGCTCTGCTACAAATCTCTGACAATATGTTTTTAAACCAGAGGAGGAGGATTTGAAAATGTTTATTTTTTTACTGATGTAGCTTAAGATTATGGACATCTGCTGTGTGAGCGAGTGACAACAGATGTCTTTTAAATTCATTTTGAATGCGAGCTTAGCTGCTTTGCTGTTTACTACAACAGCAGAGGAATGACACTTCAGGAAAAAAAGGCTTGTAGTCGTTACTCAGCTGGCTGAAGTTCCTGGACACACTGACAGTGTTATTGTAGTATGTGAAGGAGTAAATCTTCCACCCCTGATTAACAATCACCATAAAACTGTGCCTGAGCAAAGCAGGATGTTTCCGGCGGGGCTGCATTGTACCTGCAGTGTGAGTGTGTGTGAGTGTGTGTGAGAGTGTGTGTGCACTGTTCAGAGTGGAGCTGAAAACACATAACCTTGAGTTATCCTTCACAGTGCTAAATCTTTAAAAAACTAACAAAAATCAGCATGCTGTTAATCGACTTTCAAACAAAGATCTGAAAGGAGACTGAATATAAAAAGATCTGATCAGATCTGATACAAAATGTGATCGATCTGATAGATCAAAAAAGAGAGCGAACTTTAGCTTCAGCAGCATTTTAACACTGTGGTCAACAGATGTAGCAGCACATGCTCCTTTTTTCCCTGAAACACCATTTGATCAGAGTCCACGGGGAGTCTTTTTTTGATCCAACAGGGTTGTGAACCAGTTAGTTTTTGTTTAAAAAACACCAGATGGTTTAAATTTTGTTGAGAAACAGGAACAGAACCAATTCCACGTTGGTTTAAAAGGCCAAAGAGAGTCCGTTAAGCTGCGATGGAAACTTTACTTTTTCCTTCTGATGTATGAACTGAGTGAATGTGTGACGCTCCATCCAGCATGAGAAACTTCGACCAGGAGTTTAAAACCATAAAGCGATCTGAGTCGAGGTGTTTGCTCAAATATGACAGGTGTCTACTGAGGTGATTTGATTACTGACTTAAGGTCCTATCTCTCACTGCAGTCTAACAAAAACAACAGGTGTGTCAGAGTTACCGTCAGTTACCTAATATTATAATTCAAACATGATGTGGACAGAACTACACCAATATTTACCCATAATAAAACAAAATGAATTTTCTTAAGAGGCTGATGTGTCCTTTTTCATTTTTAAGCCATATATCTCAGCTATCTAGCTAGCTAGCTACTATTTTAAATTAAGTGAAATAAAAATGCACAGTCAATGTGTGGGTTATATAATTATAAGGAATGTAAATAATTGGACTATGTGCTTGTATTAATTACTGAAAGATAGCATTAATACATGCTTTGTAGCTTCAAACCACAGATTTCTTATATGCAGACAAACCTCAAACTTGTTTGTGCATAAACTGTTGAGCTGCAGCTGTATTGCATCCACTTCTCCTTCGAATATTATTTAGAAATTCAGTATTTTTTACCTGTTGAGGATTGCATCTCCAATCTCAGGCTAGTCTCACCCTTGAATTTACCTTCTATAATATTAAAAAGATACATATTTTTTTTCTAATGGGAAATACCAAATTAATTAGAGACATTTAACTATTTCCTACCAGCTGTAAACACATGCTTTGTCACCATGTAACTGTACATCCCCGTAGAAATAAATGAGACACTTCTCGTTTTAGCCGGCAGGCGCACTTGACGCTGTAGTAACCGGAGAACTCCAGAAGATGGCAGTAAATCGACACTAAGGTGCCGTTACACCTTAAAGGAGAGAAGAAGAACCCGAGGCTCATTACTGGTGTATTTGACATTAGCTGAAATGGCAAGCTAACAGCGAGAAGTTTTCCGCTTGCACTTTAGTAAAAGTCAAGCCGCGTAGATGAATGCAGTCATGGAAAACCAAGTCATATAGCATACGGAGATTTTTATCGACATCACAGGTACGTGACATTTTGTATTATTGTGACGTTAACTACTTGCTAACTGTTAAACCTTGCTAACAAGCTGGTTGGTGTTTTCCACAAGTATTAGCTGACTAGCCGTTAGCCTAGCAGGAGCTATCAGCTTCGAGCTAACTGCTTAAAACAGTATTGACCGCCATCGCTTAAATAAACACTATTAAATTGCAAAATTTTTAGTTATTGACATTGTACATATTTACTAGGAGAATTTGTATTACATTGTAATTTGAGCAGCGTTTCTGTTTGTCATATGATATGGTAGAATTAATGTTAATAAATAACTTCATTTAATTCTCGTGACACTGTTGCTTGCATCGAAGTGTCAGTCACGGTTTGCCCTCTCCAGCGCACCAGCCAATCGAATCGCTTTACAGTTTGATTGACTGAACTCTCAGCCAATAGCAGCCCCACAACAAATATGATGGCTCTTTCGGAGGTGTTCGACACAGCGGGCGTCTCTTTCCGGCGCAGTATGCTGGGATGCTGATGCTGAGGAGCCTCCTTGAACTGTAGCATCATCATTACATCTCAGTATTTTTGTCGACATGTTGTATTGTTTGCGGTTGCAGCACTGTGTTAACCTCTGTCTCGGGGGGCTATTGTTGTTCTTAGCGGGGCTGCATCAGGTGGAAGCGGCAGCCGCTGCGGAGATGGCCAACTTGAACTGGAAGCCGTTCATATACGGAGGAATGGCCTCGATCGTCGCAGAATTCGGTAGGCTACGTGATGCACCGCAACATGCAACCCTCAGCCGTCATGCATGTTATTTGATCAAACGCTGTAATGTCTGATTGATTTAGACAGATTTTAAATGGATCGAATGGATTTTCAGCCATATGAATTATAGGAATAATCTTGTAGGGATCCTACTTAGTGATGATAGCGTTAGCTTCAAAAACGGATAGCTGCATCCAGCTGATAAATAAATACGAAAGCTGTTTGGTACACTCCATGCACCTGCAGATTTATAAAACTGATATGACTGGAATCAGTTCAGGTTGTTGGTTATCATCTGAATAGATAACAATAGTCTGACTGTCAGCCTCAGGCTGTGTACCTGTAAGATATTGTCATTTGAGTAATGAGCTTGGCTCCGGTATCTCTGAAAGACTCATACATTTGAATTATGTGCTGCATGATAAAATATTTTTTTACCACATTTCTCAAGTTGCAACTCTTTTTTTTAAATCAATGACCTGAAGCAAAAATTTAAATCTTTACTAGATGTATTTGTTTGATTGATTTTGCTTTCTGTGAAGTTCTAAGAGAAAAGAAATGTGCTTCTTTCGGTACCTGGAAAGGTGTTTCAACTTTGGAAACAGTTCAGAAATTGTAAACATGTACAGTGAATTGTGAATTGATTGTAAGTAATTAAAATTTAGGTTATCTCGAAGTATAAATTAGAGTTTTTATCAACACTTTGTGGGATAATTTGCTATAACTTGAAGTTAAAAACTACAAAAGAGCTGGAATATATCCTCAGTGCCTAATCATTGTCATACTCACCATTTCAGTGACTCCAGTACCTTAATTTTCTTTTTCACTTGATCTTGATTAATAACATTGTTCTTGTAATTTCTGTTTTACCTGTAATCCTCAGGGACGTTTCCCATTGACCTTACTAAGACGCGGCTACAGGTCCAGGGTCAGTCCCAGTACACTGAGGTGCGCTACAGAGGCATGTTTCACGCACTCTTCAGGATCGGCAAGGAGGAGGGCATCCGGGCGCTTTACTCCGGGTACGAAAGAGACCTCTTTTAGGATATGAGCAAGCAACATCACTTTCTGTGTATACCCACAATTGTTTTCAGAAAAATTCAAATCATGATTCAATAACTTTTATTGCATTAGGGAGTTTATATAGACCTTGTTCTGTTAGATTCTTTTATTTCAGAATATGCAGCACATATTCGGAGGTTTCTATCAGTGAAACACCAGTAGAGATTGATCACTGCTGTATTTATAGAACTATTGCTTTTTTGGGGGGATGATCTACATAAAAAATGTAGGATGTGGGTTTCATCAGTGAGGATGACAACTTAGGGAGTTTTGTGTCCGTTAATGCTGTACAAATGGCTTGGATGAGAGGCTGTTACATAGAAATAATTGCAAAATGAGGTTAATTCATTCAGCCTGCACACCATACATCATTCATTCACAATCTGGTTTGTTCAACTTTATCAGATAAATCCTGTTTTTGCCTAATGCACTGTGGAGTTTTGTAAAGGCTTGATACTCTTCAAACTCTGAATCATTTTAACTCCAAGGGAGAATATTAAAAGACCATAAGAATTACCTTAAAATTTCATCACTGCGGTACAGGATTTATGAATAAAGTCCCACATCCCTTGACGTTAGCGAGGGGAGAAAGAGCTTTTCAGTTAAACTCAGTGTGCTGTTAAGTGAATCCAGTTACTTTTCTTTGCTTCATGCTTGCAATATGCTCCTCACTGATGGAAACAGCATGTGTTCAGTACAATATGCAGTAATAAGCTTTGCTCACAGAGCTGTTACACTTTGTGGGTGGTTGAACTGTGATATTGCTCATCCATCTACAGATTTGCAAGATGCCCTGTGAGACAAAGTGTTCCATTTTTTGAAGATACTTTCTTTGACTCTTAAAGCTGTGGGCGTGATTCAAGTGTTTTGATGTGACGCCTCGATGTGACTTTAATTTTACCACATGACCACAAATCCTCTGCACATTGCCTCCAGTTTTCCCTCAGATCGAAGTCAATAAACATCTATGTTCTGTCTTCTCAGGATTTCCCCTGCTCTGTTGAGACAAGCCTCTTATGGTACAATCAAGATAGGAACCTACAACTCTCTGAAGAGGCTGTTTGTCAGTCGTCCAGAAGGTCAGTTTTAACCATTTCTGCCTCCAACATGCTGTCTGCTAACCCATCTTTATAAATGCTTTCATCTTAAGACTCTAAACCTACAGCCTGCCTTCAGGGAAAGAAATTAGCCTTTTAATTTACTTGTTCAGTTAGCTGGTGTCACAGAGGTACCCTGACACTTTGAATGCATTTCTGTCTACACAGCATTTGCAGGAGAAGATAGACTTGTAACACAGCTATGAGAGATGGTTTGAATGATACTGACAGCAGCAGCTCCTCATATTAAATTCAGACTTGCATTTGCATGGCAGCTCCCACTGACTTCATGCTGATGCAATCTCCTGCAAACTAAGTTCAGTGTAAAAGCATTGATGATGGGCCTGTTCTTTTTAAAAGCCCCGTGAGCCCTCGAGCGCCACAATCAGCAAAACTCCTTACAGCAAACTCAGAAAAAAAACAATAACGTGGAATTTTTGACTGTTTTGAGCAGTCGTCCTTAAGAACAAGAGCAAAAAATTTAGCAGCAGAAGCTCTTAAATGATTTTCTTAGATTTACATTTTATCTGGATGGCTGGTTTTGTTATCTCAGGATAAGTTTGTGTGTGGCAGAAAATTTTTTCTCCCATTGCAAGTAGCCAGTTGAAAGAAGTGTTGAAAGTTTCTAGAGTAAAGTCCCAGATTCAGTGAAGCACTTGTTCTTCTATCTTCTGTGCCCAAGTGGTTGCTCTAAGGTGGCAGATAGAGTCTACATTGATATTTAGTGTCTTTTATTCTACATTTATAAGAAACTGCCCCAATAAACCATTGAATGAAGATGAATTTGCCCTCCAGCAACTGTTCATAAAGTCTTGTTAGTATTTTGTGAAGTGATTTAAAACATTAATTACAGGCCCTTTGTATTTTCTTACTTATTCTGGCTCCTCTCATACTCCATTCTGAGTTTCTATTCATCACTTTCCTTCTGTTTGAACTCAAAACATCTTATTTCGCCCCAAACTAGTCAAATCCCTTGCAGGCTTTCTCTTTGTTTATGCTGGGACACGTTGCATGTATGTTGGGTGTTTTGGTGAGACGTTGGTTGTGTTTGCATGTAAACATGGATGAAAAGTTATTAATGATATTCTCAAAATTTTGTAAAAACAAAATGTAGTTGTGAATTGGTTCATTGTCGGCCAATTCAGAAATTTAGAATAGACAACAAGACGCTGGGAATCAGCAAAGATATAAAGTGGAAAGCAGTTCACTATGACGACATTTGTGCAGTGAGAAACAGTGTCTTTGTCTTTCAGTGTTTGTGCTGTTCACTCCACAAAACCTCTAAAAAAAGGCAGAGTGAATGGCACTAATTGTCATGCTAAATTTAAAGAAAGAGGAAAGAACAGAGAGATTTCAGGAAGGAAAGGATAGAGAGAGCGAACAGCGGAGACAGGAAAAGAGGTGAAGGGAGGGACAGAATGAGAGTGAGTCAGGTTACATTGACATTGCAGGTTGAAGTGCTGTTTCTTTTCCCGTCACATCAGATACAGATTTCACATTGCAAACACCGGCTCTCATGCCTCACTGCAGACGCTGAGGAGTGTTTGCACCGAGCCACCCGATCATCATCACCCCACAATTCATATCGATCATTGAAACTCAGAGGGGAAGGAATAAGGAATATAAAACAGTTTCATTTTCAAAATCCCGGTTCTGGTAAAATATAGGTCATCATTATACCATCAGCAAATGTTTGTCTACCCCCCCCAGCTTGAGGACCATTTCTGCAGGGAACCAAAGAGCCACTTCAGTTATCAGCCAAATAAATATGCGCTACACTTATCAGCCATTTGCTGGCGCCAGCAGATTCGTGAGACCCACAGGAAGTTAATGACCGTGGTCATTCGTATCTTCCAACTGACTGGTTCCTTCTTTATCTGGCACTACCTTTCCCTATCTCTGCTCCAAGCCCCCCCGGTTTCCTTTTCTTTGTTTTCTTCCCTCCACTTTGTTTCTTCTCCTCTTTCCTTTGCTCCTCTTAATATTTAATTGCCAATTAGTGTGTGTGAAAGAAAGATAATATGAATAATTGAGAAGGACAGCAACTAAAAGAGTGGAAGGAGATTTAAAAGTGAGGTTGCATTTTGTTCTTTTTTTTTTTAAGGACAAGGTCAAATCTGGGAAAATATGTTTGAAATGACAATATTGAAAATAATCTCATATGAGAATGAGCTCTGATGTGTTAAGTAAAACTTAGCATGGTGACCGGAGGCAGACAGAAGCTGTTAGTCTGGTTCTGTCCGGAGGGAAATAACGTCCTGTGCATGCAGTGTACTTATTGAATACTAATGCTTCTGAATCTAATGTGAGAAAATAGATAAGGAAGCATTCAGGGGAAGAGAGCAAGGTGGGGAACTAATCCTGGGATGAAGAATCTTTGATGCTGGTCTTGTATTTACTTTTTTTAATGTTGAAATCACTTGAAAACACTTTTTTTTTTGTTTTGTTTCTGTTGATTGTTGCCTTTCCACTCTGCATGCCCTCTGCCACAACGGTGCCACTGTGTGTTGAATGCTTATTTTGATACAGGCTTGGGTTTGCCCTGTGGTTGTGGTGGGATCGAACGCCCCCCCCGTTCTCCCGTTCACCCCGTCCAAAAAATGAGCGGCGCGAGGACCGCCACACTAACTGTTGGTCACATTGATCAACGATCACTGTAACTATTGTTCTAAACTCAATCCATTATTATTTTGTTTCCTCCTCCTCCTCCTCCTCCTTCTTCTTCTGACTCCAACATAGACACCATACTGGGTTACTACTAACACGATCCACCACCTGCTAACACTGACAAACTCTGCCGAGGCCAATTGCTAACAGTGGTTCCTGTTCCTGTTTATTTAAAGTCGATAAAGAAAATCTTTAGTCTCTGAAACAGCAGATTCAAATTATTCTTAGTTTTGATTTTAATCTGCTTGGAGGGGCATGTGGGTGGAGTTTGACACATGATGAGAGAGAGACCAGTGTGTTGTAGCTTTGTGGTCAACAGCTTATACATTTAACTCCACCCATGTGGTTTTCCAAGTAGGTTGTAGAAAACATGAACACTAGTAGGCAGAAAAAATAATTCAGACACTCAGAAGCTTTTAATTGTAGAGAAAAATCCCTAAGATTAGCTTCTTGTCAGTAAATTACTTTCGTCACCTTTGACATTTATAGTTAATTATGTTCAAACTTTACAGTGACGCAAAATTTGTAGCTTTGTTAGAATCAAACAGCTGATCTTTGTTCAGTTAAACTGGGATGAAGATGCTGCCATGTTGCATCATTTCATTTGACTTAAGCAAACATATTAATGTAGGACTTCAGTGTACATTTAATTATTCTTACCATACGTGTCCAGTTGGTTGCATGAATCTGCTTTAATTTGTATAAACTGTTTAAAAGAGCTGTATTTATAATACAATAATTAAAAAAAGGTTTACAATTTATGTTTTGTTGTTTATAATAAGAAGTAATTCACAGCAACCATCTTATTGCTCAATATGCAGATTTTCATGCATTTCTGCTAACAAGACATAGTATAAAATAATTCTACCACACAATAATGTTACTTACAGCCAAAAAAATACATTGTTTAATAGGACTTTTGCCTCATTATTTGTTTTAAGTAATCACAAATGTTTTTCCCCGAAACAAGATCAACTAGAGAATTATAAATGGAACACGATTTCTTAAAGTCAAGTGCATGCATGATAATTTTATGATCTCTGGTAAATAACATCATCGCTCTAGACATCTGTACTTGGTTAATTATGGATTAATCTTAATTCTGTCAGTGTGCTTTTGGTTGCTTTTGGCCATATGTGTCAATAATATCATGTTAATATCATTTCTTGTCTTTCTCCTGACAGATGAGACCATGGTCATCAACGTCTTCTGTGGAGTCGTGTCGGGAGTCCTCTCCTCCTCTCTGGCAAACCCCACCGACGTCCTCAAGGTGATTCTTGAAAAAAACATCTGTTCTCGGCGAATCAAAGCTGTGATGACCTAATCCTCTTTATTAAATTGTAGTTAAGGACCAGCCCTGTAAAAAATGTTTGACCCCCACCGTTTCTGTTTGTTTTTTTGTCTCAGATCAGGATGCAGGCGCAGGGCAGTCTGCTCCAAGGCAGCATGATGTCCAACTTCATCAACATCTACCAGACAGAGGGCACCAGAGGACTGTGGAGAGTGAGTGCTGGATCTCTTTGTGTAGGAGTGTGTGTGTGTGTGTGCGTTATGGATTACATGTTGGGGATGCTATGCTTTGAAAAGGTGCCGCCTTTGAGTTGCTTTAATTTATTTTATTGCTTGTTTTTCTGTGAGTGTGTGCAGTTAGATGTATTTTTCCATCATCCTCCTCCTCCTCCTCCTCAGGGTGTCATCACTACGGCGCAGCGAGCAGCCATTGTTGTTGGGGTGGAGCTTCCTGTCTATGACATCACAAAGAAGCACCTCCTTCGCTCTGGACTCATGGGAGACACCATTTTGGCACATTTTATGTAAGTTTATTCGGTCTTTAATGCTCTTTTCAGGTCATGAGTGTGCGACTCAAACGATCATAGTTTGTTTTAAGTTGCATAAAACTGCATTTGGAAGTGAGTGGCTGCGGTGCACTTTGATTTAAATCACTTTTGTGACTTTCAAATGAAACTAACCTTAACCTTGATCCATGTCTGGATGCGTGCACAGCTCGAGTTTCACGTGTGGCCTAGCGGGGGCGCTGGCTTCCAACCCTGTAGACGTGGTCCGGACCCGTATGATGAACCAGCGAGTTTTGTCCGGAGGTCCCATGTACAAAGGAACACTGGACGGAGTGATGCAGACGTGGAAGAACGAGGGCTTCTTTGCTCTTTATAAAGGCTTTTGGCCCAACTGGCTGCGACTGGGGCCTTGGAACATCATTGTATCCTTTAAAACCTGCAGAGTTCCTTCAAACAGTAGTTTTCAAACTGTAAACTATTAATTTCAAAGATAAATAGTCTGAAATATCAACTTTAATTGTCCACTTCTTTACAAAACTGTATATATGCATCCATGCCAAGTCCTGAAGGTCAGAGTTGAGCCGGAGAAGGTCTGGCATGAGGCGAGGGGACTCGAGTTTCTGATCTCGTGTCAGTCATCTGAGCAGCTCCATCCTGTATTCTGTTCAGGAACCATCAGTTTTGCCTTGACACACTTCTCAGTTCTTCATCACATTCGAGCAGCTGAAGAAGCTCCCGTTTTAACACCAGCGAGACGTGGGACATCGCTGGTCTGCAGACTGTGTCGAGCATAAGAGGAGTGTGAGCACGGCAGCACCTGGAGTTCTGGCACCAGTATATTCACACTCCCCTTCAAATTCATACCAATGATACAGAAAAGTATCTTCTTGTCCCGCTCATCCAAATCTTGTGTTGATTTCACATGTTTTGCAAAGTGTTTTATTTATTGTACTGTTTTAAGGACAGATTCTTTGATGATAACTCTCACTCCTTTGACACACTTTTGACACTCCCCAGGCAGCTAAATGTTTAGTTGTAGCAAAAAGACAGAAAGTTTGGAACACTAGGTGCATTTCCTAGAACTGATGCGAAAAAAGAGAGGTTACTGCTGTGAAATAGGTGAGACGAATCTTGAGTTAAGACGCTTGTGATAGCTCAGGATTTTGACACAGATCCAGCTAAAAAAAAGGGAAATGAAAAAGCCTAGAAACTGCAGAATGTCAGTTCGAACATGCATGACTCCACAGTTTGAGGAGTAAGAGAAAAAAAAAGAGATGACTGAAATTTTAAGGTGAATGATGTGAGGGAGCCTTGTGTTTTAAATGCATTGGCACTGCATGAAATGTGCTCGGGAATTAAGTTAAATTTTTACTGTTGAATGTTGAGGATTGTATGAAACTGTTACAGGGAGTTACTGTGCAGATTTAAGACAGGATTCACACTCTCAAAAAGGATAATAATGGTCAAAAATACTCCAGATGAGCTCATCTCTGCATGTGTGGTGGGATCTTTGATATATGATGGTGTCAAAAAAAGGTGTTGCAAAAGCCTCTGAAAATTCACAGTGCAGTTTAAATCTATAAGTGGGTCAGTTGCTAGAAAATCCCTCAACACACGAACTTCTGTCTAAATTTAAAGCTGCGTCAAGTTTTTTCTCTATTTATCGTTTGCTGTTTGTTAGAAACAACATTTTCCAGAGACACATTGAAACACAAACTCTGAGCATCTGAGATCTCAAAGAGACGCTGAAGTTTTTACTTGAAACGATCTGAAATCTGCACCAAAGCCTCTTATAACAAAAAACAGAAGAAAGTGTTTTTCTCTCCAATTTTTTTTTAATTTTTGAGATAATCTTCAAGCTTGATCACTCAGATCAAAGTGTGTCATTCACCTCCAGTCTGCTGCAGTATGAGGAGCGAATGGGTTGTGAGCAGGTGCTTGCTGCCATGATTTTAATTAACAATCCAGTACATAATGTAAATCGCTGTACAGACAGTCACACGTGGAGACAGGTGTGTTAATCTCACGCATGTTCAGGTGCACGTATGATGCCTTGTTGCGCTTCTCACTGTTGTGTCCCTTGTTTGAGGTAAAGTCATGAATGGCATGAATAAGAAGAGAGGCCGCTGATGTGGACGGAAAGCAAACGGGGGCCTTTGTGCCAAAATTTGTCTTTACCAAACTGGTTTAACATTATTTGCAGGTGATTCAGTCTCAGGTTTCGTTGCAGCTTCTCTTGAAGCTGCATGAAAAACTCTGAAGTCAGAAGTTTGTAGTTGATGAAATTTGGATTCTCCACCCACATAAAACCGACCAAATACATGTTTCTAGTAACTTGTATTTTTATTTCTGTCATTTTGAAGCCATAAATGATATCAAACAGTAATCCTGACACATGCTATTACTATGTGCAAAGAGTAAATGTCCCTTGTTTGACTTGCACAGCACAAGAGTGCAACTTTTACGCCTGGTACCTCGCTCTCATCCACTTCTATCACCAAACCTTTTTTTTTATGTCAAATGTTTATTTTATCAGTGTTTGAAAAGTTTATATTCTTAGTTTCAGTTTCTCAGGTTCTGTTTATCTTGAGACTGAGACAAGTCGTCTGTCTTTTGTTAAAAAGGCACAAACCTGCTGGATTTATAACTCACGCACACTGCAGATAGTTTTTAATTTATAGCTTTGACAGCACTGTCACCAGCACCTCTGTATGTACTCTGCTGTAGGCAGCTTGGCTGATCCCAGGTCTGCACTGTTGGCTTGTTAAAATCGAGACTGAACCAGTTTGACTCTCTGGGTCACATGTTGAGTCTTGCTCTTAGTTGGCTTTTGCTTCATTCACTGCGTACGGTAGAATAGCTGTGAGAGTTTTGTGAAGTAGGTTTCCTCAAACTGCCTCTCGATCTCTTCATTAAAAAACACACATCGTGTCCTTTTTGCCCTGAAATGCATCAGTGGTCCTTGCAGCTACAGAAATCTCACAAACAGCCTTTAATTAGCTGATCCTAAACTCCAGCAGTGAGTCCTGATCTAAATCGAATCACTGATAGCGTGTAGAATCTCTGTTTGTAAGGATTTATGTGTTCGTTCTTGCTTTTCTTGAGCTTTCGTTGGAGCTTTTTGCACCAACATCTCACAGCTGAGTTGTGTCATTAGGACTCAACTCGGTGTTTTTGTGCTGGAGAGTGGAGCTGGTGTGAAGGGTCACGATGTTTCAGGTGTGTGTTGGAGTCCGTGGTTGGACAGGATGTGGTGTGTGTGTGTGTGTCTGGCACTCCTGGCATGTTTCTGCCTTTCTGTCCTGCAGTCCTGAGAGAAAGTTGCACTGTTACAGCCTTACATTTCACATTGATCACCTGTTTGTTATGTTGTTCTGTTGTAATGTTGCTCCTCTGCCAATTCTGATGCCTCATCACCAGACTGAGTGTGTGGGTGAAGCCTTTCTCCTTTAGTTACTGTCTACAGGTTGTTCTCATAGCTCACAGTATTGAAGTTTAATGTAAAATACTCTTAAATAATATTTCAGTGCGTTTCTGAGGAGATGTGTTACCTCAGCTGTCATGCTTCCCTGAGCCATTTCAAACGATTCTCCATAGTTCTCCAGAAC
This sequence comes from Acanthurus lineatus, assembly GCA_029814665.1. Classification (NCBI taxonomy): domain Eukaryota; kingdom Metazoa; phylum Chordata; class Actinopteri; order Acanthuriformes; family Acanthuridae; genus Acanthurus; species Acanthurus lineatus. Next base: position 20,458,647 of record JAPZDV010000006.1, on the reverse strand, counting down.
AGCAAAGTATCACATTTTCAACCTGAAAATACATTTTTAAGCATTTATTTTACTATTAATTGTGTCCAGTGGGATTCTGATCAGGTTTATTTTAAAGTTTAATCAGCTTGCTGGGTGTCTAGAAATTGTTCAAGTAATAATCATTTGATAAATATTTGTTGTGTGTGCAGAGTTTAAAGGCTCAGGCTGAGGTCAGATGCAGTGAGGCTGTTTCCAGCCTTACACGGATGCATTTGGAAACCTCTTTGTAGTTTTGGGGTTTAAATCCACACTGAGGTGGCAGAGCTGTGCTTTAACCTGCTGAGATCAGTTCAGCCATGTTTGAGGGGGCAGTTGGGGTTTTTTCTGGTAAATTATAAAACAAAGTTAAGTCAGAACTTTCAGCACAGCAAACATCAACATTACATTTCTCAGAGTCACCCAGTTTACAAAAGAAGTTATTACTTGTCTATCTCTGGTGGTATTTTGAGTAATTTGGGTGAACTGACCCTTTAATCTGCTGGAAAACTAAGAAGTGGAAGCTGACGATCATCAGTTGATGTTTGCTTGCTGAATCTTACTGATAAATTGTTTTTTTGCCTCCATCTGTCGTCCTCAGCTCGTCATGGCAGCCCGTCTTCACTGTGCAGCCTCTAAAACTTTCTGTAGTTCACCTCTGTCACTGGTTGTCTTGTAGAAGTTTTTTTTTTGTCAAAATGATTGTAGATCCTTTAATGGAAATATTATGTTTAAGCTTTTTAATGGATTTTTCTAATTATTTTTAAAGAGCTTTGCTTTTTATCTGTGTTTGACTCGCAGTTCAGCTGATGCTGCTGTCCATTCCTGCTCAGTTTAAAAAAAAAAAAAAAGAAAAAGCATTTAATGCTCTAATTAGAATGTTTTTATTTTAATTTATTTTTTAATCAGAGTTGACCAAATTGTTTTTATCACCCACTCTTTCAAACAGAGGTTAAAGATAAAATGCCCCCATGTTTCCATTGGAATGAATGTAAATATCTCAGAATTTGGCTGTTTGTTTTAAAGCTGATGTGACGAACGCTTTAACCTGCATCCATTTTGTAAAAACATATTTCTGTAATGATGTTTCATGAAGGAGGGACGTCTTGTGTGTCCTAATTTTAGCAGAAACCTTGGTGAGTGGAAGCTGATTTATGTCCCCAAACCCCCCCATGTTCGCTTTGAACAAGTCATCTGTTTCCTCAGTCGCACACCAGCTGTGTGTAAAATGTGTCGGTAGCTATTAAAACACTCCGGCTTTGAGCTTGTTAATTCTTGGGAATAGAAGTCTGAATATAATCTTTAATTTAAAGTCCACTCGCTTGTTTTTTTTTCTGGTCCTGTGACCTCTGACCCCAGTCGTCTGTGTGACTGGTTTTAATTTCTGGTGTTGACTGGATCTATTGTCCAGGGTCCTCAGTGGTCTTTAGTGTGTGCCAGCAGAGATCTGAAGGTGCTGACTGGTCTGAGGTCAGTGCTGACTTTTTCTTCTCGTCACTGAGGTTAAATGTTCTGTTTTGTAGGAGAATCCCACCGTCTTCCTGTCCTGGTTTTGGGTCGAGGTGGGTTTCTTATGATCCATGTGTTCATAATGAACTCTGCATCTCAAAGTCTTCATCAGAAAATAAAAGTTTACTCCATTAACAGCTCCAGAAAAAGCTACAAGTGGACCTTAATCAAGATTAGCAGCTCTGAAACCAGTTTGAATCTGAGAGGATCACATTGTGTCTGAAACAAGCCTTGTGTATCCTCACACTCCAAAAAAAAAATGAAATCAGCACGGTTAATATGAAAACCTGCTGTAAGAAGACACGTTTATTGTAAAAGAGGAGCATGTTTGTTTTTTATTTGTGCTTTTGCTTGTTATCATGTCGCATTTTGTCTTTACGAAAGAAGGACTGACGGAGGAAAAAGTCAGAAAATAGTTCAGTCCTGACTTCACAAGAGAAACTCCGCAAAACGTCTTTTTAAACCAGCGTGTGCCATGTGATCAGGTTTCATCTTAAGACTTTTAAATCAGTAGACTTCTCAGTCTTTTCTATTGTTTTACCTCAAAAAAAATCATTTTATTTTTCTGATTTTTCACAATCAAAACATCTATGTTTCCTTCAAACGTGATCCTTTTTCCTTACAATCTGTTTTTTCTGCCTGTCATATATTTGACTCTTCTTCTTTAGCTGGAGCCCTGTTTCCTTGTCTCATGTTCCACAAAACCAAAGCACTATTACACTGATTAAATTAAGACTATCTGCCATTTGTTTTTATTGTTTTTTTATCAGTCAGCATCAATTCTTCTGAACGCAGCCAGAGTCTCTGCAGAGAAAGTTTCTCTGGACGTTTAGTCTTTTGGTTTCATTGCTCACTGACATTTATACACAGATCATCTTCATCTAAAGGCCATAGTAGTGCAACCTGTAATAAAAACACCTGTAGGCTTTTAGGAGAGTTGTTTGTGTGCCACTTCAATCAAGATGCTTCAGAGGCTTCGGTCGAGATGTTTCCTCATACTGATTTTCAGATACTTGGAGTGGGGGCTCGTTAATATCTTTGTGGCTGTCTGACAGGAGAAGAAAATCTATAAATATTTTTGTAAATTTTCTCTTCACGTCCACTTTTCATTTGCACTTTGGTGTGTCATTGCTGTCTATAACCTTTACGCTTGTTCACTTGATGAATTTCTATGGTGGAAGATTTAAGTTTTTTTTCTTTGACAGAATGGGTGTGGCTTTATAAATTCAATGTTCACTCAAATAAAAGATATGCTGTGATTGTTTCTGTTTCAGATTATTGTTTTTTTTGCTCATTTTGATGGACAGTTGAAGTTTATCGACTGGATTATAAATTCTTATCCATGACAGACTGTAGTGTCAGCATTTAACCACAGGATGGAGCTGTTAAGGGAGAGAATTGTACAAGATAAACTTACTATTTTCCAAACAACACTTCAGCTTTGTAAGGACGAGGAAATAATATTGGTGTCAGATTTATATATTGATATGCATTTAATGTATATCATGTAATAAGTAATACTCTTGATGTTTTTGTTAAACTGTGTTTGACAGGGAAAGTAAATTCATAGTGACCCCTCCCCTTTGCAAAATCATGTTTAGAGTCACATTACTTTTATATATTCTGTGCCACAAGCTGGTCCATTCATGTCTTCACATTTGGGACGTTAAACAACATAGTTTCTGCAGAAAAGGGGGTCAGGTATTATTTAATGTCAAATCCCAAAGGCTATGATGTAACTGGTTAATAAATTACACACACACACACACACACACACACACACACACACACACATAATAAGCTTCAGGTGTGTCAGCTTTTCACACAGCTGATCTGTGGTTTCATTAAACCACATGAGAAACTTTGGAGGGAGTGACTGTGATGCTTTTAGCATCTGATGTGTGTGAGGTTCGAACCTGAACAAGCTGCTGCCTCACAAACACATTCAGACAAATGAAGATTTAAATGTTTGCTCATTTATTGATGCAGTAGCTTTAAATATCAAAGTTCTCTCTCGAGCTCCAGCAGCAAATATGTTTGCTTAAAGTGTCTGGTCTCCAGTTTGTCTCGTAGTTTTATGTCACTTTTTCTTGTTTTTCTTTAACAGTAGGATCACCCTACACGTGTTTTATTCTCTGTGGAAGTTTTTAACAGAGCAGGTTTCTGTGTCTGATAAGGTTTGTCAAGCTAGAGGCTAGAGTGTGTGTGAGTGTGTGTGTGTGTGTGTGTAAAGCCATGAAGGAGGAGATTGCAGCTGCTGTGTTTTTCGTTGCCCGGCTGGTGAAGAGATACGGCTGTGTGGATAACGAAGGCAGGGAGCGTTTTGCTGCTGCCCTCACCTCCGTCCTGTTCGAGAGCTACAAGAACCACTGGCACCCGAACGCACCAACCAAGGGACAGGCCTACAGGTCAGTAAAGCTTTAGGCTCCACAAGAGATGCAACACCAGACACCAACGACTCAACAAACAGAACAAAAAAGATGTGATCTGGATTTTGTTTTTGTTTCTGGGCATCACACTTAAAAATTTCAGCTTTAATTTGCAAGGATCGAGGCAGAAATCTCAGATTACATAAAAACTTGAGTAACCATACAGGGTAGAAAATATCAGTTGTTCTCTGTAAGACAACCCAGTGAAAGTTTAACTTCCCATGTCTTCAATAAGACTTGTGACTTTAGTAGAAGTCTAATCTTGAGTTGCTGAAGCAGAGTTGCGTTGTGCTGTGCGTGTTTCAGGTGTCTGCGTATGAACCGTGTGCGGCTGCAGGACCCGGTGCTGCAGCAGGCCTGCCAGCAGAGCTCGGTGCGTTACGAGGATCTGGGTCTCCCTCAGGAGCTGACGGTGTGGGTCGACCCTGGAGAGGTGTCCTGCAGGTCAGGCTGCAAAACTCAGCTGTGAACAGACTTTTTAGCCACAAGTTTCCAAGTTGAGATTCACAGAGGGACTGTTTGTCAGCATTAGTGTAAAACTGAAACCTGGAGGATTTTTATTGGTTCTATGGGTAAAAATATGAGATAATATCCTCCATATTAGGACTCAACTTCCTCATCTTTAACATTTCAGGGTTTGTTTGTGTATATATTTCATATAAATGAATGAGATACATGTTTAACAGCATTGCTCGTTATTTAAATTTGTTAAAACTCAAGTCTCTTAATGCTAAGCTAATCAGTCGGGTTTGGTTATAAGACAAAGCAGGTTTTCAAAGCACAAAATATGATTTTAGGTTTCATTTTTTTGATATTTATTCTATTATTTAATCTTTTCCCCACCTTCAGGTACGGTGAACACAGCACTCCATTTTGCGTCTCAGTGGCGGACAGCTGTCGCCGTGGAGATGGGGAATTTTCCCGCCGCATCCATGATGCCGTGGAGCGAGCGAGCCTCGACGTCCAATCAGGAAGCTCTTCAGAGGAAGAAGAGGAAGGGGGCGGAGACAGCAGCATGAGTAGCAACAGCCTATCGTCTCTCTGCACCGTTCCCATCCCGCCCACCGTCCCTGAACCTAAAACCATCCCGACTGTCAGCAACCCGAACAGCGTCTACAGGGTACGTTTACCGCTAAAAAAGTTTTTAATCTAAGCCAGAAATAAATGAATCTGCATTTTCAACGTGTTTTGCTTGACTCTGCTGTCTGCTTCTTTGCTCCTCAGTTCAGTGAATATTCTCCGGGCGCCCCTCAGACCTGGCTGATGGAGAAGCGGAAGGCCTTTGCTGGGGATGCGTTCCCGCCTCATGCACCACCAGCTGGAGGTCCACCCCCTCAGTTCTCCAGCCAGAAAGGATTCAAGTCCTACCGACCCACTTTCACCTTCGCTGGGCCTCGAGTCGACAAATACCACTGGGTCAGCAAATCAAGATCCTAGAGCAAGATGAGCCTTTAACCCAGAACCACAAGTGGGTTACTGCTCAGGACGGGACAGCAGGGACGGCAGCCATGATGTCGGTTAAAGCACTACACAGAGCCTGTTTGCAGGGGGGGAAAAAGTTTAGAAATGTTTATGCAACTTTAAAGGATAAAAATTTAAGAGTTAATGATTTAAACTAATGCTGTT
>JAPZDV010000006.1:20433034-20452539 GCA_029814665.1 Acanthurus lineatus | reverse complement strand
AAATGATTTAAATTAATGCTGTTTGAGCATGTTTTTTAACTTTGAAATATTCAAGTATTTTAAGAAATTCTGTCTTCTAAATGTGTTTTTAGACAAAAATTAAAGCAAATGTGAATAAAGTAACATTGAACAGTCATTGAAAAGAAATAAACGTGTCTGTGTCAGCTCTGCTGGTCGATCTACAAGTTTCCTTTTTCATTTCATGTTTTTTGTTCATCTTTTTTAACACGTCAGGATCCTCTGGCAGACTTTCGACACTCTGTTCACGATTTCCTTTTGTTCATCGTAATCCACTCAGCTGTAAATCAAACTTCAGTCTGAAACTTAACACAGCTGAGTTGTGGTTGTGGTTGTGTGTGGTGGTGGTTGTACTGGTAGTGTAGTTAGTGATTGGTGAGTGTGAGAACAATCAGCTAACAACACTGCCTACACAGCAACCCCGGTCATATTTCACTCCTTCTCATCAGTGACACTGCGGTAAATGCTGGTGTGAAATGACCCGCAGAGTCAATACGTACTGAGATTTAACCTCACTAGCTTTTGCATGAAGGACTTCACTTGAAAAGTTGCTCAGACATACTGGAGGGTTTGGTCAGCTGATTGTCTGCTGCTCGTGTGAAGAGACACTTTGTAGAAAATCTAAAAAAAAAACACATTTCTTGGTATTTCCTAAAAGGAATACAATGATATTTGGTAAAGTATTTACCATTTAAACAACCTTTATCACAGCATACTTGGGCATTAATTTCCACTTTTTCATGACAGTCAGCCTGACTTTGGGATGAAAAGTTCAAGAAAAAAAAAAGTTGAGCAGAGTTCAGATTCTTTTTACTTTGACGGCCCCACTTTCATTCTCCTGCTCTGTCACACTGTGAACAGGCTTTTTTTAATGGCACTGGCACTTTAACAAGTTAACAAAGCCACAGAGACTGATCAGCAAACAATAATTAGATAATCATAGTTAAAAATAAAAGGGAACAACACGATGACTACAGAGTTTAACAGGGACTGAGGCAGAATCGCCCCAGCCAGTGATTTTCAGATCTTTTTTGAAATTTTTGTTCCTGTTTTCAGCTTAAGTTCACTTAAAACTTTGTGATACTGGATAGACACATTAGTAGTGAGACAAGGAAGCAGAACTCTGATTGGCTGTTCCTGACTGCCTGAACATCTGAACATCCAAACACCTCAGACTTGCTGCTGCTGCTGGGCACCTCAGCTGATGATGTGATTCACAAGTTTAAAGAAATATCTGTTCTCCTCTGAACAACAACAATATCTTACATGAACTTTTGATGCCGTTTCTTTATAAATTGTGTATATAGGTACAGATTGAGAGTTGAGATCCTACCTGCAGTCGCTGTAGTTCTTAGCATGCTGTTAGCAAGTGACCACTGCTGGAAAAACACAACAGTCTCCACAGATACGCTTTAGCGTGTGTGTGCGTGTGTGTTTGTGTGTGTGTGTGTGTGTGCGTGTCTCAGGTCGTGCCTCGACTTGCCCCTGACTGGCAGGTAGAGTCCATGTTGCTGGGGTGAAGCAGTCAGTGGCAGCAGTAAACACTCGCCCTGAGCCCCAGGATTTTCCAGGTTTTGTTGTGTTTCATGTCACCAAAGCACTCTCATGTTTCATGAGTTCTACATGTTTGAATTTCAGACCCACAATATCTGTTTCAGCCTCATCTCTGTTACAAACTCAAGAGACTTTGTGGAAGTCTGTTCCACTCTGGGTTTTAATTCACCCATAGACACTTAAACTTAAAGAAAAATAATGCAACAAAAAAATATTCATGACTGAACTGATGTTATTGTGGGTAAGAGCTCTGAGTCTGAAAAATTCTCTGTGCACACAGAAATCACTTGGATGATTTTCTAGGTTTTTGAAAGGCCTACAGTGTGCAAACAAAGTTAGACAACTTTGGATGTTTCCCCATCCCATTATACATTTTGCATACCATCATGCATCTATTTATAGATGTGTGTCTCTTTACACTTCATAACGAGTAAGCCAAGAGCTGCTCTCTGTAATCTCACATAGTGAATGAGCAAACATAGAAACAAATGCATCTTCATTCTGAACGAAACTGAGAAACAAATGCAGACTGACACCTGAGAGTCTCCCAGTCTGTGTAATGTGTCCTGCAAACCATGTCATAGCTGAACTTAAATTAAAGTGTGAAAAGAATCTGAAACCAATAACTTGAGTGAATGTATTTGCTGGTTCTATAGGTGCCAATGGCTGAGGATTTTTAACCTCCATAACCTTTCTTCAGCTAAAACATTATTGTATGTAAACATTAGAGTTTATTTAGTAACACTACAAATGATAATAGAGTAAAATAGACAAAACAAAACTTTGAACTACACTCTCTCATCATTTCCATGTTGGACTAATCGTTTTGTATCTGCTGGGGTACAGACTTCAGTATATATTATATTTTCCGAAATAAAACAGCGCAAACCGATTTGCCTATTATTTATTTTCAAATGTATTAAAGATTCAGTTTTCCTATTAAAAGGGAAAGAGAAAGAGACGGACAATTCATTGTAATGGCATCGAAACACTCGAGCGCATCGATTAAATGTTCTTTTGTAAGAAACGGCGAGAGAACAGGAAGTACGAATGACGTTTAGCGTCTGTCATCAGTGCGACAGTCGATTAGCCAATAACATAGCACCTTCATTTTTGCCAGCGACATACTCGTCCAATCAGAAACGTGTTCATTGGAACGTCCCCTAGCACTTGGTCACATCCGGTCGTATATATGTTGCCACGAGTTAGCGGCGAATTTGGAGAGTGTCCATTTTGAGCAACCAGTCGGCGTCTCCGGAATTTTCCCGTTAAAGTAAGAACACTTTGTCCATTTTAGTCCAAAAATTTGAACAGACGCGTTGAAGTTCGTCTTTATGTCGCTGTTATTTCCGTTGAGCTCCTCGCCATCATCCTGCCTTTAACCGTGATGTGTTTTCGTGTGAACAGTTAATCTAGCTAGCCGTGTGTTAGCCGCGGCGGTTCAAAATAAGTAACGCGGTTATTGAGCGGAGTGAGTGGTCCGTCGATTAGTTGTAGTAGAAATTAAGCAACTGTGCATCAAATCATTTCTTGGGATCATAGTTGTTTCGTCTGGTGAGATTTTACTCGGAGTTTTAATTTGGGGTCTGCTAGCTAGCTGTTAGCCGGGCCTGCGCTCTTTCCCGAGCGGCAATGGAGCAAAGCGCGGTCTGCATGAACAGAGTACATGTAGATTCACGCCGGTTGACTGCTTCCTTTTGTTTAGCTAACAAAGTCCTACTCTACTTCTACTCCTAGTTATCCAACAACCAATATTGCGCAATGTTGTCGTTATTCTAACGCTTAGTTAGTTTTGTTACTGTAAAATACGAACGACTTGATAAAAGAGAACGAAAAGTACCGTGAACCTTATTTATTAGAGGCATAATATTAGCATTTAAGTAGCTCAGGCCGTTGTAGCTCACTTGAACCTAAACACCAGTCTTCGCGGCAACCCACTTTATGGTATCATTTATAGCATTATAAGAAAATTAAGTATTTGGATTTGTTCTGTAAAGTCATTCTCTGCTTTTATGCAAAACATTTTTTAATATAATAATTCATATTTTGGTTGCTATACCTGATTCCTGCTATCTGCCCCGAGGCATCTATACAGACCTCACCCTGTCCTACCGCATATCACACAAATTTATAGCTTGCACTCTTTCTGTGTTTTAGACATAAATTATTTGATGCTTGGCAAGTTTTCATGAATTTGTTCTTTGTAATTTCAGTTTCCATAAGAGCCCACCATCAGAATGGCAGACGCTGAAACTCTCCTGATGGAGACATCAGAGAACGGAAATGAGGGTGAAGACCAGAATGGAGCTGAGCAGGAGCTGATGGTTGGAGAGGGAGAGCAGGAGCAGGATCAAGATCTGGACCAGGATCCAGACCAGGACGTGGACCAGGACCAGGACAATGACAATGACAATGGCACAGATGGAGGCAAGATTGATGCCAGCAAAGGAGAGGAGGATGCTGGGTGAGTGTTAAGATCCTTGAGACCTTTCACATTTTATGCATTAGCACATTTGGTATTCAGGAAAAGGGTAATGCTGTGACACAAAATATTAATTTTCGTACGGCTAAATTATATTTAATTGCAGGCTAATAGAAAGCAAAAGAAAATCATCTTCAAACTGATATTGTCTGTGGCCCCCTTTGAAACATCTGCTTGAATTTTATGTGCTTCTCTGCAGAGAAGGAATATAAAGAAAATAGCAGGGGATAAAAACTTAGTCATAACTAAGGAAAAGGACATAAAAAATGGGTCAAACTACTGACTTACAAACATGCACTCCATATTTTAATATACAGATTTTTAAAAAAAATATATACTGTGCAATTAGTATTGACTTTTGCTCCTTGTGCCATATCTTTTCTGAAAGAGGCAGAGGTAAACAGCTAAGTATCCCCCTGTGTTTGCAGTAAAATGTTCGTGGGCGGCCTCAGCTGGGACACGAGTAAAAAGGACCTGAAGGATTACTTCAGTAAGTTTGGCGAAGTGTCAGACTGCACCATCAAGATCGACCCGAACACTGGCAGATCCCGAGGGTTTGGCTTCGTGCTCTTCAAAGACGCCTCCAGCGTGGACAAGGTCTGTTCGTATGAATACCTGGCAACTGTTAGATACACATTATTATCATTACTCAAATCGCTCCGTTAGATCTATAAGGATTATTATAGAAACACACCAACACAGTGCTGCGTGAGTGTTAGAGGAAGGTTAACATGACTAACAGCAGTCTCATTGTTATTAGTTCGATTTATTTGGTCAAATTGATTCTCCGCATGCAGGAGAAACGCCTTCAGGGCAGTGATTTTCACACGCACACAGCAGGCTTATGTGTTGGCAAAAACTGCTTCTAGCAGATGACAACGTTTGACTGACACCTACTTAAATTTTAATTTTCACAAATTTCTTGGAGCTGATCAAAGATAAAATAATTGTCCATTGTTTGCTTAAAAATAAATTTAATTACTTTGTGTGTCATGTTTTCAAAAATGTGCCCACACGTCGCCTGGCCGCTCTGTACAGTCTAAACATTTCCAGGCTTTTGATTCATCATTGCTGCATGTTAAACTTTGGTACCAACAATAATGTTTGTCTGCAGGTGTTGGAGCAGAAGGAACACAAACTGGACGGACGTCCAATCGACCCTAAGAAGGCGATGGCCATGAAAAAGGAGCCTGTCAAGAAGATATTTGTTGGGGGTCTGAACCCTGAAGCAACTGAGGACACCATCCGGGAATACTTTGGTGCCTTTGGAGAGGTCTGTTTTACCAGAAGTCCTATAAATCACTATAATTGATTGAATGCAAGATGTTAGATGAATTTTGTTAGATTGAACCGCGATATTGGGTGTTTGTTTTTTAATTAGTTGGAAAAGGCCAACAGAATAAAGGCAAAAGCCAGTCGACCGTCTCAATGGTTGACCAAAACCAGTTTGACTGCTAGTAGAAAACATCTGCTAAAACAGAATCTGTTCCATCAGTGATGGCATTTAGTTTCATAAATATAGAGTTTTTGATTAAACTGTCTAACACAAAGCTCTCCACCGTCTTCTCTTCCTCTAGATCGAAACCATTGAGCTGCCAATTGACCCCAAATCAAAGAAAAGGAGGGGTTTCATCTTCATCACATACAAAGAAGAAGCCAGCGTCAAGAAGTGTCTGGAGAAGAAATACCACAACATCCAGGGTGGCAGGGTACGTAAACACACGCACACACTTGTCTAAACAAATTGAAACGATAAGATAAAAACACACATGTAAAATACATCCGACTCTCGAGCAAATGTTTGCTCATTCTGATTCGTCCACAGCAGCCTTACATTGCAAGATTACTGCGTTGAGTGTTAAATTGCTTTTTGGGTCTATGTAGTCAGATTTTAACACACATGTTTTTGTCTCCTCCACAGTGTGAGCTGAAAATCGCCCAGCCGAAGGAAGTGTACCAGCAGCAGCAGTATGGAACAGGGCGCAGTGGGGGTTATGGAGGCCGAGGCAGGGGCCGTGGAGGTAAGGAAGAGGCATTTTTATTCAGCAATGCCTTACTAACCACCAAACTGTTGTTTTAAAAACTGAGTGCTAGATATCAATAAGCAGGAGCCATAATTTTACTCACTTAATATACTTGCTGGTGTCTTTCGGTGACTATCAGTTACCACACGTCCTGTAAAACCTGGAAAAAACTTGATAATTTATCAAACACTTTAAAAATCGGAGCAAAGTCAAATGCCTTGGAAACAGTGTGTTTTTTAGGCAGAGTCTTCAGTCTGTAAAGCTCCCATACAGTGGTTTCCTTATGAAAAGTATTTGCCTGCTCATTAATTCTTCCTGTTGTGAAATACTGAGGACACGCCTCTAATTCATGCCACATCGTATCACATGCAGGTGGGATGACGTAACAGCTCGAGTGGCTGAAACTCTGACTAATTTGTTACATCATTCTTCAAATGTCAATATTTGTTAATCTTGTAATTGTAATATTAAAGGTTTATAGATTTCCACTTAGTTCCTAACGTGTCTTTAACGCATGAATAACGTTCAGGTGCTGAGCACGTTTGGTTCAGTTGCTTAACTTGTTGTGCTTGCTAACTTATTTTACCTGCACAAGTTTAAACTGATTCAGCTCCGCCTTGCAGCAGTAATTATAGATGTGTTGAGAGTTGGATAGTAACAAAGGGGAGACTCAGGTCGAAACATTAAATGTGAGCTCAACTTTATGTTAGTAAAACTCTGGCAGACAAACATTTTGTGTTTAAAATTGAGAGAAAACCTCCTTCCTTTAGGCTTTTTAAATTAAATGTGAACTCTTCCCTGTGTGTCCCAGGTCAGAACCAGAACTGGAACCAGGGCTATGGAAACTACTGGAACCAGGGATATGGTAACCAAGGGTATGGATATGCACAATGTGGAGGATACGGCAACTATGGGAACTACGGGAACTATGGAAACTATGGAAACTATGGGGACTATGGTTCTGGTCACTACGGATATGAATACAGTAAGAACAAACACAAACTTCCACTCACAGTTGTTGTTGTTTACCTTTAAGATTGGTAGGTGCATTTTTTTCACTTCATACATGCCAGACTAGCATTTTCTCCTGCTTCCAGTGTTTTCACTAAACCACCAACGTCCTGACTCTAACTCTGAACTAAACACACAGCCATGAATGAGCTCAGCTGCTCATCTCACACTCAGAAGTAAAGTGCATCGGCTTATTTCCCAAAGTGATGAAATATTGCTCATCATTGAGGAGGAAGTGCTGTTTGCTGAATGACTGACTGAGTGTGTGTCTGTGTGTGTGTGTCTGTCTGACCCTTCTATCTTTGCTGCCCCACAGATCAGAGCAATGCCAACTATGGGAAAACCCCTAGACGAGGACACACGCCCAACTTCAAGCCATACTGATGATCACATGGTAGTGCAAGGTATGCCACGGCCATGACAGCCCTTTTTTACACACTGACTCAGTGCAGAATTTAGGTTTTAATAGACAAAACAGACGGTTGGTTTATGCTAAACCTGTTAAACCTGCATCCATCTAAATCTAGACAAAGAAACCACAGTCCAATGTGGTGTTGTCAGCCTTATAAGATGTGATTAAACCTCTGGAAGAGAATTGGCTCCTTTTTTTCCTGTACCTCTTTTTGCAGAGCACAGCCAATCAGGGTCAGGTAGCAAAAGTTCCTTGTCTCTTGTGCACGTGTTAAGTCAAAATACAAGGTGATAGTCACTGAGAAGTAAACCCGCTGCACTTGACTGTTATTAGAAAATGCCTCCACCGACCCCACTAGCGTGCACAAATGCACAATATTTATACACACAGAGTGAGAGGGTTGTGTAAAGAACATTTGCCATGTTTTAAGCAATAGTCCGCATTGCTTTGGTCTGCTGAGCAGCGTTCTGTGTTTCCCAGTTTTGTGTGTGATGACTGCATGTGATTTAGTTGTAACTGCCATCAAAAAAATCTGTGGATAGACTCTTTTTGTACACAATTAACCGAGCACCCAGCTCATTTTCATTATCCTCCAAGTTTTTTTTCTCACTGGAACAGTGAAGAATGTTTTGAGTTTGTGTTTTTGAGACAAGAGATGTGATGTTTGAAGAAAACGTGACCGAGTCGTATCCGTTTCTTTAGGACTCCAGTGACACAGTGAGACCGACAGCTGGACGGACACAATGGGCATGACACGACCTCTTTTATGACAGAAGACCATTTGTACAGATAACCGAAATGTAACTTTTCTTTTTTTTTTTTTTTAAATCCTATCATTTTTAGGTTTTACTTTTACCTTGGGTGTTTGTTTTTTTTTTTTCTTCCCCTCCACATTTCCATCGATGGAAGTGTAATTTTTACTGTACTTTTTGGTACCTGTTTGATTCTAATGTATTGTAAGGCTTGTATTTTACATGTTTGACTTTACAGGTTGAAAATCTTGGCGCTGTAAAGGAGATTTTTTGACAAATAAAAACCATTTTCAGTAACTCTTTTGTTCTGATGCTTCCAGGTTCTGGGGTGGAGATAAAAAAAAAAAGACTTTGTTGAAAGGGTCCAGGATTCAGCTTTAGTTGTAAAACTTATCTTAAATATTGATTTCCAATGTTTGTTTGGTTTTTTTTTTTATAGCCACACATTCCAATAATCTGTGATTAAAGAATGGTGTTGAGTTTTAAAACTTTTAAGTTACCTGCATAACTTAAGAATTGTGCTTCACTTTCCCTCTGGCCCTTTTTTTTGTTCCCATTTATGTTGAATTAAGTGTTCCAAGACAAATTTAACTTGTGATCATTCCTAAAAAAAAAATACAAGAACTGCCTTCACACTTTTTTTTCAGGGTGTTTTATCAGGAATTTATCAGAAGTCAACTCCTGAAAATTATGAATGTGCGGGATAAAATGTGGGGGGAAAAAATTATTATTCACAACTGAAGTCTTGGTAAATCTTCATTACCCCCTCCCCCCTCTTTTTTTTTTTAAATTAAGCAAACTGTTAAAATTTTATGTTGGTTTAGTTTGTGTTCGTCAAGTGCTGCTGGTTTTAGAAATAACTGCTCTGAAGTAAAATGTCTGCTTAGTTTTTTCTGGACGGACTTCAGGCCACTGGAGTCTCCTCAGCTGGTGTCTGGCAGTTTACTAGTAATAAACATTCTTATTTGTAATGAAATGAAACGTGTACTTCTAATGTTTGTTACTGATATTTGTAGTCAAGGTCCTTATAGACCCAAATAGCTTTTTATTTTTTTATTCTTTTTCTCATATTCTATGTTTACTTTAACTTGAATCTTGTCCACAAGTCAAATTTAAAGCTCTGAGGTAAGTTTTTTTTTTTTTTTAATTCAGTGAATAGAAAATGTCTGTTTGCTAAATTCGAACGCTTTTTCCATTTTTTCTTACCAACAAACTCATGAAAAATACTTGTGAAAATGAAAGTCTGACTGGAGTAAAATGCAAAAGGATCCCTGCGCCAAAAGCAAATAGTGTTGAAGTGGAAAAAATGACCTGAGGGTGGGGGTGGGGGGGTGGAGTGAGGCCATCTGCAACTGTGACCCACTACAGTAAATTCCCTGTCAATCTATATTTATGATTTATGCTCATAGTTGACAGTTTGGGGTCGCGAAGAAGCTGACTGTCCTTCCTGTGGCCTGAGAAATAGGCCGCTGCTCAGGATTTGTGGCTGTGGAGGAAAAAAAAAACGTGGGTTTAATTTGGATTCAGGGTCTTTGGACGCTCATATGTGCAGCATATTTAATGAAAAAAAAAAAACCCTTCTGGTTACAAAACCAAAGGTTGGTCAACAGGAAATATACAATTAATGAGGTGCTAGAAAACCGTCACAGGATCAATGAGTCTGTCAGCGAAAAACTGAACACATCCTGCTTTTACATTTGGCATTAATAAGTCTCCACATTCATTTGGCTTTTTTAAAGCATGAAATTAAAATCTACATAAATATACACATAAACACATTGATTTTATCATAAAACACCAATTGTTTTCCAGAAACAGATGAGAAAACCTGTTTTTTGCAGACAGCTGTGGCTCTCAGACTGCGACTGAGGTCCCTGAAAGCACACGACTTCATACAGCTTAATGATTCACAGTCAGAGTTTAACACAGTTTTATTTAGTTTAACAGTTTTCTGTTTGTTAAACTGGATCCACCTACTTAGTTCAGCGTCAAACTTTGATGGAGACAGATGTAAGTTTTTGTTCTGTCCAGCTCCTCATCACCCCTCCATTGCTAGGATGTAGGAAAGTAACATAATTAACATGTTAGCTTCACATAAAATCAGAATATGCATCTTTTGAGCAGACTCGGGTGGATGTTGGTGTGGAGGAAACTCGTCCTGGTGTTTGACGGGACTCGGTGCTCCGCTGCTGATGGATGCACTGCTGCAGGTTTCATATCCTGCTGTTTCTGTTGCACTTCAGATGAAGGCAGCGTAACCATCAGCCCTGCTCTCTCAGATCTGCCTGCCAGCTGTTTTTTTTTTTTAATCTCTGGCTCCAAAACAAACATATTGTCACCCTCTGATGCAACTGATGGTGCCGGCTTCCTGGAGCACAGATCAACTCTAAGGTCCTGGAAGCTCCTGGAAAACTCTAAAATGACAGTGGGCTAATTTTACTGCGTCCCCGAGGGTCGAAGCTCCCATCCTCCTCCTCTTGTACCTTTTCTATCAGGCAGACGTCGAAGCCGACATCATTTTCTAGGAGCCACCTGAACAATTTCTCATTATTCTTTCCAAACTGCAGGACAAACTTCCCCGTCACCTCCAGCTGGTCCCTTACACATCCACGTCATCCTTCATGAGAGGAAGTTAATAGTCTTTTTTCATTATTTTCTGTTTTACAGTTTAATATAGCAAGAATTGAAATCATGCCATTAAACCAACAGAGTTATTCATTTTAGGATCAATAAACATTGTTAAAGACTCAAAATAGATAGAAAGTTCACCCTGTTTAAGTGTAACCCCTATTAATCATAAATAATTACAAATATCCTGTTAGTTGCAGAAATTAATCTCAGTCTGACACAGACTGTGCAACAGCTCCTCCAAATGTTTGCAAATATAAAGTTAATAAAGTGACATAAATGATCATGTAGCTGCTTTTAATACCAACATGCAGACCAGCAAAAGCAGTGGTGATACAGAACCTGCGACAATATTTAAACTTTCTCCAAATTTGCTCATAAACGGCTGAGAAACATCATGTGGGTTTTATTCAGGATGAAATAATTTAGCTGTTTATTTTCTGGAATTTTCCAATTTTTGATCATTTAAACAACATGATCAGTGTAATCTTCAGTAAAACCTGATACATCAAATGCAATTATTAAAATATGTGCAGTACAGCTGACTTACAGTGAATATTGTTATTAACACAACACTCCCTCCATTGTTGTTTTTCAGTTGAGCCAAATCATCCTTTCCTCAGCTGTAACAACTCAAACGTTCATGAGGAAAAGCTGAGTTTCACTGAAAAAACTCTACTGAACTACTTTTAAAATATCCAAGAGGAAACACAAGCAGCTGGCCTTTAACTCTTTGTCTTTTCTGGAACAAACGGCATCGAGCTCGTCTACATCTCAGCAATGACCGGCAGCATCGGGGCCTTGAGCTTCCTGGACTGTCTGCATCTGGTGCGACAGGTGGACTTCCAGACGTGAACGACACCCGTCTGTCTGTCTGCTTTTGTGTTCGCTGCGAATGCATCTTCACTCGTCTGTTTTGCTTCATCTATCATTCGCTCGGAGCGAGTCTCTCTGTCCTCAGCCGTCTCTCTGCTGATAACAACAGGCACCTGTCTGCTCCTTTGGACCTTCAGGCGGATCTCAGCGCGTCCTGAGCCTGGATTTACAATTGAGATGTGCAGAGGAGACGGAGGAGCAGCTGAGCAGTTGAGATCAGAAAATTGCGTTCCTGTCTTCTTCCCCTCCTCCGTCCATCCTCTGCGGACAAGCCGGGCTGCCGTGAGGAAAGAGTCTGTCTGGTTTTGAAGCTCCTCTGATGGTCGAGGCCTGGACGTGGCCACAAACGGGCCAGGAGGAGCAGGGTTTGTCTTACTGCTGCCCTCCATCACCTCTACGTCTCCACCTCTGCCTCTGCACCTGGTCTGAGGTACTAAAACACCTGCAAATCACATTTATAAGGCATCAGATTAGATTAGATTGGATCAGCGGTTCCAAACATGGAAGCTGATCACTGCACATGCAGCATAGATGTACAACACATAGACAACCGGTGCGACATGTAACCAGGGTTAAAGTAGACGCTGCTTCCTTGTGTGCCATCACAAGTCAAACAAGTTTGTAAGCGCTGGATTGACATGTGCTTTTTTTTACACATCTTTACAGACACAGTGCAACACAAACATTCATCAAGAGTCAAAGTTCTGTCTGCACGAAATTCATTTTAAGTCTTTTCATGAACTCCTGCACTGAGAAATTATCTGGTCCCTCGACTTTTAAATGTTTTTTTAGCCTCTTTGTGGAAAACCAGCACAATGAGCAGAAAGATGCCTAAATGATCTGCAGGATGCATGAAGCTGCAGCTGCTGATTAATTTGCTGTGGTTGACCGGAGCTGCCTTAAAGAGGCTGAGACAGCTCCTGTGTTTGCACCAAGACTCCACTAGGAGGAAGGCAGAGATCACATGAAGAAGCTCTTCAAGTCACACCAGTACGAAACAATTTAACTGTATAAGCAATCGCTTCTGGAGGTTATCTTCTCCTCTGTGTTGAGTCATGTTTCAGTATGCAGATGAACCAACTGAGCCAAACTGACCTGTTACTGATGAAGCTTCTGCTGCAGACGTGTGGACCAGAAGGGAAATTTTAACTTTCTCTGGATGTTGAGACCTTAAGAGCAGCCGGTTCAGGAGGATGTGCAGGAAACCCAGGACTCCCGGCTGCAGAGGTGCTGCAAGAAAAATGAACGACAAGAGACAGAGAGAAAGACAAAGAAGAAGACACTGTATTATGGATACAGTTCCACAATAACAAACATAAATAAGTAATTCTCTTCAACCTGTCTTTGAGCATAATTTTGCATGTGTTTTCATTCTTTTATCCAAGTCGCATCTACCTGTGGATTTGTCTTTTTTTGATGTGCGATACGTGTTCAGTACCCTTTCACGTGCACTTTGACCAGGATTTTTCCTGTAAAAACTTTAAATGAAGACTTTCTACAACCTTAAAAAACATCTACAGGGGAATAAAAAAGGATGCTAACTGCATATTTTCACTCATCAGCTTAACTGATCTTGTAGCATTTTTTCGCTCATTTTGTTTTGTTTTTGAACCCCAAAATTATAACTTTGGCAGCTGATTAACACAAACTGAGTCAAACAAATAACATGCAACATGCAAATCTCATCAACAGGACGGTGCAGGAATCAACCATGATGGTACTCATCATATTTTACTTAACTATAACTAATAGTTACCATAATAAAGCTACTGTGCTCACTCCAACTGTAACTGTCATTTATCTATCAAACCATGTTGCAGCCGTGCAAACAGCTGCAGTGGATCTTTACAGATCAAACACTAAAATGCAGATGTGCATGCAGATGTTACCAGGTTTCAGTGTGAGATCCTCATTTCTCTCTTCAGTCGTCCTCTCAGCACCGAATGCTTCACCGCTGCTCCCTTTATCCGACTCCACGCTATCTTCCTTCATCCCCCTCTTTCTGTCTGTCTCTCTGTCTCTCTCACTCACTCGTTCACTAACTCCGCCCCCCCCCAAAATCTCTACGTCATCCTCCATATAGGTGAGCTTTACTGGTGCAGAGTGCAACTCAGAATATATCCAATATTTTGGTAGAAATCAGAACTGTGATTCAACAAACTGTAAAATTTCAATGTCAACACACTGATGTCAAAATAAAATGCTCATAGCCACTGCATTTATTTTGTTTTTACCCATAATACTTTGGGCACTTCTGTTCAGCCATATCAACTTTAGGTGAGGTCATAGTTTGTTTGCAGCCTTATCAGTACATATTTGCAGATTTGCTCAATATGAGTTTTTTTTGCAGTTTTGTGAGTTTATAAATAAAAAACTCAAGTATTCAAGCATCATTATGTTTCTTTTAAAACATATTTGTTCCAGAATAAGAGTATATAAGTGAAACTGCAGTGCTGTAGCTGCTACATACATGCCGTTAATATCAGTTATTATAAATAATCTGTTCCCTCATGCTGCTTGTTGGTGACTTGATCACTTCTGAGAACACATTCATAAGGTTTGGTACGAAGGCTCTGGATCATATTGACTGCAGATGGACTGTAACCTCAGACATGGAGGCTGCTGCTCTGCTCTCTGTTTGCTCTGAGCAGACGTTTGCTCTCTGGTCTTCACCTCCTGAGTTCAGCAGGTTTGTCCTCTGCTGACGAAGCAGGACGGCTGTTGACTGCCGGAGCTTTGGGAGTGTGGGTCAGTTGAGTGACCACAAATTCAACAAACCAGCCTTTGCATCATCAGCAGAGTTCAGGTTCTTCGTGTTTGGTTCAATGTGCAAATGTGATCTCGTGTACAGATCCACAGATGTGGGTTACAGGCTTCGATCAGCTCATCAGGAGCTCTGAGCTTCACCTGTGATGTTCTGCCTCAGCTGAAGGCAATCAGGGAGATGATTTAAGCAATTTGAGGAGATGTAGTGTTCCTCTGCTGTTAGGATGTGTGTCTTCAGAGAGTCAACACCATCAGCTGACAGTGTGTTGGAAGTGTTTTTCTTTATTTTTAAACCGTGTGGAGGGATTCCTCTTTCAGACAGCCTCAAATCCATTTCATACTGCGATCAAACAGTGAAAATAAAACAAAACTTAATGTAAAATGACTCTTCTGTTTGTCGTCCTCATGTGCATCAACATGTCAACATGCTCGAAAAAGTTTTAACACCCCAGCTTCTGTCTTGTGGTTGTTAATCTTAGTTGAAACATCATTTTATTAAAAACTTGTTCTGTTATCAATTTGTGAGACACTTATGTCAGTTTGACTGCAGACATGAATAATTTTATGGCTTTTTTTGGCGTTGAACTCCCTCAAAACATTCCCATGAAACATCCGTCCCTGTAGTAACAACTTCTATTTGTTTTTGTGTCACCTTATAGGACTTTTTCATCTGAGCTTCTAACTTCTTTAGCCTATTTCCTCCATTTGAAAGTTCCCTTTTTTACTCTTGGATTAGAGTTTTTGTGAGTTAAACTTGCCTATAAATTAAACAGTTGACTTTACAGCAAATTTCTTAAGAACAAACACATAAAAAAGTGGTATTCATGAACCTGAAACAAGCAATTTTCATACAGTTTGCATCATATGTGGCTTTGCATTGTATGATTTCAGTTAGCGTGTTAGCAGCTAAAATGACCAAAGCAGCTTTTAGGCAACAACACAGTTTCTCCTCTTCATTTTTTAACGTGGCCGGTCTGTTCAGGCTGCAGCGGTGCAGGTGGATCGAGGGATTTCACCAAACTTCAGGTTCACCGGCCTCGAAAAGCTGCCGCTCACGTGTTGAGTTCTTCCTCTGTTCACAGAACTGTGGATCAAAGTTCAGCAGGAGTGTGACGGTTGTGTCACAGCACAGCGAGGTCGGGTCTGCTCGGCATGTGCCGGCTCATGGCAGTCCTCAATCTGGGTCAAAAGTATTGGGAAAGCTGCTGGTGATCAGGCAGCATCAACAGAAGCCCTCAGGAGTTCTGAGACAACAACGAGGTTTAAATGTTGAGGACAAACTCAGAGGTCCTTCGGTTCATAAACTGATCTGGGGACAAAATACGGATGAATGCTTGTTATGAACCTGTCAAAGTGAGTAAAAAACTTCAAATAAATGATCAAACTGCAGCTTTTTGCAATGCAAAGAGGAAAGTTTAAAGTTATATTTTACAATTTTTTATTCCAAAATCAGTGTTGGCTGTTGTTCCTTTTTAAAACTTTCTAATTTTTTCGTTTATTCTGTCATTTTTTGCAGCTCAGTTGCTGAAACTCTTCTTCTTTTTGAGTGAAATGCCCCCATCAGCACTGGAAAAGGAAGTGCTGTGTTTGGATCAATATCATTACATTTTTTTGAGATGATAACTCTAACCTTACGACCACCCAGCCGGACCTGCCGGGCCTCCCCAGGAGGACTGGGAGAGACTGGGATGAGAGCCATGAGCCCACCTCGGACCCCCCCAGGCTGCTGCTGAATGTCCGATCACAGGAAGATGAAATGAGCAAAATGGGACTTTTTGCTGGCCAGGAAACAGGAAGTGAGAGGCCGACGTGCCCACATCTTTGCTGACGCGTCTCCAGAAACCATCTTTGGGTGAAATTTATTTGACGTTTACTTTCACTTTTTCTTTTTTTTTTTTTAGTTTGGCTCAAATCCCATCTGCTAACATGGAGAGACGGGATTTATGAGCCGCACCGGAGCCGGCCAGCATCAAGACGTCTTGGCTTCACTTTATAAAGGCTGTCATGTTGTCCGTCTTTATTTATGCTGATGCACTCGACGTCCACAGAGCATAAACTCCTGCAGAGGAGAGGAGGCGGACTCTGCTTTTTACATTAGCCATGATGTAAAACACAGAATCAAACGCTCGCTGCTTGTTGATGGACACAGTTTCCCAGAGGAGAAACTTGTTATGCAAAGATGTCGACCGTGTCATCATCACTGTGTTGTTGCTGCTTTTTACTTTACAGACTCATAATTAAAAAATGTGCAACAAATATACACATATAAAAGACAAAACAACACTTCTCTGTATTTTTCACCCTATTTTTTTTGTAAATTTAACTCTCTGTTGACGTGTGTGTTTTATATTTGTGTCCTGAAGGACTAAAACACACATTTTGTTGTGTAACTCTGCATCTCCTCTCACTAAGCGTCAGTGTTCTGCCTGAACCATCACCATAATCCATCAAACTACACGACTTTCAGGTATTTCCAGGTAAAGCTAAAGTTAGTAACTGGAATAAAATGTGTGTGTGTGTGTGTATTTGAGTTGATTACGTAAAGCAGGTAATCACTTCGGCATCCAACTTTCTTTGTTGACTGATCAGGAATGAAGGGCAGGGCGGCTCCGTGTTCATGGAGCCCAGTTTCTGTTTCTTCAGCACTGATGTTAATGCAGATGTGTTTTTTTTAATGTTCTGAGGGGAAAATCCAACTTTACTCACATTAAATGATTGTTGGTCAGATTAAAGACACTAACCTCCAACAAATTCATCAGTATTTAAAGATATTAGTGTTATTTTATCGAAAAAAACAACCTTTTATATACCTCTTTATTGTTGCTATCTTTCTTGTATCTTCTGTGTTTAAAGGGTTGTTTGGTCGTTGTTCTCCGTCATTTACCGTCCGTCTGCAGCCTGTAATGTGGTTTGTGACCTGTAGTTTCTGTTGTTTGTCATTAAAATGTTTCATAACAGTTATTTTAAAAGGGTGAGAGTGTATACATTTATGATTACAGCTTCTAATTTAGGACTAACAGGTGACCTCTTGACCCCAAACCCACCTGTCACGTCGCTGATCAGATATTCATGTATTTCAGGAGTCAGCAGGGTGTCGCGTTGGTTGTGTGTCTGTGACCTCACAGGTTTAATCCCTGTCTTTGTTAAATGTGTTTTAGAGTTTTGGATTACAAAAGTAAGTTTTCTATTTCTTTTTCAAAGCATGTGACAATTCTCCATGAACTTAATTATGAACTGAGGTTAGCCTGGACTAATTAGTTTAAGCGTAGTTTTAAAAAGTAAGAAAAAACAACTTGTTTGTCAACTTGTAGGTGAGGAAATGTTTATCTGTGACTCTGCCTTTATGTAGGAAACACTAACCAGGCATTTCTTTCCATCAGTCTGTTCATGCTTCACCTCAGACACGTTCTCCGGCTCTTCCTGGAAGATACGGAGCTTAAAGGGGAAAAGTCTTTCCTCATTTCTCTGCTCCTTCCTTATGAAATTCATCTTTTAAAGTCAAAGAGCACAGGATTTACAAGCTTCAACTTTTAATGCTCAGTGAATGAAAACAGAGAGAAGATGGGTCATTAATCAAAAAACAGTAAAAACATTCTGACCAATATTTACACTTTGCAGTAAGAAAGTATTTTGGTATTCTGATACAGATTTAAGCTCAGCAAACTCACTGAGACTGACGGCTTTGACTGTAAAAACCAGGGGATTTAGAAACTGTTTGTTCTTTTCAAAGTTGTGTTTGTGGGTAATTTTTCTTACCAAGTGGTTTTTGTGCCCAGATGTGAGAAAGAACTGAACCACAGTGGCGTCACGACATGAACCGACGGCCCAGCAGACGAAGTGAGATGTTTTAGGCTGCACATCAAAAACCACCAGAAGTAGCAGCAGTGTGAAATCTCACAAAAAGATTATTTAACAATGAATCATAGCTGTCGAAGGAGTTGTTTCTCTTGATCTGGGCTGCATCATGTTTGCTGGCTTCTTACACACACGCCTAACTAATACAAACAGTCACATTATTCACAAAACACTCATCAATACCTAGTTTAAGTGCAGAGATCAATGGATCAGATGTTAAACTGACTGTAATGATGCAAATCTAGTTTTTCTACCAGTGAACTCACACACAGATCCACTGATGCATGTTGAATCACTGAAGTGCAACAGGATGTTTTTCTCATGTTGATTCAGATGTTTGTGTTTGTGGAAAAAAAAAAAAAGGATCAACACAAAGACGGATTGTGTCGTGGGTTTGGCGTCGATCACGTCGCGGCCCAGCCTTCACTCTGACCTCCGCAGGATACAATAAATCACAGCAGTTACGCTGCAGGAGTGCAGGACGGACCGGTTCGTCCAGTTTCTTCTTCTCTCAGGTGTCTTTTGAGCCGACGGAAGAATGACAGGTTTTCAGTTCAGACATCAGCTGAGAATCGACTCAGAGCTCCTTCATCACACAAACACACAGGTGAGACTTTGACTTTGCTCTTTAGATCAGACCTTAAATAAACTCTGAGCCTTTTATTATTCCTGACTCTGTCACAGTCTCCTAATGTTTCTCTCATTTAATAATTTAACCTCTTTTTTTTGTAAAATTGACTTTGAAAAATTGACTCTGAAAATATCTGCCACAACTTTACAACCAATAAGACATAAAACTTTGTTACACTTAAGTGTTTTTAATTAAATCTCTATCTAAAAAAAGAAAAAAAGCACTTGACAATTTAAACAACAATAAAGTTTTAATGTAGTTTGACTGATACAGATTTAAATCTGTGTTACACGGAAACACATCCAGTTAAACTGATGAGGTGTTTGACCCAAACTGAGTCACCGCTGCTATAAAACAAAGATACTTCCTTGTATCTTCTGTCGTGTCTTTACAGAGCGTGTCCATTTTAATCCACGGACAGACAGACAGACAGACAGACAGACAGACAGACAGACTTAAAGCTCTGATTTAAAGCTGTAAATCATTTTCAGGACTG
>JAPZDV010000006.1:20380205-20399751 GCA_029814665.1 Acanthurus lineatus | reverse complement strand
TGTTTAAAGCTGAGAATAGATTATAGACTCGAAAATGTTGTAATTCTCTTTGCAAATAAACAATATATAACGTAGGAGTCTCACACGGAGACACTTTCACATGCAAACATAGACTTTCTTCAACCTCTGCACACACACACACTCATGCATGCACACATCTCAGAAGGTGCTGCAGAAGAGACCAGAGAAGAGATTAAAACACTAAAAAACACCACCTGTTAGCTTAGAGACTGAATCATAATCCAAACTGTAACCGTGTAAGGAGGGAAACTGACAGCGTGAGGCGAGGTTGCAGAGCAGCTCACTGCTTTGGCATCAGTCGACTTTCTGCAATCACAGCTAATCGTGTTTAAAAGCATGTAAGAGCAGGAGAAGCAGAGGTGGGATGATTTATGGGAAGACAAGCTCCACACAAATAAGAGACTTTAGCAATAATCTCCCACCTGAAAAACACAGAACTGGCATTGTGACTGATGTCAGAAATGAGAAGTTAAAAAGGAAAATTTAAAATGAGGCACAACATAGTTTTTTTTTTTTAACAGACAGAGATGAAACACACAAGCTGACGTCGTACACAGATCAGTTATCAGTCTCCACAAGAATGTTTAAAAAAGCTCCAACTTAAACCTTAATCCTAAACCAAACAAACTGATGCAAACTCCAGGCTTCTTCTTTTGGCTTAATCGTTTTCTGCAACACGCTAACTCATTAAACATCAGAGGTGAAGCACGAGTTTGGAGGTGACAGTGAAAAATGAGAAGGATGACTGAAGCTGGGATTTTATTTTTCTAATTGTGGAATCCAAACGCCCCTTTTTGTCATTAAACCGCAAATATTTGTAGAAATATTACAGACCTCAGTGTCTTTATTGGCCCTTGAGGTAGTTTTTAAACAGCAATATAATGTAGGTTTGTAATATTACAGCAAATACACATGCAGATAATTTTAAATAAATGGATGTATGATGAGTATTAGAACTTAAAAAAAAAGATTAATTCTGATAAATAAAAAGAAATGATCTTTAGTATAGATTTAAAATGATCTCCTTATGGTTTTTGTTCTGTCTTTGCTGCTGTTTTAAAGCATCATGGTCCTTTAAACGTCTTGTGATTGGATTTATTTTGCTTATTTCACTCTCTCGTGTCGGTGAGTTAAACTAGACAAACTGACGGGGGGGGGGCAAAGTTGAGTTTGGATTTTTTTTTTTAAAGTGTACCAGGCACACGCATGTTTGAGGTTCAGAAATGTCAACGCACGAGCAATCTATCATGTGGCTGCGTTTCGTGTGTGCAGACGATATTATCCAAGATCTACATCCCAGCATGCACGCTGACACGGGAGGTCCCACAGTTTGGTGTCTGCACCCGAACATTACGGCTCATCATGCCTTTATTTCTCCTTTTTAGACACTTAACAACAAAGCAAAACTATGTCCAGTGTGACAAAAGCAGCACCATGCATTATGTTGTTACCGCTGTCGTCTCGATGCCGCCATGTTTGCCTCCCACATTCACCCAACGGTCGGTTAGCGGCAGCAGCAGAAGGTCCCCTCCTTGTCCACCTGTGACAGGGCGGTAAATAAACCACCTGTCATGTGCTGTGTGTTTGGCTGTAATCATCATGTCATATCAGAGGGACGGATTTGATGTAATCACGCGTGCAGTTCTAGTCGGGCTCGCGGAGGTCTGGAGAAATTCAACTGCGAAATTTGGTTTGGAAATGGACCGGAGACACAGCGGGTCGTTAATATAATTCAAAACAATAAAATTATGCCCCACAGGAGTTGTTTGTGTCAGACTGAAAGCCAACCAGATTTGCTGTTTCCGTTGTTTGATTTTTCCTTTTTTTTTTTGGAAGGGGGGGATGGATTTTTTGTGCCAGACTTCTGTCTTGACAAGCAGGATGCCTGACTGTAAAGGAGAGGTGGGATATGGTAGCAACGATATATAAACCTTCCTCGGGACGCTCTGTTCACCCTCATGGCTGCATCGGCTGCTGCAGCTCTTCCTTTAACTTTAACTTTAGAGGTCTGAACTTCAGCCACACCTGCAGAATATAAAACAACTTAAGTTCAGATGCAACTTCCTGGAGTTTTGCTGGTGTTTTAGATTTTCTTCCTTTCTCCATGCACCTCAGCAGAAACCCGTAATCTGCTTCTTTAACAGCCTGAATCCACCAAATATCCGGAAATTTGTTTGACTTTAATCAAATAAGAAAACTGAAGGTTGATTATATACTTATTAGCATTAGCCGTCACCATTAAACTTATCTAAGGCTTTTTTTGCATGTTGCATAAGGCTAAAATGTCCTTTGGTAGAAGAGTGCTGTATCATTTTAACGATTTGATTGCTGTGCTGTTTAAAGTTATTCTGAGGAGATCTGCTGCCATTTTATTACCTTTTCAAGGTTTGTTTTTGTAGCTTTTTCTCTAAATTGACGATGGAGAGTCTCATGTCGTAAAGCTGTGGACCTTTGCTTTATTACATTGACTTGATGTAGCCCTCCTTTAGGTGAGCCATCAAATTGCATCAGTAGTTTTAAAGGTTTAAAAGTGTCGTGCTGCGGTTTATCTCAGTGCTCCACGAGTTTTCTCCTCCTTTTTTGTGAGTTTGAAAGATTCCGTCGTGAAGAAACATCGCAATTCTGTTTGACGTCTTCTCGTTCAAAGCTCTGCCGGTCATCTGGTCGGCGGTTACGACGATATGTGGCTGTTTGGGAGTCAAAATGGCAGCCTCAACAAAACACTGACATCACACTCCCGCAAGTCACGGACAGAAACGTTGGGGGCCATAACTTCACAAAAAGCTACTCTGTTGTAGCCTAATGAGCAACTCCCTCACTTCCCAGCATCGCTCATAATATAGCCTCCGTTATTTAGACTAAGAACAACCGCCGGCTTAATTCGTTCAGCTCGGCGGCAGGCAGGCAGCACAATTGCTTCTCATGCAAATGAGGTAAATGTGTACACCAAATTACAGCTTGTCATCCTGCATAATGCAGCGGCGAGCCGGACGATTCACAGGAGCGATCGTCCAGACAAGGCAGCGAGGACGGAGTAAGAAAAGAGCCGCATGAAAATCTCCACAAGGCAAAGATGATTTCTTACTCTCCGAGGCTGCTGTTTGATTGGATTACAGTACAAATGTGTTTTGAAGGGGATAAATCAAAATGCTGTTATTGCTGCTGAAAACTGGCAGAGGAGAGGATTTGGGGAGCTGGACTCTCCTCACAGAGAGATTAGTGTGACATTACGCCCATGCTAAGACTCGTTCTCATGCTTTATCTCACACTGTTCTTGTTTTATTTTGTTGTGCATGGATGTGTACATGCTTTCTAATGCATGGCAGAGGTCATGTGTTAGAAGCCCCGCCATAAAAAAAAAGCCCATGGGGCAAAGGGGTGGGGGGGAGAAGAGAAGAAAGCCGGCGGAGGAGGAGGAGGAGGGGGAGGGCGGCGGCAAAGGAGGCGTCTGTTTTTCCTCAGGAACGAGGCTGCAGAGCGAAGTCGACATGGAAAAGCCGGGGAATGGGAAAATGGTGCAGAGAGCGGCAGCACCGAGCCCGAGCCCGAGCTCCCAAACCTGCACTCACTTTTACTGGACTCAGCTCGCTCGGCCGAGTCCTCCGCCGTTATTATTATTATTAGTTGTGTTCGGGGCGACTCTGTCAACTCCGGTCTCGCAACAGGTTTTTCAAAGTTTATGAGAAGAGCACAAAATCCCATTTCCCCCCCCCTCCAAAAAAAAATCTGTCAGGCGGCTGTGACGTGTGGTCTGTGGTCGGAAGAGAAAACAAATACATAAATAGTTTAGAAATAAGGTAAATTAGGATTGATGGAGATGAAGTTATGGGGTGCGGCTGAATGTGATGTACATGTACAGTCAGACTTCATAAACGATCAGTTTCATCACCAGCTGCTGCGTCTACTGATGCAAACTACAGAATTTAAAGAAAGATTTGTCATTTTGGAGAAAATAGGAAATTAAACTCTGTAGTCCGACGTGTATCTGCAACAGTAGAGTCAAGAGGAACACACTGGCACTTTGCTGCATTGCATTCTGGTCTATGATAGCTGTTGTGGGGTTGCACTATGGAAGAGGGCGGCTATAAAGGATTAATCCTCTCAATGTAAAAAGACTTTCAAAGCAGCTGAGTAAATCTGACTCGTTAACTTAAAAAGAGAAATAATTAATTTGTGTTTTACCAGATAAAGTTATTTTAAGAAGGTTTTTAACAGCTTTGTTTTTCAGCTTGATAATTACTCTGTGAATTATTTTAGCATTTGGGCTATAAAATGTCTGAAATGTTAAAAAAATCACCATCACAATTTCCTTTGATGCCATCTGATTTTTATTTTTTATATCCAACAAAACTCGAAGGTTATTCGTGTTGATTTGCTGGTTATTTTAAATGTTTGACCCATTTTTTGCATGAGACTAAAACACATCATACTTCAAAAATTTAACAAGACAGTTGAGTTTTATCGTTGGTCAATTTGTTTTGAGAGAGCATCATAGTTGGTGATGGAGGTCCTGCAGGTGACGCAGGTTTCTGTCTGATGATGTATGGTATCAAATGTATAATGTACAATAATAATGAACAATATTTTTCTAAGCCTAATAAGTAATATTGAGAATGAGTTATCTGTGATAAAGTTGAGTTTGTTTTCCTCACAACATTTTAATAAACAACAACAGAAAAATTTTCTAAGAAACTCTGGTGCAGATAAACTTGCTTCACACTGATTTCTCTTTAAAATCCAGATGTTTATTTGGCCCTTTTTAAAGCTTCACAGTCCTCCAGTTTGTCTGAGGATGAAGTGCTTTGTTTAAACTCTCTTTGAAAGTCTACTTGGGTTTGATTGGACTCAAAGAAATGTTTGGAAGATGAGTGCATTATTTTCAGCGCCGGGCAGTGATGCATTAAAAGTAGCACACATGAGTAATAAAGGTTTTTTTTTTCGAGGAACAAGTGCTGTTTATGTTCCTTTTTTTAAACTGTACTCCTACTTTTTTACTCAAGGGTTATTTTTAAAACAGAAATCTACTTTCTGCTTTACTAAATTTAACAAGTAATCTGTTCTGAAGGGGGGGGGCACCTCTGCTGCAGATGTTTTTTCCAGCTAAAAGAGAAAAGAAGCTCCACCTGTCTTTTGACCACGAAAGGATGATGACGAAGCAAAACCCAGAAGAAGAGGCAGCTTCCAGTGACAACAGCTGGCCACATCTGGCCACACCTTTTAGATTAAAATCTAAAAAAAGGGCAACAGTCACATGACGGATTGCTCGCTTTGCCTCCTGGGAAACATTGAGAT
Organism: Acanthurus lineatus; assembly: GCA_029814665.1. Lineage (NCBI taxonomy): Eukaryota > Metazoa > Chordata > Actinopteri > Acanthuriformes > Acanthuridae > Acanthurus > Acanthurus lineatus. The sequence goes on along the minus strand of JAPZDV010000006.1, from coordinate 20,394,438 downwards.
TTAAAAAACTCCTCATCTCCTGTCAGCGAGCACTTTATATACCAGAGTAAAAATGTAGTCGTGATGTAAAAATAATGTCTTTAGATTAACTTGTAGTTATAATAGTTGGAATTTTAAATTGATATGTCTAAGTTATTTACTTCTAAATTTAATATTAAAACCGGATTTAACTTGTGTGTGTGTTTTAAGTCGCTTTCTCAAATGAACGTTGAACTCGTACTTTAGTAATTTCATGTGGGAGCACTTGTGTTTGAATAAAGACCGCTGATGATTTGACAGCTTCCCTCGTGTCATTACCTCATCTGTTCCCCCCGCAGGCCGACACAAACACCAAGTCCTTTTCTTGAAGAGTATTTGACCCGAGTCTCATGTCAGCACTGTCGCAGGGTCTGTCAGGGGAACCAGGCGGGGGGGTCCACTGGCACCAGCAGGGCTTAGCCCAGATTGACCCCCCGGTCTCTCATCTCCCTTTTCCCACAGGAGGACTGACCTGGTGAGCCACAAAGCACTCACGCTCAGATTTATGTCCCGGCCTCAAAATTACACTCTGCAATTCTCCACTCATTTCTGTCTTAGGTGTAATTTAAAGGATTTTACCTTTGACATCCAGATGATTTTACCCTGAAGTATTCAGTTTAGCTGTTTCAGCTGATGCCAGACTTTCAGAGGGTCTTAAAAAAATCTCATTTTAGATCAGATTTTTTTAGGAACAAACAGAAGCAGCAAAAGAAAAGGATGCCACCTACACTCACATTGGTTTGCATTGGTGTTGAGTTCATGGAAAACAAGGTTTGCACATGATCTTTTAGCTCGGTGTCAAAGCTGGTGTTCAAGTGTTTCAGGCTGCAGTTCAGCTGATGGTCACAGAGAGCTGAATGATGGGTCGAGTATCATCGGTGCACAACATGTAAGTGAGCCAGCTTCTCTCGGTCGGAGGAGGAGGAGGAGGTGGAGTAGGAGGGGATGTTGGTGGTGTGACAGCCAGGCGAAACGGCTGCCAAGCAGCGGAACAGTGTTTGAGACCGCTTCGAGTGTTTGAACCAACGCAGCCGGCTAATTTTAGCAACCAGCGGAGTATTTTCCAGCCATGTTTGTGGCAACAAAAGCGGGTATTTTAAGCCAAGACATGATGCTTTCCTAACTCTTACCAAGTGGTTTTTGTGCCTAAACCTAACCAGACGTTAACCGCAGTGGTGTCACAACTTCAAACTGCAGCCCAGTTGCCCGAATAAACTGTTGCTGTTGTACATATCAGTGGTTTGCAAAATCTGAAGATTGTGTGTTGGTTAAAAACATTGTAAATTTTCAGGAATTTAACTCAAGACAAGCTTCGTTTAAAGTTTTCAACAAGATCATTGACATCAAAAGTTTATATTTTCTATTTCGCCTCATTTTTTAAGTTCAGCAGTCGTGATACTGTGAAGCTTCAGAGGCTTGTCACTCACGAATTAATCCTGTTTTTGGCTCAGAGGTCTGCAGGAGACGCCCAAAGGTGTGAAAAGAGTATCAGGGAGAGTCCAGTCGCTGCCGCCTCGCCCTGCGATGGCATCCCACGCTGATAGTGTAAAGGTCATTCCATCAGCCAACAACAGGATACGGTTATGATAAGCATCCAATCAGAGCTCACGTCGCCGTGATAAGCATCCAATCTGAGGCTGAGAGCTTGTCGCTGCATTCCTCAAGCTGATCTGACACTATCATGAGGCCTGATGCCGGCCGGGACACAGAGCTGGGAGGCTATTTTAGGGTCTCTGCAGATAGAGGGGAGTTTCAACACGGCTGAGACAAAACTGTTGCTGCTGTACTCGGAAAAAGGATGTAAACTTTACTCTAATGATTTTACACCAGTGTAAAAAAAACAGGAGATTCTGCAACAAAACGTGCCTTTTCATTGCATAATGAAACTCAGAGAATTTTGTTACGATGTGACAAAATTCTTGAACGTGGACACAATTTTTAATTTTTTTTTTTTTTTTTTTGGGCGAAACTCAGCAAAACAATCTTTTCTGTCTCTGCAGCACATTTGTATGACTGCATAAAACACTACATTTACGAACCACACTGGAGTCACAGGACTGTAACTCTGGAATCTCTGGTTCGAGTCCAGTCTGTGTGTTTTATTAAGGCAACAAAAGCACTTTGGTTAAAGCTGTTTTTTTTTAATGGACGTCTTTGTGCATGCAAGCATTGTCACGAAACAGGAAGGAATCTTCCTCAATCTGCTGCAAAACAGCGAAAACTATTCTATTGTTTATGACAGATCATACAAAGAATTCCTTTACTTTGACTCTGAGGGGTTCAAACCATGAAAAACAGGCTCAGATGAAACAGGGCATCAGGTCAGAGGGCCACAAACCCCCACGCATTTAATGAAGAAACCTCACTAACGTCCAATAATTACTGTCTTTGAGGATTCATGACTTTTCTTCTGAAAAAAACACAATAAATAAGGCGATGCATATCTTCTGCTGAAGACGAGGTCTCGAGACAATGCTCAGAATCGATCCTGCGAGCACAACCAGGTGTGCAGGATCTTTTATTTTTTTAAAGACAAAGATTGATGCAGGACTCTGGAAACGAGCGAGCAGATCCTCCAGATTTGTGTGATTATCTCGGTGCGTTGTAAAACATCCCATGATCCTGTTCTCCAGGACATCTTGAGCTCACCGTTTGTCTACCTGCAGCAGGTAACATGTGTCGGTGGACGGACGCGTCTCCTGCGCTCTGAGTGAAAACATTTTTTATCCTGGGTGGCCCCAGTGGGGAAACGAAGCCCTCACCCCGGTGTTTAACTTCACTTCCTAACTTCACCTCTCCCAAAGCTCCTTCCAGGTAAAACTAATGGGAGTCTCCACATCTGTGGCCCATTCACCGTTTTAATGAGCAGGAGAACGAGGTGGAGGGAGAGCTGAGTATGAATGGACAAGCAGGGACTTTAACTAGCTGCCTCCGCCGTTAAGAGCATGTGGGGCAATTATGTTACCGAGCAGAGTGACCTCCACACCGCTGCAGAGTGTTTCTACACACAACAGCCTCCACACAGATTCGATTCTTTGTGATTAGAGGATAAACAAGCTGTCCGACATAAAGGATGCCCACTTTATTACACTAATGTTGTTTATTCATGACGCTAATATGATGTTATTCTTGTAATTACCTTTACTTTCTGCTATTTTATCAACTTTATGTCAAACTTTAGGCATATATATATATATAAAAAACAAGATGAGAGATACGTTGAAAGGAAAAAAAACAAAATAAGATACATCAATAATGTAGAATAAAGATTATTATGCACTGCATGAACTGTTAGTCCCAAAACTTTACTGAAATTACATGAAGTTTACGTATATAATATACGTATACGTAGTTTACGTATATATGTAACTGTATATATGATATTAAATCATATATACAGGTATATAAAATACTAAAGATGATTTGTTTATCATTTATACATATCTCATTTTAATTCAGTCCAAAAAAATATTGTAACATTGCAAACTTTGACATTTCAAGTAGATATAAAATAATGCTTTTTAACACTGTTTGGTTGCATTGCAGGAGTTTGTGCAGCTGCATAAATGACAGGACGTCACAACTGACACAATGATAACAATTATAGTATCTATTATCAATTATTATTATCTAGTATCTAGTATCAATTACAGTATAGTAATTCTTGGTATGTTAAACATATATAGTTTTTTTTCATAGCGATATAACACTTCTTTGATAAGAGCTCACATATAATAAGACAAAACAGATAAAAGTAAAATGAATCTTCACTGCAAACAAACCAAAGCTGCTCAGAACGTTTATTTAAAAATAAACTGTATTTTTAACACAACACAAGCTTCAAAAAAGAGCTTTGCTACATATGAAAATCACTGCAATTGACACTTAAGTGAGCAGTGCAGCAGCTTTCTTATAAACAAGTAAAAATACCTCATTTTATGGACAAGTTAATCTAAAATTCTTTGCAATACATAATGGTTAAATTGCAACTATAAAATAATATGAATGTTGTTAAGCTAAATGCACAGTGTGTAATTTCTGCAGCTCGAGGCTGAGCAGTGTGGAATCATGGGATTTGTTTATTTCATTGTCAAACAGCCTCCATTGCAGATGAAAATCTCTCGAACTGACTCAGACTGAAATGCTCACAGACGAGGTGATGAATTAAAGTTTGATTCACGTTTGGCGACTTCTTACCCCGCTCTCTGGTGTTGAAGAAAGTCACAGACAGGAGACAAAATGAAACACACTGTTAACTTTGATTAAAATAAAGATTTCTCCAGGTCTTAACGTGTTGCAAACACTCGATAAAATATCGATACACAACTCAACAAAGCATGTTACGAAATTTTAGACATTTTCTGAGATATTTTAATAAAGAATTTTACATAAATGTTAAAGTCAGTGTGCGCTTGGAAAATAAAAAAAATCAAAACCAGGAGTCATTCAGGACGATACAGGTTCACTCAGTATAACAATGAGAAAGTAACAAAACAAAAGCATCAATGCAGTTATAAATAACATATGAGAGTGCACATATCTTTATTAAATATTCAAATAAACTCACTGTTTCAGTGGTCACACTTATGAAAAGTGTTGCCCCCTCTCAGCTTCCAACACTTATTACGCACTCTGTAAAATATTCAGTGAATGTTGAAGCCTCTTGTCTCAAAATGCTTTTAGAGAAGTCGCTGCCTGAACCGTCTCCACCTCGAGATTTCTCAGGGTCAAAACTTTATGTCCATGTTTTGACTGTCAGCCTCTCTAAACCCTCTGGGGTCGTCTGACACAGAGCAGCCACCCTCTGTTAAATCTGCTGCTGTGAAATCATTAGAGCCCGACCTGCCGGTGGTCCACCAGTCCAGAGCACAGGACCCTACCCTGTGTCTGTGTGTGTGTGTGATAGTGTGTGTGTGAGTGTGTGTGTGTGTGTGTGTGTCTGGAGGGGGGAGGCTTGGTTTGATGCTCCTGAACAGTGTAAGTATAAAGAGGGATCAACATGGACGAGTGAAGCTGGTAATTGACATTTGATGCTGAATTACATCATCTGCTTTAGAGTTCCCAATACATTATTTGCCTACACACACTCACACACTCTCACACACACACAAACACACAAATATTGCTTAATCCAAAAGTTTTTCATTTAATTTAGCTAACTATTTAATTATCGTCTTGTATTCATTAAGTTCAAAGTCATTAATGCTGGAAAAATTACTCCAAAACTATGTCCAGTTATGAAACAAAAAAAACCCAAATACTTAGTTTTGAGAGACTAAGTAAAAAAAAAAGACACTTTTTTCATGTTATTATCTTAAATTAGCAATTGATTGGGAAAATAATCATTGGTTTAATTTACACTGACACATTAATTGATTATTTGATTAATCGTTTCAGTATCGTTTCAGATAAATCGTTTTAGTTTAATCTGAAGACGCAAATTTGGCTTCACGGACAGAATCCTTCCTCATGAAAGTTATAAAAACAGGAAGTTAAATTCCTGCTGGAGACGACAAAAAGGCATCAAGTACCGCGAGCACATCAAAAAACAAACGCTCAGCACTGTTTTGTGTTTTTCATAAAATGTTGACATGGTGATGATCTCTGCATTGATAAAACAAGTTTTAAAACTGATTTGATTTATTATAATTAGACACATATTTAAAGCACTTTGTGATTCCAGATTTTCAGATAAAACGATTTGCATTCTTTTTTTTGTGTTATTTCAATTAAAACTGAATATCTTTGAGTGTTTCACTGTTTGCTGGATAAAAAAATGCATGTGAGGACACCATATGTGTCCGTAAGATATTTTGTTCTCTTATTATATATGTTTTTACATTAAACTTGACTAGTTTATGCTGTTTCTGCACTGCACTCTAAAATCACCGTCGCTGGTCCAACATCTTGACATCTTTTCCCTATAGTTTCCTGCTGATGACATTTTGATTTCTGATTTATTTATTACAGAAAAATTACTGCTGCTGCAACAAAGTAAAAATATCCCAGTAAAGGATGTTTTCTTCCTATAAGAGCTGCAACTTAAAGAACAACTTATAGTTTAAGTGAGTATTGTTTTATAAAAGCTGCAGGATGACTGATATTAATTTACATAAAAGAGTTTGTTCATTTCTGTTGAACAGAGAGTTTAAATGTCCTGTCAGATAAAGTAAAAGAAGTGAAACACGGTGTTACACAAAGTGTCGGAGTTTATGTCCGTTTACGTCCCTTCATCCAGTCACTGTCACCTCTCTGCTCACATTCCAGCCGTCCGGCTCTTATCTTTATTGGCTGAGGACGAGCAGAATTACAGCGGCTCGAGGACAGTTTGTGGAGCTTTGACACGCAGATGAGCAGAGAGCAGACGTTCACGGAGACGACAGCCACTTATCAATGGATGCATGACGGGGAGAATAACATCTATAAGAACGGGAGAAAGCAGCTTTTGACATAGTTTCTACTCCGTCTCATTATCTGGACAAAGAAACTTCTCCACTGAGAGATAAGTGAAAGAAAACCTCGTGAAATGGTTGTAGTAAAAGTAAATGGTGTGGTAAAGCTCCTAAATGATTAACAATTAACTCTTCTGTCTTTACTTGAGTTGTAAACTTGAGAAAACATCACTGAACCATTAACCAAAATAAATTTCACCAAAAGAAGACGAGGAAAAATATTATTTTTGATGTGTTGTTGTCATTTTTGACAAACATGCAGATCCACAGTATAGTTGATGCATTACAGACATGACTGTTGACATGCAGACACGATATATTATGTGTGTCAGGATCAGGCAAACAGCAGAGTCAATACACTGATTATTAAAATATGAGACGTCTTCATGATGATTCGCCAACAGTGAGATCATGTGCAAAAAAACACACATCAGAAATCTGCAAGTTGCAGTTGGATGAGAAAAAATACAGCAATAAAATAATCTAAACACATTTTTTTAAAAAAAAGGCAAAAAAAAGACAATTGCTAAAAATAACAAAGGACAGATTTCAAACATGAACATTCAGCAGACAAGCTCTTGTTTCATTTACAATGAGACAAAAAAAAAACCCTGATTGGTTCATCCAAGTTCCACAAATAAGAAAAAGATTTTCTTTCTCATTCTTTGTAATATCTTTGTCCAGATTTTAATAAAATCAAAATCCGTTTAAATGCTCACAGCTTTAAAAGACATACCGATATCTCTTCACATAAAATGTGCTATTAGAAGTTTTGTAGATTATTCTCACTATCAACAATTAATTAGGTAAAAATAAAATGTTCGAACGAAGACGACGTAAAGCGAATATCAGTTCAGTGCGATGGTTCAGTTTTTAGCTCGGTCCTCTAACAGCTTGAAGGCAGAGCTTTTCTGTGAGTTTGCACGTTTTCCCCACGTTTGCGTCGGCTTCTCAGGGTGTTCTGGTTCATTCACATCAAAAACATGTATGTTGGGTCACTTTTCCCATCAGTGCCTTTGACCACGGCACGACAAGGAGCCACGGTTGGTGTCTGGGCGTCTCCTCACTGCTCCTCATGGATGGATTCAAAGTCACCAAATTTCAATTTGTTGTTTCACTACGAGTCTGACTGTTTTTGACAGTCAGGCAGTTCCTCTTGTCTTCTCAGTTAAATTCTTAACTGTAATCTCTCAACTATGTTTTAAATTTTACACAGTTAGCCTGATTTACTTCCATCGTGTTGCGCAGAAGACAAAAATCTCAGAGACAGACATCTTAAAAGCTGAGATCATAAAACACAACTGGACCTGCACAGCGGGGTATCGGTGCAGGCGAGTGACACTGAGTGTTTTTGCAGTTTGTGTGGTCTGAGCCTTAATTTCTTTAAAATCAAACACACACACACACAAGTTACTGAATTCAGGGAGCAGAAAGACTCAAAACAGCGCAGTTTGAGATTGAAATTTATTAAAATCAGCGTTTTCATGAGAAGAAGCAGTATTTGCTTTTCCAAGGCTTGATCACGTTATCCCAATTTTTGATTAGATTTTCTCCACGACCATATTCTGTTAGCTTAATGAGATGAGATCTGACCTCAGCATGACCTTGAATTAAGACAGAATAAGGGAGAATATGAGCGATACGAGTAGAAATTGAATGGAAGAGGTCATTTTTTGCATCCTGTGTGCCCAGTCTTTAACCAAACACACATGAGACACTGAGTGTTTTGTTTTTTGATTTGGCCCACTCCTGGACCGCCATGGCATGACCCAGTTTGCCCACAGCTCCCAAAATAAGAAAGAGCCGCCATGTCTAATTGTAGCCGATGGCTTTAATGAGCTCTGCGTGTCGGGGTCGATGCACGCCAGAGGTGGATATAGTATATACTGTTGGAGCCCCTGTGTGATAAACACTGAGCTGAGCATGCTCAGCAGCGTTTTCCATGCCGAGTGTGCTCGGCTTTGAATCAGGAGGAATATTTGTTTGGAAATGTAGAGTTGAGGGTAAGCACTCTGAAGAGGAGGGAAGCAGTGTCTATTGAAAAATCTACATGATGACACAAACAATTATGAGGAGAATTCATAACACGGCCAAGATGGCTCCATATGACCTATTTTGGATGTTTCCCCTGGCAAAGCAACACGAGGGGAGAGAGAGAGGGGGGAGAGAGAGAGATGACCGGAGTCTATTGAGATGGAAAGCAAAATATGAAGAGACTATTACTGCTGCCCAGGTCTTTCAGCACCTCCAGCGATACCAAGTCAAGAGGAAAAAAAAAAATAGGAAAAAAGGAGGAGATGAAAAAGGAGAAAGTTTCTGGTTATTGGTTTGGTGCAAAGTGATGCATTGAGAGGAAGAGTGGAGAGATGAAAAATAAAAAAGTGAAGGAGAGAGAGAAGGAGAGAAAGAGTAAGAGGGGGATGTGACCAGTATTGTATTTCATCTCTGTGCAGTGGACGTCTTAATCAACAGTGTCAGGTTTTCTTTCTGGAGGCTGCATGGTGTTTTTCATGCTGACAGCAGAGGTAACATGCGAGTGGCAAACAGGGCGGAGAGGAGAGGATGTGCCTTCAGAGGCAACACCGGCCCAACTGCAAATATGTAAATAATATCAGTAATATTATTGTTTTATGCAGCCATTCATGTGATGAATAAGACATGTGCTCTATAGTAGTGTTTATATTTGCATGTGTGTGTGTGTGTGTGTGTGTGTGTGTGTGTTAATAGCTTGGCATTCACTCTGAATCGTTTGCAAAACATACAACTGATGTTTACTCGGGTTTTTGCATCACTTTTTTGACATTTTAACAATTTTTGATTGTCCTCCATCATCAAATAAAACAAAAGATAAAACACAGAAATCATATTAAAAAATATTTTGTCCTGTAATTTTCACATATCTGCATATTATAATGGTAAAATACATATTAATGAACTCATGTGGTTATAAAAGCTTTAGGGAGCAGACCTATTTAAATCATGTCTTTATGGAAAATTGCAGAAATATCGTATACAGTGTTACAGTGGCACCAAAAGACACGGACACTGATGCTACGAAGTCTGAGTATTTGAGCAAAACGAAGTGTTGCAGAGCACCTCGAGGACGCTGTAAACTCCTGCGCAGATACAGTTAAAATACTGTGTGTAGGTTAGAAAGTGTTAGATATTCTATTTTTCTTTATTTTGGTTCTCATTTGTAATATATATAGAAAAGTTGCAACAAATATTTGCTTATATTTGCAATATAATATAATTAGTTTCTCTCTTATCCCTTGAATCATTCTGGTCGTGTTAAATAGATATTTTTTTTCTTTGTATTGCTTCAGTCATTTCTGTTTGTTACTATGTCGCTGTGTTTTGTTTTTCCCTTGTGAATCACTTTGTTTAAGTGCAACACAAACAAAAGCTATTGTCTAAAGTATTACAATAATTTTTACAAGACACCCACTCGTTTTTTGTCGCTGAAGTGAAAAAAATCATGCAGTGTATCAAAGAAAAAAGTGCTCATTGTTGCGAATGGCTCCCTTCAGAGTGTGAAATTAATGATGCATTAAAGTGAAAGCAGCGTTTGAGGGCTGAAGCTGCTCCAGGTGGTGAAACCTCTTTGGGTAATTCAAACTGTGAGTCAGTCACATGTTTTGACTGTTAAATCTGGATCTGGAAAAGAAAAGTCATAACTGCAGGGAAAGAAGTGTACAGTTGAACATAGTGTTAATACTTCAGATGCATGGTGTCAAATAATTTATAGGTGATTCCTTTACATTCATAATATCACCACAGTGTATACAGTATGTGACCTTGTATGGTGTTATAGCAGGAGACAAGAATTGTAATGGCCATACCTGTATTTATAAAAGATGTAACAATGTACATAGGTTTTTTTTGTGTGTGTTATTTGTATTCTTATTTTTATTCATCACTTCACTTTTTTCCTTTTAACCCCTGAGCTGCTGTGATCAGGGATTTTTTCTCTAGTGTGGGCTCAGTAATTAATCTTAAATGCTCTAAAAAAAAAAAAAGAAAAACGGTGGGTGCGACGTTTTTAATCGGAATACAATTTTGGGAATATTTAAATAATATTAAAAGAAACCAAAGTTAAGAATGTGTGCAGATTTTAATATATTATTGATATTACAGGAATATAAAGGAACACAGAAGAAAATAGAAAAAACACACAAAGTAGCTTATATATGAGATGTTTATATATGAGGAACTATATGCGTAAATGGGGATATTATTGGTATTATTTCCGTGCGTACTTATGTACATCCGTGAAGAGTAAAGGGACATAAAGTCGTGACTGATGATTACTTATTGCAACTCGGGTGGACGGTGAAATATACTACAAGCTGCAGTGCTGTAAACAGTGAGCAGGCCAGAAGAGCTTTTATGGAATACATGTAACCGTGCTGCAGGGTGACACCTCCTGATTTATGGCTGTATTTAGATAAGACGCGGCCGTAAATGGTTTCTAAATAGCGTCAAGGTCATGTAATGTAATGGGATAATGTTTTTAGTCGATGGAGATAAGATGATGTGTGTGAGGAGCTGTGGGGAATGAAAGCGGAGATAAAGGCGCGACAGGCCTTTTTTTCCCTTATACTGCCGAGGTATGACAACGGGCCGCAGACTGTGTCCGTCCCAAAAGCACCGAATAATATATCAAACTGTTCATTTACACTTCCCAGAGTGTTCTGATACATACCTTCTGTTTTTACTGGAAAGGGACGGAGTCTGATAACATGCGCACAAAACGACTATGACGCATTTTAAAAAATATGAAAGTGACTATGAAATCTTTAAACAAGCTTTAGTGTGAAGAATGTGAAGATTAAAAACAGGCAAATAATTTTATATCTCTGGACTTTATTCAGAGCACGAGGCGACACGTTGAAGGGTGATGGAGTTTGCTAATTATAAGAACAAGTCAGTTTATCAAATGTTTGCCCTCTTGGAAGACCCAAATCCCTAAATCTCTAAACATGAGCCTTTATATCATTTCTGTTCATTAAGCATATTTTGTCTTATGTTGAGTTGTCAGTTAAAGCTGTGAAATGTTTAATCAGATTTTTTTTGCCCTTCTTTAATTATGAGCACAACTTCAAAATCAAATCAATCAATCGAATCCCTGATTTAATCCCCTGTTGTGCTCATATAGTTCAGTTTCTCTCATGGTGGACAACTAGTTATCGCATTAAACAGCATAAGGGATTATTTCATCACTGCATTTCAAAAATCACATCAATAATCAGCCATAGCCAAAGTGCGAGTGCGCGCTATTTGTGCGTAAAACTTCTCCAAAAAAAGGCGGAATGAAAAAAAGAGGGCACTGGAAATGGGAAAAAAACAGTTTTTTTAAAAAAAACTTGATATAGTTTCTCCTGTTATTCTCTCAAATGTGCATGCCTGTGTTTCTAATAACCAACTCCAACATGCAGATATGTGCAGTGTATGTGTATGTGTGTATTGCCGCGAGATTATGGCACCGAGGCGCATGTTATTGCAAACCTCTCCAGACACTCCTCCCATCCCGGGCGCTTTCCTCTATTGGCTGCCTCCTTCCTACGCTGACATCCAAATCATATAAACCTGGGGGCCTCACACCTTCATCGGGGTCAAATTTCTTGGGCAAATCAGAGCAGCCTATTCGGGAAACGATCGCACGAAAGAAACACAAGTGGAGCCCAGCACATTGCCGAGATTTGCTCTCTGGAATTAAAAACTTTTTTACGGCCTGTTTCATTTCGGTCTGAAGTCGCTTCCAGCGTAAAGACGATGTAAAAGTTGGCGACTAAGTTTGGCTTGACTCTGTGATGCATTCAGGGGATGCATGTTTGAGTCTTGAATGAGTTCTGTTTGGTGTAGATCCCCGAGCAGAGACCGTTTTGGGGCAGGAGCAGAGAGAGATCGAGGGCGACGGAAAATACTGCAACGACCTCATTTGTTGTCGCACTCAACATGAACCTCATCGGGGGCTACCAGCATCACCACCACCTGATGCACGAGCCCTTCCCGTTCGTCCAGCGGTGCCACCAGGATGCGCCTTACTTCCAGAGCTGGGTGGTGAACCACGGCGAGGTGCCTCCGGACTTCCAGATCCAGGCGCCCTACCCGTCCGCGGAGCTAGGAGCACCCGGAGCGACGCACGACGCCCGGTTGGAGGGGCTCCAGACCGGAATGGGAAAGAGGAGAACGTCGGGGCCGAAGAAGGAGCGCCGACGGACGGAGAGCATCAATACAGCCTTCGCCGAGCTGCGGGAGTGTATCCCAAACGTCCCAGCGGACACAAAACTGTCTAAAATTAAAACTTTACGCCTGGCAACCAGTTATATCGCCTACCTGATGGACGTCCTGGCCAAAGACTCCGGGGAGACGGAGGGTTTTAAGGCCGAAATTAAGAAATTTGAAAACCGGGATCTGAAAAGAAAACGGGAGCAGGTAAGTTACGATTTTTGGAGCCTCTGAAACTTTCATGATACTCAAAACAATCCCAGACCAAAAAAAATCTATCAGCTCATGAATTTAAGTTTTTTAATTATCTTAAAATAGCAAGGGTCCTGAAATATGTGGTAAAACAGAAAATATTCTAATATTATTTAAGGTGGTATTTAAGGTTATGCCCCAATTTGTCAGTATGTAGCCCAAAAGTTTAAGAATCAAACACAAATATAAAACCTGTTTTCAGTTTGAATGTGATCTTAATCATAAATATAACTACTTCAATATTGTTAATTTATTTTTAACCAGTGGATCCAAACAAGAGTGCGGAATACTGTGTTATTTTAGATGTAGGTCAATAATAATCATAATAATAATAATAATAATAATAATAATAATAATAATAATAAATTTATTTTTTGTCTTTATTGTTGTAATAATGTCTTTGCTGCCCTCTTGGCGAGGTCACTGTAAAAAAAAAAGTGATTTTAATTTCATTGTAATAAAGCATCAGTTCTCTTTATGAATCTATGAATCATACAAATCAACACTTCACAACACTTTAATTATAAAAGGACCTCTTAAAACACACTAACATAACATTTATTATCCTGTAATTTTTTCTTTTCTACATCTCTAATCTTACATACTCATGCTTACAAAAAATTTATTTAATATCTTTTTTATTTTTTTAATTCCAAAATTGGGCTTCAGAGTCCATCACATATGTTTAAGGGTTATATAACATGAAGAAAACGTTTGTATAAATAACAAATAGTCTTATATTTACTTAATACACACTTCGTTTTGTTAAAACAAGCTAACAGTAGCGTTTTTCATTGTAAGATTCGTCTTTCTTTAATATTTATATGATACATAAAATGTGACAAACAGCTTGTTACATATTTGTAAATTGTTTTGGTTATTTAGTCCGAAGATTTGATCAAAGTTTCACTAACTTTCACTCCATGAAAGCGTGTGATGTCATGGCTATGATTACGTCACTGAGGCCCCCCCAAAAACCAGCACGTAGACTCAGAGGAAAGCAATCTGATGATATTATGACTAATAGAGATATCGCAGGAAATGTTGCAATATTCTAATGAGGGTTAATTAGTACTAATTTGAATTTATCAGACTGAGATTGAGCTCAGATTATTTTAGCCTCCAACGCTGATGATCATTTTTGGTGTTTTTTTGGTGTCACAGACTGACGGCCTGCAGGAGTCATTAGGATCCGAGAAGAAGGTGAAGGGCCGCACCTGATGGCCGCAGCAGGTCTTGGCTCTGGAGCTCAACCAGTGACCCTCCCTCCCTCCCTCCTC
>JAPZDV010000006.1:20361414-20378516 GCA_029814665.1 Acanthurus lineatus | reverse complement strand
TGTAATTTTAGAGACCCGCAGTGTGCCCCCCCATTTTGCTTATCTGCTTGGACTCTACATAATGTTAATTACAAAAGTTACTAAATGAGATGTCTGGCTCCAAAGTTTAAGTTTTTTTTGTTTAAAAGTGAAATTTATTCCAAAATGTTTGACCTCGGCTCTTGTTTTTTGGGGGGCTGATTCAACTTTGCCCTATCGTGTTTTCAACTGCACCTCATTCAATTAAAAGGAGGGTCAACACTGACACCTATCGGTCATGATAGTAAGTGAAAAAACACACCAAGCAGAAACAGAGGCAGTTCTCCAGAAACAATCTAAAAATGCTGTTTTTTTTACTTTTAACACCTTAATTTTTCTTATTTTTTTAGCTCACACATATTCCGTTTAAGTGTTCATATAAAAGGTGTAAATTCATCTGAGAATAATCCAGACATGTTGGATAATCTGTGAATGAACGGAGACGAGACTGTTGCATCTGCCTGTACAATACATTTATTATTATCATTATCATCATCGTCATCATCATCATCATCATCATTAGGAGCAATAAGCAGCCATTTTTAAATATGTTTTTTTTTCTAATACAACAATAAGGTTAATGTGTCCTGGCCTACATGTTAATAAAGTTGGGTGGTATCTACATGACACTAACAAACTCTACGAGCAAAACTGAAAATATAACAGACGCTAAAAAAAAAAATTGAAAATTGAAAATAATATAACCCTGTCAAAAAGTAGACAAACTCAGTGTGGTGGACAAACATAAATACAATGTGTGGCAGAGGCTGCAGAGTTTTAAAAACCCCGACCGACAGAGAATTCAAACTGTGTTCAATTTCTGTAAAAACACAGAACTGAAGCAGTTTTAACAGGATTTAAAACAGAAGGTGTCCTTTGCAGCAGTGCATTGAGATTTAAATAGGTTTTCAGCAGTGTTGGATTTTTTTTTAGTATTAATGGGTTCGTGCTAACTGAGCTCTCTGGTGGCTTAACATGTCACCTCCTGCCATGTTTTTTTGGGGCTTAATATTAATGAAATACAGGACCAAATTCAACAAAACAATGATAATCTTATTAAACAATTCATCGATTAATTAAATAACTGTAGGATAAATATCAGGCTTCAGTGCTTATATACAAAACACTGAAGCACACGGTGCTGCTTCTGCTCTGCAGTCTGGAAACCATCACAGAAGTCGAGATGGTCATAAACTCAATCTAAGTTTAGAAAAAAAAACAAAACAAAACAAAGCCCGTTCTGGTGAAATGCCACTTTTGGAGCTAAATTAGATTCACGGAGGATCTTTACAGAGGTACAAATATCAAAAGGGGGGTTTCTATCAGGAATAAAAATGTAAAAACTTTTTGCCAACTTCTGCTAAAACAGTGATTTTTGATATGGAGGGGGGAGGGGCATCAACATCCGCTTTTCCATTTGACTTATAATTAATTATTCAAAACAGAAAAAAAGTGAAAAGGTTTTTTTTTTCTTCTCTGCTTTAAGGACGTTTCAGACACAATGCCAGACACGCTATGTGCGACAGCTACTCGCTGAGCTGCACGTGACACACACATGCACACACACACACGCACTGTTGTCACACTGTGTCTGAAAAGGCCCTCAGATATCCAGCCAAACTTTGAACTCAGCATTTTGAAATACATCCAGGTGTTCTGAGGAACAAAAGAAGAGCCGAGACACTGTCCAACACAGAGACGGCTCTCATATATTAAAATGATGCTACTAATAATTCTCTCATCCCTGTCTGACACACAAACACACTCACACATAGACACAAGTTCCACTTCAGGTTAAAAAAAAAAAAAAAAAGATGAAGATGAGTGAATCGAATATCTGCAGACCGACTTTATAAAACTTAAGCATGAACTGAAAAAAAAGGGTTGAAACTGAGTTACAAAGAGGAAAATTAAATCAAAACTACCAAATACTACGCGTGTGTGTGAGTTCATACGTACATAAAACAACCATCAGGAGGGGGAGGGTTGGTCATAGCCAGATGCTACATCATTTACCACCATCTTGTCTTTGAATGCATCACATCCAGTTGGAAAAGGGCGACGATAAGATTTAAGATCGGGACTGAAATCAGCCTGTTTTCTGTTTTACGCATTATTTAGATTTGGACTTTGTGTCGCTGGAGGAGGAAAGTGAATCTGAGCCCTGACGTGTGTGAAGGCGGCGCCCTTTTCCAACGATTCATTCATTCATTCCCAATAAAAAACAAACACACACACACAAAAAAAAACCCCACTCATCATTCAACTCCAACACTCTTTCCTATTTGGCACAAGCATCCCTCGCTGTGATCATGTTAACAGTCAAATCGGCAAAGAAAAAAAAAAATACCCCAAACTACCAAAATGTGTTAGGTTTTTTTTTTTTTTTACTCTTAAGGCAGCTCTATTGTACATTGCATTCATTCACTTAAGAGCAGACGCTGTTCTCTTTATACATATCGACAAGTAACGTTACAGCATGACGATGTAAAACCCTGCGGAGTGAGTCCTGGTCCGTGACAGTCTTCAGGAGCCTGGCTTTAGCGGAGGAAGAGGAGGAGGAGGAGGAAGAGGAAATGTACTGGAGGAGGATCGACCACTGTGACAACATGCGCAGAGGATACTTTTCTTTTTTTAATGTGAAGAGGTTAAAATAAACAGAAGTGAAGTCATCGCACCCTGAAATCTCCTCCGTGTCCGTCTTCTAAGGACAGCAGGAGTTTGTGTTCTGGTCTCAGAGGAGCGGGACAGTGACAGGTTTGCTGACTGTGGGAGCTGTTTTGGGCTGCTGCTGTTATCCGTGTCCAGGTTTTTTTTGTGACTAGGCGCTGCTGTTTTTTGTCACTGCAGTTATCGATAACTGTTGGAGCTTCTTCTGCTGCTGCTGCTGCCGGAAAAGTTTAGTCCAGCGGTTTGCCGCCGTCGCCTTTTTGGTCCAAGCGGCTCTTGCTGCTCTTCACCATGTAGATAAAGTAGGTCAGCGTCTCCTTCTCGTTCACCGGTATGTTCCTGAAGTGACGACTCACCGTCTGCAGAGGAGGAGCAAAAGATAGGCAAGAGGTTAGAAGGAAATCTCAGTGCACGACTCCCACGTTTATATGGCATAAAAACGGAGCAAACATGATCAGTGTGCATGACCTAGAAATAAAAACATCATCACAGACACCAGCACCTGAATATTACCCAGAAGGAGACATTTAATCTTAACCTAATTGGAGCCTAACTAACGGTTGTTTGGGAGCAAACAGAGAAGAAAACACAGATCCTCTGAGCAGCCTCTCGCTGCAGCCACCGGTCCTCCTGAACGGGGCCGAACACAGGGACAGCTGTAACTGGTTGTGGGCTGTTGACTGGTGCTTTATTAATGATGTGGGAGGCTCATTAATAGGAGGGCCTGAACCTGACTAACAGGCTGGGGAAACATTCAACTTACAGCCCGGCTACATTCATTCATTTCCACCGTTTGACAGCCGACTCACATCCGACCCCGCCCCCAACGCCACGGAGCACCGCATACAGGAGGCATTTGTCAGGATGAGGGCCGAGCCAGCTGCATGAAGCCCACCTGTCGATTTGGCAAATTAGTCTAACGATCTCTCCATAACCAATTACTGTGGAATAGGACCTGTGACACTACGTATATCACGGTAAATGAGTAATATGGAGCCGGAGGTCGAGAAGAAAGACGCGGGGCACGCCTAATGAGGCCGGCCACTGGCCTTCAGCGTTACACAATAAGAACTAATGGACTGGTTGGACCAAAGAAATCCTTCAGAGGAGAATCAAAACCAAAAGAACAACAACCACGGCTTCCTCCCAGGGTCCAAAAGTTATGAAATTCATTTCGGTTGTTTTAATAAGGACAGATATTAACTAGTGTAACACATTTAATACCAATCATAGCACAACTTCTCTCTACTACTGGTATGCTGCACTTGCGGTCCCCTAACGGACCCGAGAGTCAGGTTCATAGTTATTTCCCAGAGACAGACTTTAAGTTTGGAAACAGTAAGAAGTCACCATGAACAACATCTGTGAGTATGAGCACATTCCAGCGGTCATAAAAACACATGTAACACATATAACTCAGGATCTGATGATGATCAAGAAATAAAACTTGGAATCTTAACTCACGAAAAGTTATAACTTCCACCTGCTGCATGCATGTTACTGTGCAGCACACTGTTTGTGGGCAAACAGGAACTGTCTCTGAATATTCTGACCCTGCCTTAAACGCATCACTGACATGGTTTCATGGTCACTGTTCGACAGAACGGAAGGGGAACACATCATCTTGTGCAGTGCAAAGTTCAAACATCCACCATGCAGCACACAACATCTCCACATCCGTCAGTTCCTTACCTCTGCCAGCTGGGCCTTGTTGAGTCCTGGCCTGGTCTGCAGCTTGTAGTGTCGCTTGTAGCGTCTCAACGTGTTCACCTGCAGCTGAAAAAGGTCGACCTGGAAACCCCAAAGAGAAAAAAAACAAAAACAAAGATGCAGTAAGTCAGTGATCATGAGAGATGGTAATGTTTCATGTCACCTTAATCTCAGATGCAGTTTTTATGATTTATTCAAGCCTGAATGATTGTTGAAAAGTATTAAAGATAGACATTGGATATTCTTTACGACTGTGATTTGTTCTTTGACTGGCATAAGTTACATGCCTACTGTGGGTGAGGTCAGTGTGAGTGGATAATGCATCAAGTTAACATGAGGGTTTATATTAATAAACTGGTTAAAACTTGTGTTCTTGTCTTTCTCAAACAGAACGTTATTTAACATTAGATCCTGATTTTCCTCATTTCCTCATTTCTCCTGATTATGAACTCTTAATTTTAAGCTCCACATTTTAATCCACATTACCTCCGGCACCTCCACGTCATGATCCGGAGACTCTCCTCCATCATCACTGGTCTTTCTCTTCCTCTTGTTGCGGACACTCTGGATGAAGTTCTTATGGAAGTCGCAGATGTAGAGGTGTCGGACCTGAAAAGAAATGAGTGAGTATTGAAGAAGTGGTCCATCTTGTACAAAACCACTTAGTTCAGCTGTCCAAAAACACTGGTGTGGGATTGGGCTATCCTCGAGTGTTAGTACTGATGCAAAAAAAAGTAAGGAATTTGAAACATCCTCTTTTCCAAAACATCCTCTTTTATCCCTTGAAGGCAAACTTCAGTAGTGTTTAAATTCACATGTACAAATAAACACAGCAGTATTATTGCTGTATAACACAAATAGATGTACAAGAACTTGGCCAAGATCAACAAATACATCCTGTGACTTAAAACAGCAACTAAACAATACAAAGGCGGCGCACACAAGATCTCAGTACATAATATATTGATAGATGTTGCAGACACATTCTCAGCATAACAAAATTAGTATTTGGATTCAATGCCCAGCCTCAAACACTGGTTGTTTATAAGATCAACAGTCTACATTAATTCTGTCCTCCATTAACCCTTGTGTGACCTCTGGGTCATGCTAAGAACATGTGACTTGGAGTCCAAGCATGTCAGGAGAAGAACAAGAAAAACTTTTGACAGCAAAACACGCTTAAGTCAACTGAGCTGCTTCCTCTGCATGAAACCGCTTCAGCGACAGGTCACATTATATTTGCAAGGAAACATACAGTAATAAAAAAAATGCCCAAAACAGAGGAAAGAGGAGTAGCTTACAGCAGCAACAACACCTTCATTACACACCCTTGCAATTAGGGATGACACTGCTTTATGTTATTTGGCAGAGCTGAGGCAAAGTTAAGCTAATGGAGCCTTACTGACCCCCCCTTGTTTTGTCCTGTCCTTTGTGTACTGAGTGTGCATTGTGTTATCTGAAGTACAGAGCACACAGCAGATTACACATGGCAGGATTATAACACTGCCAACTGGTTTCCTGTCTCCTTTTCATTTTAATTAAGGGCATATTTACTTAGAAAAGAAGCTACATGTGTGCATAACAACAACTAATATAAATAGATACTCAACAGATTTGACACAGGGCCTAAAACTTTGCTTTGGTATTTCTTTTCTATCCCTGTTTGTGTTTTATACTATTTAAAACCAATATGTTTTACTTCTGACTTGCACTTTTACAAATATCTTGCCAATAGATCAAATTTCCACAATATAACTTCCTCAAGAAGGCTACCGGGGCCTTGGATTGATAAACAGTTGCTGACCAGACTTTTAAAAAGGATTAAAACACGTAACGTTATATCTAATAACATGACATTTACCGGCGCTGACGCTGTAAGTAAGTAAACCTCTCCAACGGTAACACGTCCATCTTTAAAGAAAGAGAGTGTATTTACCGTGCAAAACAAAGATAAAACAAATCAAAAATGTCACGAAAAATATAGTTTCGGTTAAGTAAATTATAAACTTTAGAGTTGGAGCTATTTAAGTACGTCTGAGTATTTATTTTTAACCAACGTTTAACTGCCGGTAGTTTGAGCCAGTTTTGACACGAGACCGTTTACTTGAACCGGGCTGCGATGAGGCAACACGGTTAGCTTCCCTGGCAACAGCCATTTTATAAAGAGCAGCGGAGGCGTGTTGCACGAAACATTAGCACCGAGAGAAAGCTGTAACGTTAAGTTAAAGTGGGTGTAGTTCATGAAGCTAACACAGCTAACGTTAGCTTGACATTTAAACCGATTTATTACAGATTTTGCTACAAATAATATTACTTATGGCCGCAATAACACCAACATGGGGAACATTTGAATGTGTCCTTTTTGCTTATGCGCGTTCACTGACGCAAACAAGCTAACTCGCATTAGCTGACAGCTGTAAACTGAACTTTTTCCAAAGGAGCTAACTTTCCTCTGTCAGCTTGCACTCCGATATCATTGATAAAATATGTATCGTTAACAGAAAAACGTTGTCTGGTAACTTTACTTACACTCTTATCAATGTCGAGTTTCAGTTTCTTCTGGGATATGCTTTTCTGGATCCTCTTGCTGAAGGAGGCGTTTCCAGCTGACCGGCCGCAGCGCTCCCCGTCTTCGATCAGGCAGCAGCTCTGTCCGTAAAACGGCGGAGCAGGCGGTCCATCGTGGCTGTCTTCTTCAGTGCTGAACCCATTCATTCTGTGCGACTGTAATGCTATTTGTGCGACAGCTCAAACAACAAAATGATCACCAAACAGCCAGCGTTAGTTTAGCTAAAAAAAAAAAAAAAGTCTCTTGTTCAAGCGTTGCCCTTTTGTGAAAGACAATCCTGTAGCGTTAGCTAGCAAGCTTGGCTAAGTGGCTAGTTCACAAGCTAACAGCCCCAGATGTTCTGTCCAGTCTCCAGTGACTTACTTCGACGCACGACAACCTTTGGTTGAAAACATACTCATACAGATCTCCGGTAGATTTACAGCACAAAAAGCGCCGCTGCTAACGTTTGCTAGCTCCAATGCTAGCAGAACCGCAAGGTGGCTGAGCCGCTGCTAACGAACAAATTCCTATAGTGAAACAGCAACAGTAGCTCCTGTCACAAACGGCTATGTTTCGGTAAAAAAATCAGACGTGGCAACAATTTGTTGTGATTCAGAGCTAAAATACGACAACCGGTTACAACGGATGACACAACTTTGAAGAAATCGCGTATTTACCAGCTTGCACCTCAACAATCGCGGCACTCTTTCAGAACACCTCGTACAATGGACATGCTCCGTCTCCTTAGCGGAAGTTCGGATCCTGGACATTGATTGGTCAGTTTTCCAATGGGGCGGGATTACAGTACAAACATTGCTGTTCCATTGGCTGTAAGAAACATCAATATTCTGGTTGCTCTTCCTGTATCACTTGGTGTCATGTTTTGTACTATGAATAGGGGGGGTGGCGTCGCCGTCAGTTGAAGGGACTTTTAAATACACAACAGGAACTTGCGACCGTCCATTTTTCATTTAGTATCCGTTTACATACATACTTAGTAACAATGTTTAACATCAACCCGACCACCTGTTCAGTGTTTATAAATTCACATATATGAACGGTAAATACATATTCACAGAGTCCTGACTCTGCGGTTTGAGGCCGGTTCTTTGGACAAGCTTGTGATAAAACACATTGTTGAGGTTGCACTCTGCTACAGCTTCCTGTTTACTTCTTTAAAGACCTCTACGTAACTGCTTTAGTGAAGTGGTTTTTATTCCTTCTGCCACAGACAGAAAAGAGAAGTGAAAGCAGGTCTGTTGACATCGCCATGATGCAATCCCACGTTTAACCGCACGAGGGAGACAGAGTGTAACAAATGAATAAAGGTCAGACGAGAATCACTACAAGTTCATTCACAAACCTGCTGTTTCATTGATCAGTGTGTATTGTCTAAAAGTTCTGAGTGCATTGTGTTTAAGCTGTTTTGGTAACATCTCCAAAACTGTTATTCTGATAAAAAAGGGGGAATCTGGCAGGTCAGGATTACAGATGAAATACACATGCAATCGGTGGCCCTGAGGGGAACAAATTATGAAAATAACTGTCAAAAATAAAAAAATTTGTCCCTTGCAGCACTCAAACGTCATATATTCTGTATCCTACAATTACCATAATGCATTTTAATAGAGTCTTTCGAGTCTTCAGCATATACTGAGATAATGACGGATTATATCATTAGGTTTTTTTTTCCATAAGCTATAGAAAGCTCGCACAAAAGCTTATACATCTGTTTTTACAGACTGCGGTTCTGTCCATTAAGAGTAAATGAAGTTGAGTTTTCCTTGAATTGTGACAATCCTGAAAACAAAACAGCTGATATGTCCATCCTTTCAGAAACTGACTTCAGCTTAGAGGCCTCCGCCAGTGTATTTCACTGTGCAATGGCTTCATTATGATGTTTTTATACAGTGTATCAGGGAGTAAAAATAGATTAATGTTACTAATTAATGAAATTATGAAATTATGCAACATTTTAATGTTGTCCTTAGTAGAGGGGTCAATATTACTGTATATGCTCTCAGGCAGTTTAATCTCAAACATCTCCTTGTGGTCCATGCATTTAAAAGTGTGGTAGTCTGCAAAGTATTAAACTGTTAAACAAATGCAACAGAGTTAAAATGTAATATATCTCTCAGACGTTGTGGAGTAGAAGTGTAAAGTAGCAGAATATAGAAATTCGAAGGTTGATGTTAAATTACCTCAAAGTTGAACTTTTGGAGTACTTAAGGAACTTTCTACAGGTAGATACTTTATTTACATGATTCTGAATGTTTGCTCATCGGAGCTTGGTGATGATATGTCTTTATCTGAAAGTTTCAAAATGAGATAAATTTCATCAGAAAACCGGCTTGAAGTCTAATCCTTGATATCTTAGACATCACAGTGCGCTCTAAAGTTTGTTGTGACAGTTTATTTTGAAGGCTTTTTCCCAGCAACACATAACTACCCCCCTGTGCAGAGTACAAGATCCAAAAGGAAATATTTCTTCCCTTGTTGGGCTGGAAGGACTTGACAGGTCCGCTCTTAGTCCTGACCTCAACCCCGTTTAAAACCTCCGGGAGAAACTGATGCTCCAAGCTTTAGTGTCCACCATCAGTGTTGGACCTCACTGATGCTCTTGTGGCCGGATGGGACAAAATCACTGCAGCCAGATTTCAACATGTTGTAGAGAGCCTGAAACCAGAAGAGAGGAGGCCGTTAGAGCAGACCGGACCGGCCACGTTATGAGTTGGGGGAGTTAATTTGGGGAAGCAGCCAACAGCGAGCGAGAGCTTTAAAAGCCCACTTAAACGCAAAGGCATCTGTATTATGTGGGTTCGCTAATGATGCTCTTTGTTTGTTGTCATTTGTCTAATGTGGTATTTGCTCTCATGTGCAAACTCTCTGCCTCATCATGCTCGCCTAATAGCTGAGAGCGGACGAGGATGCAATACAGAGGGGAGAGAAAGATGGAGGGAGAGAAAGATGGAGGGAGAGAAAGGACACCATAAAAATATTAAAGGAGTAAAGACAATTAGATTACCTTTTTTTGTTGGTAATGGACCTGAGCCCAATAAAGACTCTTTAATGGATATCTTTGACAGGAGACTGTGGAAGCGTAATAGCCTCGTGTCTTCTCTCAGCCATGTATGGCTCGTGAGTGGCGGAGAATACTGATTGTGTGCTGACTGATTGACTTTTAAAAAGTGTCAGATGATAGAGCGAGAAAACATTAACAGGTTTTTTACTTCGCAATTTAGAGGTTTATATCATCAGGGAAATGCCTGTAAGTGGCAATAACATGTAAAGTGGTCTCTCAGTGTATTCAAAGTTGTCTCTCTCTCTTTGTTTCTACCTCTCTCTCTCTCTCTCTCTGTTTCTACCTCTCTCTGCCTCTTAGAGCAAGTGTGACAAGTTGAGCGTTATATGACATCCCAGGAGACTTAAGGAAATGGGCCACACTGAAGAGCAATATTACTTCAGCCATAAATAAATCACTGCTGGCTAAAAGCTATTCAAGCTTGTGTGTTCTCAGATGAAATGATTATGAGATTAACATTTAGTAAAAGTGTGTCTTAGTGCCATCAGTCACAGAGATGATTAAAGTCATAAAAAAAGAAGGAGAAGAAAAAACACAGGAGGTTACAAGAGAGGCAAATCTGAGAGCTGTGGGCCAAGAAATTTACTTAGAGAAGAAATTATTATGGTTTGAGTGAGCAGCCTGGCTTATATATTGAGTAGAGATTATAAAGAAAGATCAAATTGTGCATTAAATTAAAAAAAAGGCTGTACCAAATGCCCAAAATACAAACTTTTCAAATTAAGCTTCAAATATCTGCCCTCATATTTAATTTATTCGCCATGTTGCAGATGTTCTAGACGCTAAAGTCACAGTAAATGTATACAAACTTGGTTCTGATGTTGTTTAACCGTCCTAGAAGCACTTTGACAAAGTGGTGAGTTTGGCTCTGATCAAATGCATCAGTTTGCTTCAAACAAAGGGGCTCCAGAATCATCACATTTCCAAACCATCATTCCAAACCCTCACAGTGATGGGGGGCTTTTCTATGTCCACTTATTTCACCGCAGACGCTGCCAACTTTGTGCACAACCCTCCAACAGTGTCCACTTCACACCATTTTGAAATTCATCTTTGGAAACTATCTTTGGAAAAAAAAATGGCAGTAAAAAATGGGCAAAAAAGCCTGGAAACAAAAACTGAACCACATTACTGCAAAAGAGACACGCCAAAGGTTTTTTATCTGGTAATTAAGGCTTCAGTCAGTGTTTTAGCTCCAGTGTCAATGTGACTCTCAAACAAATTTAGCTTATTTAAAAAAATCCCACCTGATAAACCTGCAAAGAACTTAACTAGAAAGAGTAATATATAAAGTGATAAAAGTCTTATCTTGTGGTTTTGGTCACAGTTTGTTTTAATGTAAGAAGAAATAAGATGTAATTTTCTTTTGCGAACCATTTGTTTTGGAATAGAGTCGTCTCTTTAAGACAGTCAGTTTGTCTCTGTGAAATGGAGGATTTACATATCAGGTTACATGATGAATAAGAAGCCCTCAGCCTTTAAAACACTACAATTATTTTTTGAGCATCAAAAATAAAACATATATATATATTTCAAATGTATATTTGGCTCTCATCCTTCACTCAGCTCTAAAACGTCTTTGGTTAGTTACCACTTTCCACCGATGCTATTTTAAGTCTTCTTGACTTTGGCTCTGCCTTCGACACAAAACATCATAACATCTTAAGTTTTAATTAATTGTCTGACAGCTAGGTGATAAACTAATGAGGAGTCACACTACTGATGCCAACATACTTTTTCAAAAAAAGCCTTTTCTGCCATCCTCCTCTTATGCTCCTCTCTTTTGTGGGGTTCCCCTGGGGTCTATTCTAGGTCCACTCTAATTCACTACATAGATGTTAAACTGGGGTAAATCAGACAAAGACATGATATTAATATTCATTGCAACATTGCAACATGCAAATGTATGTTCCTTTAGTCTGGATTTTTTTTTCTGCCTCACTGACATTTAGAAATCGTTGTCCAGAAATTTCCTTCAGTCGAATGACTACAAATTAGAAATAATTAGAATTACTCCCTGTAGCCCCATTACAAGCTATAACAATCTTTCCTCTGGTGCACAAAGTGCCTCATCTAATAACGTTGAAAAAAGAGGTCGGTAACCTTGGTGTTCTTTAGGACCCACGATTCTCTTTTGATGCTCGGGTGCAACCGCGCTTTGTCGAACTGAGGCATTTAACCAAGAACAGGTCATTCTTTCATCTGCAGAACAAGAAAAGGTCATTTATTCTTTCATCTTCTCTGACTATAGCAACACGCACTTCAATCTGGTATCAGCAGGCTGCAGAGGATACAACAACGCTGCTGCCAGGCTTTTAACACGTATGAAGAGATGCAACCGGATCACATTAACCCTAGCTGCCCTTTACAGGAAACCTGTGTGTTTTCAAATGGATTTTAATGTTGTACTGCTTGTTTTTCTGCAACCAAGACTGGTGAGGTCCCTTCCTTTATTTGTGATCCTCTTATTTCATCATGATCCTGATTGCTGCTTCAGATACTTCTGCAAGGTAATGTTCCTAAATCTGGGCTCGTCCTTCAGAGTGACGAGGCTTTGCTGCTTTGGCACTAAATGATGATTTTGAAATGGTATTTTCAGTAAATTCCATCATAAAACCTTTATCTAACAGCTTTTCCTTCACTATTTAAGTGATTTTGACCTGTTTTATGGTTATTTATTGTTTTCATGCATGCAACTTTGCTTTCAAAAGGTTCTATCTAAAAATGTTTTTTTAATGTTAGATTTCATCCAGCCACATTTTTTCTAAAATGCTTTGCGTCCTTTTCTGCAGATGTGACTCAGCACTTTATGAAAACCACGACCCCAAAAAGCACCTGCTTCTCCGAGGGATTGAATGTGACTGAAAGCCAATTATCCCGCCTGTCAGAGAGAGGAATGGGAAATTTCCACCACTGTCTCATTTCCTGACACTTTGTGGAACGTGAAAGGACAAACAGGTCCGCTCTGTGTGGAAACCATTTCTGGGTGGGGGTCTGATAAGCTGTCTCAACACCGTGACACAGTCCTCATGAAAAAGATGGCAACACAAGGTGAATCTGCTCTACGACTGAGCGCAGGTCTGCTGGATTTGACAGGTGACGTTCAGTCCAGAAGAGCAACAATGGTGGCGCTGATTGCCTTATAAAAACCTTTAATAAATGAATACAACAATTATCAAAAAATCATGAACATTTGAATTATGTTTGATTAATGACACATTCTTCTATAGAATTTTGCCTTCTGAGTCTTTAAGAAAAAGGTGACATGTGACATTTAGCACTAATTACAGTTCGATTTCCATATAGAGGTCATATTGGTATTGTGCTATGAAAGGACTAAAGTACACTGTAGCTTAATGAATATTGACTGGAGGACATGAAACAGTTTCCAAACCAGAAATCCTGACCACAATCCAAGAAACAATGCATTAAATAGTGTCACAGATTAATTAAAAGCAGATCAAACTTAAAGATGCAGGACCTGACACAGATTTGACCAATATATATATCAATAAAATAGATATTTTATCTGCATTCAAACAGAGTAATGAGAGTTTAAATGGATTGTACTGTAATTGGTGCTAAAATGTTACATTTAGCACCTTAAGCAGCAGAAGCTTTGTTTAAGTTGCTTCTTTAATATTATTATTGAGATTAGGGAAATATTTTTTAAAATAATCTCTAAATAAACTAGGAAAACTGGTTGCTGTATTTTCAAACACTATAAAAAAAATATGCAAATATTTTTCAGATCTAAAGTTTTCTCGCTTGACTTCCATCACACTTTTAAAAGCAGCAAATTTGACCAAAACTCCCCAAACTGTTTTTTAATGCCAATAAATCTCACTCAATTTAGAAGCCCACCTCTAAAAATAAGATTTTCATGATCACAAAGAAACTCTAGTAGATGAAACTGTAGATAAACAAACTCATGCTTCTTTCTGCAGCGAGGCTTAAATGTTCACACAATAAGACAGTTTTTTTAAGAGTATTTCATCAATTTAGTTTTGTCTTTCAGTTTCACAGTCACAGTCACAAAGGACAGTAAGACAAAGATATTCACCCTCATTCTTCTTCCTTGTCAAAACCTGAGGCATACGTTACCCACAATGCATCTCCACCACTGACAATTTTGCTAGAATATTGAGTAGTGTTACTGTTAGGAATGTATCCGAATAGATTAAAACCTGATGCAATTGATTGGTAATGTGGCAAAGACAAACCTCACCTTTATTATTTTAACGGGAACATCCATTATTTGGATTTTTTACATCAAACGCTCCGATATATTTTCTAGCAGCCGGGCTTTCAGTTTGAGTTGTGGCTCTTCGGCGGGAAGTGATCATGCCCCGAACACCGACTTCATCACTCATACAGAAACACTGGCGCTTTATTGATTAAAATATTTAAAAAAAACAAAGAAGATCAATATTTGTCTGGAACCTGCCTGAACACCGCCGACCCCTTTATGGCTCAAAGTGCTGTACATTAAAATGTCGAGGCGCGAAGGAGCCGCGCAGGTCCCGGCTCTTACATCAAACCAGTGACAAGAAAACAGCAAATGACTTAATGATTAATGCCGGATCAATTTCTGTGTTGTGTTTACTGTTTTCTGCTAAACGCACCAGCGATGCATAAGAAAGTGTGCAGAATCAGGAACTCTTGCCAAGCACGGTGGCACTTTGACTTATTGCTTTCTGACCTTTCGTGGCATTTGGAAAGGGCAACTCTGCAGACAGATGGTGCATACACATATGCAAATTGATAATGTTAGGTGATGGCAGCGGCGGCGGGTCTTATCACAGATTCAAATTATTTTCTCTACACCTGTATGATGACAGAAGGGCCATTGATGTTTGAGCTATTCGGTCATTTTCATGTCAATAAGACGCACAAGCTTCAGTCAATATTTACTCATATAGCCTGACAGCACAAATCACAAAATTTGCCTCAAGGGGCTTTACAATCACAACTTTGTCAGCATAGTTAGATAGAAAGGATGCAAAAATGTCACACTGAATTTGCCCTTTAAGAGGGAAAGAAGACAGATTAAACTTTTTATGAGGCAAAAATTTTAATGGACTCGACCTCTAACCTTGCTGTCATTAGATATTTGTCTCCCGTAAATTTAATTTCCAGTAACTAATTTCAGTTCTCAAAGCACGTAACACCACATTTAATAAATGCTAAATGCTAATTTTTGTCAAGCATGACCCTTGACCTCTACTGATATTTTTTCTTTTGACAGACATGAACATGATCGTTGTGGATCTAATAAATATGAGCTTCCATCAGTATATTTACATGAAAATCACAACAGGAATATTGCAAATTGACAAAAAATATAAAAAAAAGGTCTTCAAGGTCAAAGCTAAGTGTTTACAGGCTTCACAACAGCTCATTTATGCAATTAAATGAGGTCATTTAACAACTTTTGTGTGGAAGGTTAATGTCTAAAAATGATGTTTACAGGAAACATCTTATTAGAGCCAAAAGAGAAGACTTTTATATTTGTCAGGAGAAAAAAATAAAAACTCATTTCAGTCCAAGATTGTGACGTGCATGTTATTTTCCAACTGGTTCAGACTCTGTAATTTAAACCAGTCTTTGTGATTTATGGCTCTCCACTGTGAGAGGACCTTTCAGCCATTTTAACAAGATATTTGCAATTAGAAAACTGATATTGCCTAATGTTGTTTATGCAGTTATTCCAACCATTTCCTCAAAGATTCATATTCTTATACGTCTATTTTCTGTTAGCTGAGAGATTAGCTAAATCAGATTCAGTGCAGCATCGTCTCTGAGACACAAAAATGTTTATGCTACGAATCTGCAACAGTTCATACATTTTTTCAATAAAGATAATGGAGGAAATGTTTACACTGAATGTATCTACCAAGCTGCAACCTGTTCAACCGACCGTTTCCTGTGACATTTTTCCTGCGCTGTAAGAACATCCATCACTTCCTCCGTTAGAATGAAATTTTGCCAGCGAATGTAAATCACCATTGCAAATTAGCCTCATTTGAACTGACTGGAACACACAAGGTCTAATAATCTACTAACATAACAATAAAAATGGATATTGTAAATATGCATGCAGCTGATCCTCCTTCTATTCATCCATTTTCCACAGGGAGGTCAAAGGTCAGGGTCAGCAACATATCGGCACTGATGAGTCTGCCCTGCAGGGTTAAATAGGCTGAATGTTTTCTGATGTAGAGACTCGAGGTGGCCTCTCTCATCTCCATGTTGCCCAAACATGATCCTAACTCACATTATTATCTTTTCCCTTCGTTTCTCTGCAGTGTATTCCTGCCCTCAGAAAAAGAGAGAGAGAGCAGCTCGTTCTTTTCTCCTTCTGTACCAGCCTGTTGTGACAATTCAATCTGTTCGGCATCTTCTCGTATGAATTATGGATGAAAGCCGCAACCTCTGAATGTGGTGAGGATTTACGTTGATCGAGCGGCCCTTCGCTTTATAACTCTTCCTGTCACAGGCTCAGTGTGGATTCAAAAGAGGCCATGAAAATAAAAATATTTGAGCTAATTTGCAGAGCGTCAAGGCAGAAGAGATGATGCCTTTTGCTTGTTTTTTTTCTGTCCAGTTTCTCAAACTGAATCTGAGAAAGGAATCGGATCTGATCACATTTTTGTCTTTATTTTATTCTTTAAAAGAGCATTGCCTTTTTAATTTGGTTTTAGGATTTTCTAATTTTATTTTTATTTCACTCATTGGTTCTTTTTAAATAAAATCATCTATCATTTATGGTAATAAAGTATTTGGGTAGTAACATTATATTACAAATACCTTTTATGTTTGAGTTTAGGGGCTCAAACCATCAAACTGACATTTTAGACAACAGTAAACTTTGTAGTAGCTGTGTTGGAAATCCCCCTCATGGACAATGGACAAATTCAGGTCCTAAAAAAAAAGGTTTTCCTGTCATGTGGAATAATTTGTCCTACTGTAGGTGTCACAGGTTTATAGACATGATTTTAGAGTCAAATCTTCAATATTCATTCATATAATGTTCATCTTGGCCAAACTTATAAAAACAATGATGGTATT
>JAPZDV010000006.1:20333405-20360337 GCA_029814665.1 Acanthurus lineatus | reverse complement strand
TTCTTTAAAAGAGCATTGCCTTTTTAATTTGGTCTTAAGATTTTCTAATTTTATTTTTATTTCACTCATTGGTTCTTTTAAATAAAATCATCTATCATTAATGGTAAAAAAGTATGTGGGTAGTAACATTACATCACAAATACCTTTTTATGTTTGAATTTAGGGGCTCAAACCATCAAAGCAGCTCCAGACCCAAAGACATTTTAGACAACAATAAACTTTGTAGTAGCTGTGTTGGAAATCCCCCTCATGGACAAATTCAGGTCCTAAAATAAAAGGTTTTCCTGTCATGTGGAAAAATTTGGCCTTCTGTAGGTGTCACAGGTTTATAGACATGATTTTAGAGTCAAATGTTCAATATTCATTCATATTATGTTCATCTTGGTATTAAAGCTGTAAAAAACATGCAGTCAAATCATTGCGAATGTCCTGTCACACATGAAATCCCCTCAGCTGTTACTTTACAGGAGACTTGAATCGTCTAACTAGAACAACAAAAACCTGGAGGAAATATTCCTGGCAAAGACCTTGCAGCGCTTCGGAGGGTTGTTTTAACATCTTTAAATCATTCAGGGAATCACAAAATCAATGATCTGCCTCTGCTAATCCCTGCTTTAAGACAGTTTTATCTCGCATCCGACACCTCCGTCAGGGGAAGCGATCAGCTGTAATATATCATTTTCTGAGAACTTTGACCGAAAGGACGGTGAAAGTCACTCAGAAGTTTCTCTAAAGTTACCGCAAACTTCAACTAGAAAATCATTTTCTGCAGGGCTGCAAAGCTCAGCTCCCCTCTCTCTCCATCTCTGCTCCCGCTGCCTTGTTGATATTCAGATAAACAAGAAGGTTGAATGAGAGTTCATCCTCCAGTCAGAGAAAATCTCATTTTGCCTGTCTGACATTTATGTAGAAGAGAAGGAATAAAAGGCTCAAGGTTTGTGATTGTCAGTAGACTGAAGGACCATCAAATCAATGACTCAACAAGCTCACTCTCTGCTCGTATTTTGCTTCTCTGACTTTTCTGTAGGACAGTGAAAATCAGTGTGTGGTGAAAATGAATGCGACTCCATAATTGATCATTATCTGTAACTTTGACTGCTAGTTCAAGCTGGTTTTGAATGCACCACGTGAATAGTATATATTCAAAAAACTAAGGTCATGTTTTCATTCACATGTAGATTATTTTTCAAGTGACTTTTCTGAAAAGGGGCAAGAGATAATGCAAATAAATCCATGTGTTTCTGACCACATTTTTATGACAATATTCAAGGACTTGAGTGCATAGAGTCAGTGGCTGAGTGGGTACCATCGCAGGAAAAGAGTTTACAAAGAGACCTGATTGAGGGTGAGTCGGGAGTCAAACGATGGAAGCAAACTCTGATTTTATGGTCAAATG
Source organism: Acanthurus lineatus (assembly GCA_029814665.1). Taxonomy (NCBI): domain Eukaryota; kingdom Metazoa; phylum Chordata; class Actinopteri; order Acanthuriformes; family Acanthuridae; genus Acanthurus; species Acanthurus lineatus. Next base: position 20,358,941 of record JAPZDV010000006.1, on the reverse strand, counting down.
AAAAATATTCTAACACACATAAGTCATAGTTTAACTGCAAAGCACTGATAACATTCAGGTCTTCTGCAGGGAGGTGCAGCATGGACTGAAGCATCTAACATCTAATCTACACAAACCACTGCTGAGATGTTTGCAGAGACACACTGAGGTTCCTTACTGTCCGTAAATGCATTGTATATGTGTTGTTAGTGGTAATAGTTCTCTTTTCCCTGAAGGATGACAAGTTCATCCTTGTACAGGCTGAACTTTCTGACATCCGCTTTAAAATATCTGCCAGGAAAGTGTCAATTCATGCAAAAACACCTGAGTGTCAGGTGGAATAAGAAGATTGGCTCTGTGTCCTCAGCATGGCTGGCGAGTGTGTGACAGCATGTGTCCTTGTTTAGAGGGTTCTAGATATTTAATTTGTACATACACTCCAATACAACGGAGGAGAATGGGAGAAGAACCAAGGACCAATGGCCCAAACTAATAAGGTTGCTCAACAACAAAGAGGCAGTGGTGACATGAATGTGAGTGCTCATAGTCTCTTTTCAGCTGGCAAATCAAAGCAATTTTCTGCCATGTATTCTCTATCTGTTCTCTGGCTGGAGAATGAATGTCCTAAATTATACCAATTTGGCCCAAAAATACACAGCAGAAGACACTTCTGACAGGCTCATGCTTTCTGGTGCTCAGTGGAGCTCCTGGAAAATAATGAAAGCAAATGCGTGTGTGTGTGCGTGTGTGTGTGTGTGTGTGTAGCCCTTCGATGTCTGCAGAATAGAAAATTAGATTAAGTTTCTGGAGGTTTAGTGAGAAAAAGTGTGAAAGTCAGTTACAATAAGAAGCTCAGTCAGTCATTCATAAAAGCCAAGTATTGCATCTCATCACCGGAGAGAGAGAGCGAGGCGGGATGAAACACTTCAGGGGACAAAAAAAAAAAAAGGAGAAGAAACTCAGACTTTGTTTCCTCTCAGGGTTTCAAACGCGGGCTGCAGCTGTGTGCAGAAGACACTGTTTGCTTTTCAAGGATGTGTTGAGGTCGGTGCTGAGAGAGATACAGGGGGGAGGTTAACAAGGCCCACGTTTCAAAAGCCCCTTATATACGAGCAAGTTTTTTGGGTCTTGTATGGTCACGTTAACAGAATCTGCCTGCTGAGGATCAGAAAAGACCGCCCGCACTGCAAACCGCTTTTGGTTTTTGCTGTTTTTTTTGCCTAGAAATTTGGTTCATTATCAAATACAGGTGGTCACGCGAACACTTTGCCCTCGAAGTTTGCTCCTGAAAAATGTGGTGCGTATATGTTTAATTAGAGAGAGTGCAGAGCTGATGATGATGATGACTGGCAGCTGGTGGCCTGACTCCCACACACCTGACTTTACTCATGTGATTAAGTAAACGCTGATGGGGGGGGGCGGAAGGGTTTGATACCACAGAGGCTCCACTATGTCTCAATTTAGATTTTTGCCTTAAGTTACTTTCCCAAATGACAAACAAGTTAATCAAAGCTTGAGCCCTTTCAGAAAGATCTGAGTGATGATGAGGTGCAGGTTTGTCTTCAGTCAGGTGGCAGCCTGCTGGCACACACACACACACACACTGTTTACAAAATGCCCACTTCTGTCTTTCTCGTTACCGTCTTCATTTTTAATCCCCGTTGACCTTCTTCACAATGTCGTGAGAAATGAAAATGGCTCAAGCCGATCCGTCACACAAAAGATAAGAGTCCTCGCTGGGAAACCTCGTGTTGGCTGTTCTCTTCGCTGCTCGCAAGATCCAACCAGGGTTTAAGAGATTTTCTGTAAAAATGTTCAATGCAAGTTGTGTTTTAGTTGAATGTTCAAGGTTAATAACGTCATTAAAAACAGGCAACGAGACACTTGCAAATCTTGAGGCAGTGATTTGTTTGGCTGTGAGTTGGAAACGTATCCGACCTTAAACAGCCCACCAGCCGACCAGCAGCTCCATATTCTCGTATACAGCCCCGTGTTTCCGCTCCGTTCCTGGTCTTTGTGCTGAGCTCGCCCACTTCTTCATGTCGCCATTTGTTCAATTCATCTAACTGTCCGCCGGAAACTTTCCCCCATCAGTGGATGAAGGTGAAAGCAGCCATCAAGTGTCAGACTCTGCTCATACATCAGTCAGGCTCAGTCACGCAGGACTTCACACACACGTTGTCGGCCACTTCTGAACATCATCTTCACACTCACAGTGTTGAATATCTGCTTCGAGGTCAGCAGGTCCGGAAAATAGGTTTTTTTGTGTGTGTTTTTGCCTGAAATATCTAAACATTGCCCATTTTTTTTACTGGAGATTCAAAAACTAATCACACTTGTGGTTCATGTTTCTCATTATGTTTTCTGTCAGATGTTTTGTGTCATATTTTGAGTTTTTTGTTATGAATCTGTGGCTTTGTTAATGTGGTTCAGTCTCTTTTTTAAGTGATTGTAGTCTGCTGGTCAGAGCAGTTTGTCAGGTTGTTACAATCAACAAAGGAGGACCCAAATGCAGATAAAAAAATCACTTATTTAACAAAAAGCGAGCTTTATTTAAAAAACAAGCTGATAATACAAAAAAAATATCAAACAAAATGCAAAACAGACAAAATCAAAGAAGACAAAATAACTCCAACGCTACAAGCCAAAGACGCAAGGAGATCAGGACCAGAGACAGGACCAAGGGCTGACGAAAGCACGGGGAGCGACATCCAGCGACATCCAGCGACATCCAGCGACACAGCACGACAGACGATCCGACAAAGACGAAGGCGAAACACAGAAACTATATACACACTGAGATGATGAGAAACAGGTGGGGCCATCAACACAGGTGAAGCACATGAGGGCAGGGCAGGTGATTGCAAAAGGAGGGAAACTTGACAGGACACGATTTACCAAAATAAAACAGGAAACGATGAAAAAGGTAAACTTGACACACAAGTTGAGAATTAACTGAACTAAAACTACTCAATTAGTGGATCATGACACAGGTATCATTGCTTACAGGTGCAGTTAGTTCATAAAAACCTTCAATGTGTTTGTGCTGGTTGGTCATTCTGGGTTGTGAAGGAAAATTTCTCTGATTTTATTGTATCTTTGCTGTTTCCTGGTTGCTCATTAGCTGGTGTAATTAGCAGGCATGTGTTGGTGGGAATCCTGAGCAGAGAACTTTCATAGAATTCATTCCTTTTATTTTGAATTAGCCTTTTTTTTTTTAGCAGTTTTGTGTCCAAGCGTCTGAGTGCCGCTGACATCTAGTGAGATTTCTTTTGTGACTCAAACAAAAGCTCTTCATTTCAAATTGATCCCTTGAAAGTGATAATTTGCTTAGTTTGTGTCAAGAAGAAAACAAAAAAAAAGGGAAAATGGGAAAGAAAAACACATCAACATGTCGGTTCACTGCCTCCACTCTGTGAACGGTTAACATATTACAATCCAATATGAGAAAAAAAGCCTCAACAATTATAAAAATATGTTTGCAAACGCTGCAATAAACTGCAATAAACATGTAGAGTTTATTTCTGAAACTGGTCATTTAATGTTGCTGTTCTTCACAGAAAAGACACAGAAGACTATTAAAATTAGAAATGAACTCCATTGCTGTTAAAACTTCGTGTGTTTTGCATTTCAAATGTCTGTTTTCTGCCTCCAAAAAGCACATCAGTCGTGTCTGTGTGTCACATTGGTCGCTTTCCAACATTCACAAGGTTCAGGTGACTTTGCAACCTCAGCAGATGGCTGCAGACTCCAGCCTCTTGGACAGCAGCAACGTTGTCAGAGCGCCAAGACACATGCAGCCAAAACTTAGTTCCCCCCCCCGTCTCACAAACCTCAATCCCATCCAAACTGGTTAAAAAAGAAATCAATGGCATCACAAAATAAATACAGAAATAAACAAATAATTACTGCAACTGCTTTAGCTTGTATTTAAACAATGAGAGATTATCCGTAGCTTCATATGAAAATGACAATAAGTGTAACCTCTTAACTTTTAAAGCTGTCAGAGCCTCTGAGCTTAACAGCTCTCATACAAAATGAATATGGAAAGCTCTAAATTTATTAGATTAAATCTGTTTTTCTGGATTTACATCAAAAAGTGAGCAAAACCATCATTACCTATTGTATCTAAATAAGAAGGGAAATTGCTGTTTATCTAAATTTAAGTCTGCTTGTCTTTCTGAACAGAAGCACAAAACAATGCATTTAAAAACAGAGACCACCCACGTCTGCTGTGTTTTTCTCTCTTTACCCCACAAACAATGGCTGAAACTCGGTCCGGTTCTGAGTGACAGCAGCTGGTATCTGTCTGCAAGCTTTCACAAAGTCATCGGTAGCGATATTTATCCTCCCCAGTTTCACCTCTTGTCTGCATCTTCTGTCACTTCTGGAAAAAAACTAATCAAAACAAAGATGGCAGAGGCCAGAACGCCATTCTCCAGGCTTTTAAAACCGTTCTCCACAAACTGGCAGTTAATGTCGTGTTTCTTTTGCCTTTATCCACGATTTAATTTACTGTCTTTGGTCCGAACCAAAATAAATACAACTTTCTTTTGTATGCATGAGAGAAAAATTGTTTCTGCCCACAATCAGACAGGACGATTTCCATTTTCCTTTTGTATGTAATGTACTGCCGTAACAATCAGTGATTGTGTCCGTAAAGTGCAGGGCAGTCGCGGCGTGTGCCTGTTTCATCTTGAAAAGCTTCGATAAATTGTTTTTGTCATGTGTGCAAAAGGTTGTCAGCGTGCACTGACTCATCCCACAGAAATACAACTTATGAATACTTATATTTTGCCTCTATTAAAGCTATGGGGACGCTCGCTTTGTGTTGTCCATCACTTCCTTTCACAGACTGAAGAGTCAGTGTGTGATGGGGGGGGGTTGGTTGTGTCTGTTTCTTATCTGTCTCATTGTTTCTGTGCTGGTTTAAGTCCAGTAAGAGTCCCAGACTACTGCTGAATCTCTCCAAAATCAAAAAAATAAAAGTATTATGGATTGCACCCTTTAAACGTGACATCCTATTCTAGTTCATCACAATACTGCTGCAGTCGTAACAGCTGGTCACAGCTGTATTAACAGTCAAGGACAGCAGACACCCGAGTTATCCCTCGTCCTCACAAACGGCATCAGCAGCAGTCTGTCCTCTTCTTCTCTCCTGAGCCGAGCCATCAGTCTTCTCCCTCGTTTCCTGACATTAGTCATTTGAGTCTCGTGTGCCCTCTCTTCTTATTGCCTTTGATTCCTCTTTCTCTGCATCTTCTACTACCTGTGAGCAGTCCATTTAGATTTAAAAGGGCCCGCAGGACCCTCAGCCCGGCCGTGCACGGGCTTTCTGCTGCCCTGACCTGGATAATATGTGACTCTTTTAATAAGAGGTAATGAAACTTACCACCCCGGCACTTAGCGCTGACGTCTCTCTCTCCCGGCTCCTCTCGCTTATTCTTCTTCATTTCCTCCATTTTTAATTCTTTTATCTACTTCAATTTATTTCTGTCTCTTTCCTCTCAGTCCCTGTCTGTCTCTCTCTCTGAGCGGTCTGAAGGGAGTCTATAGACGGTAATTATCTCCCTCTCAGGCCTGTCTGTCTGCATGTGAGACACACATGCACTCTCGCTCTGCTCTGCCATTTTCTTCCATCACTGGATGACAGAGGGTGAATCAGTGCTGCCCGGCGGACGCTGATGTGACACGGTTAACACTCGGCTGTCAGCAGCACGTCACTCCCTTCACTTCCACCGACCGGATAAATGTTGTGTTCGCACAACTCTTTCCCGACTCTGGAGGTTTTTACTTGAACCGGCTGAATTAGAAAGCTTACATTTTAATAGAAAACTGGGCTTCTTCTCCTGCAGAAGCAGCTTGAAGGTGTGGGAACCGTTCAAGTGTCAGTGCTTGTCAGATTATCGAACAGACTTGGAAACTCCCCTCTTTTTTCCTCTCAACTTCCTGATGTTGAATTTGGAGGAGATGCCTGACAAGTTTTGTAACTTTCCGAAAAACAGACAACTGACAAGCAGGACGACTTCAGACCGAAATTGGCCGCTGGAGAGGCGAGGCAGTAAACATCACGAGCAGAGCTTCCAGGCTTTGTTTGGCACTTTTCACATCGCTGCTTCTGTCACTTTTTTATGACATGAATGAACTTTTTAAAAAAGAGACTTTCCAAAAGTGTGAAAGATAATCTCTGTTTGCACAATCATCTCATCTCACACCTCTGTGATCGCAGGAGCCAATAAGAGCGGGTTTAAACACACTTGCCTCTGGACACGGTCAGATGGTTCTTTGCAAGAACTAATTAATTTCAAGCATCCTGCAGCCTCCTGCTTCACCCTTTGGCTGCATGCTGAGGCTCCACCAGCTCTGCTTTAAAGGATCACACTCATGTAATCATGATTTTTACAAACTTGTCCTGACGACTAGAAGTCTTTGTGATGTTGGTCAAGCAGACAGATTTTACTGTAAAGTCAGAAAACACACAGTCTTTTGTAAATTTTATGCTAATGTTGGGAAATATCCTCTTGTCCATTCACTCTTACTCTATAAGAGCAGCTTGTGGTGACGTGCACAGGTCCCAAACAGCATCCACCTCCACTATTCTCCCACAGTAATGTGGGGATTGCTTTCTGGTAAAAAATAGATAATTTACTCGACTAATTAAAGTGCCTTTTTCCCTTTTTTTCCCTTTTTTCTCTTCCAAGGTTACAGACAAAATCTGAAGGGTTTACTGTCTGTGCTTCTCCACAACACAATGATCTCCTGGTTGTTTTCTTCCTCTGTCTCTTCCTGCTTTTGGAGGGATCATGCATATTTCATGGATATACGCCTCTTTTAGCAGGAAATTATATTTGGAAGATGAATAAACAAAAGGGATTTGATTATCCAGACTGAACTCCAAAGTAGAGCTCTAAAACTTTTTATTTACAGACCACATGCCTGCAGGGATGTCTGCTGGGGGGGGGCGAACCAGAGCCTATGACTCTGCACCTCTGTTTGATAAATCGGCACAGTGTGTGTGTTCGTGTGTGTTGTGATATTGAATATTTCTTACTTTGTGACCTTTTCTTACAACATTAGGGGATAATTTAATGTTTAGGTGCTTGTGATCTGTTATGTGCTCATTTTTTATAATCATCCCTGAAAAATGCAAATAGAAAGTGAAGATGCAACCGATGTAAAAAGGTAAAAAGTACAAATAGTTGAACACAGGTAAAAGGCTGGAGAAACGGGCTTTTCTGACAATATTCAAGAACAGAAAAGTAGAATAAGACTCTTGGTGTCTCGGACTCTGATGCGTGAAACAGTAGTCGGGCAAAACACAGGCTAATCTAATCCACAAACAGCTCCAAAACCTGTTTTTAATTAAAAAAAATCATATAAAGGAAACATTTCCTTTGTGAAAAAAAACCACAGATCTGTTTGGAATCATGAAAAGGTCACATTTAAATTCTCACAGTGAATCTCTTCAGCCTTTATTTATCTTCCTCCACATCAAGTCTTCTCTGAATTATAATTGTAATAGTTTAAATCTCAGTTAAAAGGTGGTGAATGAATAAAAGTTTGGTTTATTTAAGCTCTGTGCATGTTCATCTGGAAGTTTTCTGCTGGTGCCGGCTGAAAAGGAAAAATCCTCGTCTTTATTTGTGAGGATTGTAGGTGTGTTTGTGAGGAGGAGGAGGAGGAGGAGGAGGAGGAGGAAGGGTGTGTGTGAAGTGGAGCACACAGGCCAGGAGATCTCGGAGGAATGATTCGCTCCCTCAGCCACCTCTCCTGTCTTTTTCTTTAACATAATACTTTACCGTCTGCTTGCACATAAGAATTTGTTTTGCATTTCACGCTCCGCCACTCGCACTAAATAAACCAACTCTGCTTGTTTTTTTTATTTTTTTTTAGTTTTTACCTCCTGTTCTCTGTATACTTTTACACCCTCATCCTCTTTTTTTTATCTCACTCTGTCGTCTCCTACCTCCTGTCGTTCTCCTTATCTGTCTCCAAGCTCCTCTCCTCCTCCTCCTCCTCCTCCTCCTTCACCACATCCCAGTTTGAAAAGCTGCACACATCTGATGCAGTTTTCCAGTATGATGTTGCAGTGTGGCTGCAAAGCCCTGAGCGGATCCCAAACGTTCTTATTGCTGCCTCAGTAACTATTTACCCTGAGAGCTGTGCTGCGTTTTGTGTATTCAGTGCCAGTGCTGGTTTGAGTGAACTGAAGTCTCCAGGGTGAAAGAGAGACAGAGATGGAGGGAGAATGAGAGGAAGAGGAAGGGGAGGCGGCCCTTTTTTTTAAAAATCCCTCCCAGGCCGGCCTGTATCATCCTGCTGTAGTAGATGCTCTTTTTTAATGACGTTTTTTTCTTTTAAAAAGCAGCTTTAAATCATCACAGCGTGGCCCAAGGGGGGGATGAAAGGCTTTATGATGGAGTTCATGGGAGCGGTGGAATATTTGGTTGAGGAAAAAAAATTAGCAGCGTTACTCTTTGTGCTTAGCAATGGTGTTCGGGTATTTTTTTTTAAAAAAAAGAGCTTTTTGTCAAATGAATCAGCCACACTGAATAAAACTTGACACTATTTTTAATGAGAGAATAATACGTTCAGTCACACTAATGGGGGCTATCAACCTGAAATGTGCTAAATGTCTTATTGAATTCAATCTGGGTGAAGTCAAGTCAATTTATGTGCTTAAAAAATCTGTTTCTGTTTATAGACGCTAACATGTGACTCAGAGGTTTTTATATCCGAACAGCCTTTGACACCTGTCATCCTCACATCACGGGTCAATTCAGGAGAATTCCCGGTGGGAGTTTCTTTTTTTTTAAGAGATATAAACTATCAAATGACTCATTTATTCCTTTGAAAATCTGCTCATGTGAATGTTTGCTGGCGATGTCATTTACAAGCCAAAGAAACGCCTGTAAACGCTCCTCCTGTAGCTCTCCACTGACATGTCCCATTTAGTTCGTCTCCATTTAAAAGTCAGAGCAGAAACTTCCAACCTGGATGTTCGAGTCACTTTGGAAAAGAAAGGAAATCGACCCAACACAACTGCAACCTTGAATTTTGAAACAGACGCATCAAAAATAAAATTAGAACATAAAAACACAAGTGAATGGAAGATATGGACTGTTAAGTGGAACAATAAACTAAAAAAAGGCATCATGTCTCCACAAAAAATGCACATATGAGCAATGCAAACTGAACAGTTTCATAGTTTAAAGGTCAAAAACTGCTCAGCTTCAACCTTAATGCTCCATTTGTAATCCTCAAGGAGACACACTGATCATCTTTCTTCATGTTTATTTGACGAACATTGTTTCTGAGTTTTAAGAAGATCAGTACAGAATGTTTCATCAGTCAGAAACACAAGAGACCGAAGCAGCAGAAATGAGCTGCAGAGCAAATCAGAAGCAAAACTTTAAGTCGTGATTCAGTCCGCTCCTCATTCCCAGCCAACGACCTTCATCAGTGCAAATCCAATTTGAGTCGGAAGGATTTTCATTTTGGGTTTGTTTGACTGACGTTGCCACAGTGAAGAGGAGAGACGTGGGACAGAATGAGACACGGCGAAGCGACAGTTTCATTTTATCGCCGTCCTGACTTTGCTCTGCTTACCTTATTGCTCAGTAACCTCGAGCTGCAGTGTGGTGTGTGTGTGTGTGTCCGTCTGTTGGGCTGAATTTAAATACTCCCAGGTGCTTCGAATGCAACGCAAACACCTGTGGCACACTGAGGAATCATGGGATATAACTCTTTTGTGCAGGTTATTAATGAGGGAGGGACAGATGTGATGTGAGAGGATGAGGATGTTTGATTTCCTGGGGATCTTCAGTAGTAGTTACTCTTAAAGGAGGTAGTTACATTACAAGATTACTGCATTAAAGTAACTAATCTACCTATTTAAAAGTATTCAGATCAACATACTGATGATTCTTTGTCTTGTTGGCTCTGTTCGGGTTTTGGCAGCAAACTAAGCGAACCTGTGACTGAAAAGTGCAGTTGTCTTCATATTTTTACAAAATGTGCTGGAAAAAGAAACCACAAATCTCTGAAACCACAATTCAATTATTGTGAGAGCTTTTTTTTTTTGAACTCCTCAGAGGAAAAGGAGACGGGGTTGAGCGGTAGATGGGAACCGTCCTCGTCCTCCATGTTCTCCAGGTCCAAGTCGGGATAATAAATTGCTCATTGAATAATTCATAGAGCAGCACAAGTCAAAAACATAAGCTAATATAGTTTTCTGAGTATGATGGATGAGGAAAGTTCTCCGTGCAGCAGAGATTATGAAGACCAAATGACTGATACCTGAGGGGAAATGTTTATTTCTGAGGACGGAGCTTCACTTGCATTCACTGACAATCCAGGATTTCTTTTTTTGATTTGTAAAAACTACTTCAGATGAAATATCTGAAATCCTGTTTTGACTGAATAGAAACACCTGAAAAGGGATTTAAATGCACCATATGCAACATTTCCACATTAAAATGACTAAAAACTACAATATTATTGCTGCATTTTGAATTGTGTTCCTTCATTTTCCCAAATTTTTCCAACAAAGTTCAAACTCAGAAGATTTTGTAACTTTATTCAAGATATTTTTATCTTTATTTTCCATTTTTTTTTGTCTCCTGTTGCTTATTAAAGGTCAGTGTGGACGATTACATGAAACACCGAGCTCACCTGAACATGTCAATCTGCATTTCCAGTCTTTCTTTTTTGGCGAGGATTCATTTTTCCACACTATCTCTTCCCTCCCCCCTGCTCAGAAATGATCAAGGCTGTATGTGGCAGAAATCATTAACGGAAATATCAGGAGGCTCATTAAACTACACAGCATGGAGATCCATTTGCAAACAGAGCGAGCAGCATGGTGAATCTTTTTTTTTTTTTAAATGGAAAATCATGACAGATCATTTGTTATTTGTCTCAACAGGTAATAAACAATCTTCTTGCTGTGTTTAAGCTGCTGCGTTTCATTATTTTTCCCTCCTGTGCTGAATACATTTTCCAAATCTGTTCATTTAAACTGAGGAAGGTGTGTGTTTGTGGCATGTTAAACACTGAACTTAAAGATGTGTTCTTTACACATTATAATCTCATGTTTGTTTTTACAGCTTTTACTTACTATGATACTGAATTCCTATATACTGTGAACCATGTGAGACATCCTGCAACACAGAATCTGAGCCAGATTAACAGCTTGAAGTTGAAAGATTTGAATAATTTCAGATAATTCTGCTTTAATGCACTTTATTAAAACTTGTGAGTTACAGTGAAAACATATATAATTTTTAGTTTTTAGATGACGTCTCCCTTCAAATTAGGACTAACTTGCTTGTTTTAGGAGTTTCTCTGGACTCTAGTTAGTTAGTCGGTTAGGAGGTCCTGTGAATTCTGCCCCTGATCTGGTTTTAAAATTGTCAAAAGCCCGCAGGCGTTGGGAATAACACGCAGCACCAATTAACCCATCTGCTCCACAGCGGCTCCGCCTGGCGTGACGAGCTCTGCGGTGCCGAACCACGTAATGGTCCTCAGCTCAGGGTGCAGCATCAGGAAGCAGCTTCTCATCAGGACACCCAACACTTACTGCAAAGCTTCTGTGTGTGTGTGTGTGTGTGTGTGTGTGTGAACATGATGTGCACACACTCACAGTAAAGCAAGCTGCAGAGGCTGCTCGCCTGAGGGCAGAAAGCTCAGCACAGCGAGATGCCTTGTTTGTGTCCCTCACAAACATGCTCTTCCTGATGAGAACATAATAATCTCATTGTGGGAGCGAAAAATCTCAGCAGGCAAAGTTTTTTTTTTGAAAAAAAAAAGAGCACTTTCCTTTTAGCGCTAATTAACTGAAAGGCTACTCTGGGCGAAAAAAGGAAACTTCAAAACATTTATAGTTTTTTAAACCGTCGACTTTGTTTTTGCACTCATTGAAGACTGATTAGCTTGTTCATTGAGCTGAAAACGTGTCACATCAGTTTCATTCCTCCGTGACCTGATGGGGGGGCAGCGCCAAAGAAAACAAATGCTCACGGCTCTGCAGGGATGCATTCATTACTCGCCTGCTCATATTAATGTTATTCTTTCACATTAAGTGTTCTGCCTGATCCTTTTTACGGCCTGCCTGCAACCACCTGCTTCCCAACCTGAAAGCAAACTGCTGTTACTGTTTAGCACTTCTGATTTCTGGTGGAATTTGAAATCTGTCGACTAATTTTGAGTGTTTTTTCCACATAACAGGGCAAAGATTTTAATAATAGAAATGAGAGAATCTGCTTGATTTGCTCAAACAATCCCAGAGAGCACAGAGCAGTTTTTTTTATAACACTAATTAAAAAAAAGGTCTCAAATAATCTCATAAGATCACAGGATCACCACCGGAGGATTTACATGTAGGTGCTTGGAGATTGAGATCAGACTTGTTTGGATGACTTTGTTGTTTTCTGAGGCTTTCTGTGATTTTATCATGTTTATCTGTTGTCTGATCTGTTTGCAGGCATGGCGTAACACTTACTTGCTTTGAGCCAATGTATTGAGATCAAAAGACATCTTTAGGATTAAACATTTAAACATGAAAACATGGAGGAGAAGATGGCTCAGAATTAAAAAAAATTACAGAATTCCCTTTTAGGGTCAAAACAAACAGAAGACCTTTGAGTATTTCACACAAAAAGTGAAAACACTGTTCTTCTTACGGTGCTAGATAAGTCAAGAAATCACCAAAGTCATCAGGATTCATCTTACATGGACGGTTGGATGTCTGTATGACACGTCACTCGAGTCTGGACCGAAGTGGTGGATCGATTGACTGATTGACAGTAACTGGACTCAAACCGTGAGCTGAAACTCACTTTAAAGGCTCCATGAAGCTGAAAGAAGCTGCAGATTCAGGTGATTATTCTCTGCAGGAATCATCACAACAAACGCCCGCTCTCACACTGTCGTAGTTTAATACACTGTAATCAAAAATATGCTTTATAATGCAGTGCAAAGTTCATGATTGTGTTGTTTTAGTTGTGTTGTTATTAATGTAAGCGCAGCAAACTCTCACAGACTCTATCTGTACTTTTATTAGCCGGTTGTGAAGTGTGTGATCTCAGCTTCTTTTCTGCACGAAGCCCAGAAATCTCCACTTCTGTGCAGAAAGTGTAGCTCGATTGCTCTGCCTGTGACCTCGATGCAGGGTCACACTTGTAAGAGAGCAAATCAGTATGTACTCAGAAAATCTCTCACACACACACATACACACTGCACTCATTAACTTACAGTACTCACCGACAGACAGGCAGCACACACACACACACAAAGTTATGATGTATATTTCATGCCCTGTTGGCCCTCTCTGTGCACACCCAACCTCAGCCAAGCCCCGATGAAACATTCATACAGTAGCTCCCATTTACATATCAAGCAATCCGCCGCAGCTAAATTTGGCTTCTTCTGTTCCGTTCCTCGCTCGCTCGCTTGCTCGCTCGCCGCTGCAGACGTGTTGCCGTTGTCTTCCTGATGTTTTCACTGTACACACAACACTGCAAAACAACAATGATTCCTCTCGGCTTTAAAAAAAAAAGTGTCTCTCTTCTTCTTGAAGTGCAAGAAAACACTTCTTTTTTTTTTTACAGAAGAGGCAAAGAGCTCAGACTGAGGTGACGGCTCTCGGGGATTAAACAGAGAAACATTTTCCAAGAACCAGCAGTCGTTGTGAGTGAAACACTGGTCGCTGCAGCATTTTATCAGCTGTAAAATCAGCTCTTCTCCGAGTCATTATTCTTCAAAGAGGGTAAAGGGCCAGCTGATTAGAGGGCCACACAGGTCCTGGACCCTCTGAGCTGAGGGTTTATCTCATCCTGTATGAAAGAAGCATTAAGTTTGTGTGATTTTTAATCAAGATAGTGTTTTAAAAAAAGAAAACTTGACAGTGTATTGTGCTGGAAGTTTCTCAGTGCAGCTGCTCCGTCTTGAATTTCAGCTCAGTCTTACAAAGTTGAAGCTCTCTGCAGTTTTCATTTAAATTTGTCCTCAAATCCACCATAAACTTTTAGTTTCTCCTCTTTTTCTCCTCTTTAATTCTGCGTGTTCCTCAGAAAAGAAATGGGTTTTTTGGGTTGATGGGCCTTTAATATAATAATCAGCATTTCTCTGTGTTTTATGACTGATTATCACGTTCATATTGTCCAATGTGTCGTCTGTTACTCCGAACTCGCTGTCTGACTAAAGAGTCTGTGTACGTACGAGGAAATTAATTTCACCTTCACAGCCTCGAGGGAGACAATTTGAATACACCGAATTAATTATTGTATAAACTGAACGTTTTCAGCTTTGAACTGATGTGAGTCGTGCTTTTGTCCTCATGTTGCCGGTTACATTCGGCGCATTTTTTTGTTCACGTGAGCATCTCATTTTACTTCCTCTAACTGGGTGCTGAAGTCCAGATGTGATCTCATGCACTGCAGTGAGGACACAGTGAGGACGCAGTGAGAACTGGTGAGTTTCAGGAACCTGTCATTCTCCTGTCAAACAATCATTTTATTCTTGTTATAAAATAAAGCAAGAGCATAATTGCTATAAAATCTACTCCACACTGTGTTTGTGCAGGTTTGAAAGTGAGTCAGCATCTGCCAAGCTTGACTTTAGCAGCAGATCCTGAAAACCTGAGTGATGAGCATTTACAGGAAGTTTACATTATCCTGCAAACGTAGTGTGAAAAGAAACCTGTTTAAAAGCGAGAAAGTTGTTTATGTTCACTGATGAAACCGTCTTTTGTCTTCGGTCATGATTCAGCCCTTTTTTACTCTTTAATATTAAAAGAAAACTTAACGCTACAGCTTCCAGTAATAGTGTGCTTCTAACTTCATGACAAAAGTTTTGAGAAGACGCCTCTGAAACAGAAATGTTTTTTTTTAAATAAAGAAACTTCCTGATATTAACTCCATCAAACACCTTTGCAAGGTTAAACCCCAACCAGTCAGAGGTTATGAGGCCGAGACGTGTTTGACCTCAGCGATGCTTCTGTGGCTAAAAAATTCATGCCCATGTGTTCGGATGAGACGCTTATTTAGCACAAATGGCCATAATGTTCAGCTTCACACACTTTCAGGATTAAGCGTCAGTGTCGGTTTGGATTTTTTTAGGAGTGCTGATGTACCAGCCCCTCCATTCTTCTCTCCATTGTGTGAACAAACACTTTGCACCGCAGCCACAATGTAACAGATGGTATCGCTGAACTCTTCTTCACCTGGAGAGCTCAGAGCTTTGAGTCTGGCTGCAAGCAATAAGCTGCACAAAAAAGGGGGGAGTGTGTTTGTCTGCCTGTGGGTTTGTGCAAGAGCTGCCTGCTTTGTATGGCAGACGTGGAGAGGATCAGCAGACCTGAAAGCCAATGAGGGAGGCAAGAGCGTCAAAAAATAATGTGACATTTAAGACTGTTTAGCTGCGGAGTTTTGAGAACATGAATTATTTGGTGATGTGCCGTCTCTCTGTTCTTTGTGGTAACTGTTGTTAAAACTTTGTCCTCAGGAGGAAAGTGATGGACATGAATCTGAATACATTTGCATGTGTCCATGTGAATCCATCCTGCAGAAAAACAGCAGTTTTAAGAGACTGTTTTTTTAAGGTGTGAACATACAGTCAATGCACATTTTCTTCTGGACAGTCACGTAGTTGCATGACAGGAAGAAGTAGCTCTTGGAAACATGTATGCATTGTTTGAGATACATAAAACATCTATTTTCTTCTTGTTTACTGCTCATTTTATTCTCATTCGGTTTCTCAAAGAAATAAATGCTGTTTTCTTTGCACAGTGTCATGGAAAGGAGAAAATATGTTGAAGAGAAAAAAACAAAACAAAACAAAACAAAACATTATTAAACTAAGAAAGCAAAGACTTTTAATTAAAACTGTAAATATGTTTCATTTTTACAGACCAGTTAAATTTAAGTGTCGTTGGTTCTTTGCAGCTTCTCAACGCTACCAAAGATGTTAGTTATGCATGTGTGTGAGAGAGACAGTGTGTGTGTGTGTGTGTGTGTGTGTATGGCTAGAGGCTTTCTTCCTCTACATCTGTATTTCCAAAGGCAGTAGGATTTGTATTTATTCTTTCCTCGGAGGCTCACTGAACTTGTATCCTCATTCATTTCACCATCCAAGCCTCCGAGGCTGCTACCATCTGTATTCCCAGGCAGGCGTCTGTACCTCAGAGGCTGACAGCCTCTGTGTTTTTTTTACTCCTTTACACCTCAAAGCCTTCGGATGGATAGATTTCTCATTGCTGCGCTGTAAATCTTTCATGTGTGAAATTGTCTGTGCTTAAAGAAGCCATTGGTCGTGCTGAAGAAGCTGTCTGCGTTGCAGTTGTTGTTGGTGACAGCCTGCGGCGTCACAGTACCGGAGATCAAATCATCTGGTGTCATCTAACAAACCAATAATGAAAAATTTACAGCAGTGTGTTTTTACGGACCCTCGTGGTTGTGTATTGACACTTTAAATCCCACAGGATGAAAAACACACCGGGTGATTCTGACTGATGGGTCTAATTGATTTGGACGACTTAAATTTGTTGGAATATCT
Source organism: Acanthurus lineatus (assembly GCA_029814665.1). Lineage (NCBI taxonomy): Eukaryota > Metazoa > Chordata > Actinopteri > Acanthuriformes > Acanthuridae > Acanthurus > Acanthurus lineatus. The sequence goes on along the minus strand of JAPZDV010000006.1, from coordinate 20,342,408 downwards.
TTTCCTTTAAAAAAAGTAACTTTGAACCAGCTGAGGAAGAATTATTTTGATCTTTTTTCTTTGAAACAGTGAAGTTGTGGCCGAACCTGGCGGCTGATTGAGTCCCTGATAGGCCGGCTGTGACGGATAAGTGGCCTGCAGAGTGCTTGTCACTATAAATCCTCTGCCGGTAACTCTCCTGCCTTGCCTAACAGCACCGGTCATTTGTTTGAACGCGTCGAGTGACCCATAATTATGCCTCGCTGACAAGTGACCTCTCGCAGTCCTGTGAGTGATGGCTGCTCCCTCGCAGAAGTTACGTGACTTTGTTTTACCGCCACAAAACGTCACAAAGCCTCTGACTTGGACAGCAAAGACAGTTCCTGTCCCGTCTTCAGTCCAACATCACTGATTTGATGCTTTTTGCGTTTGCATATTTGCATGTTTCCTGTAAAAACGAGATGCTAGGAGGTGATTTATCACATGTATTGATTTCTATTTGAAGTAACAAATGGCTCTGTGGGTTTCACAAACCGGCCATGCAGCTCATTAGCAGTCAGGAAGACGAGTCTCTCCAGTCTGCTGACTCTGCATGATCAGGAACTCCCACTGAACATAACATGTCATGTTTATTAACATTTAATAATAATTTAATCATTTGCTGTGCAAAATCTCCAATATATGTGTTTTTTTAATCATTTGGTCGCTGCAGTAAAATCTCACACACAGCAAAGAGTTCACAGTTACAGAATGTAAACACATAACCCAACACGCACAAACCTTAAAACGGTTTTTGTCAAAACTCTGTCAGGTGTTTTTTTTTTTTATTTGTATATTAAGAGTTTAAATCTGTGAAGAAAAATTAACAAATCAACCCCAGAACAGTGATGTTTTTACTGTTTTTAAAGATTAAAAATCAAAGAAAATCGCTCAGTGTGATTCATGCTGACACATATGTAAACCTCCTGTCAAGCTGTGAAGACAATATGCCACAGGAGTAAACACACACACACACACACACACACACACACGCACACACACAGGAACACGACCGTTTACTCAAACACACACACAGAAAGCATTTTAACATTAATGGATAAAAGCATTTGCTGTTTTTTGGTGTGTTTTTCATTTTCTCTTGCAGACTTTTACCTGTTTTTCTCCTCCATGTACTATGACCCAAACACACACACACACACATACACACACACTCTTATCCTGCCAGTATCAACATGGTGGATGCTGCTCCTGAGTGTGACCCACCAGCTGCAGCCACAGCTGGCTGACTGACATTTTGCTTAATAATTTATAAGTGGTCCATAAGCAGATGTGTGCCAGCTGCTGCCTGAGGGCTGCTCTTTGCTCTCCTCTGGCATGTTGCGAAAGCTGGCAGGGTTTTATTTGGATATTGTGATATTTATACTCCAGACATTTGGCTGATGCTCTTTAGTCACAGAGTCACATGGGGGGGGGGTGAACGCATGTCAGTTTGCTTCAGGGCGACACACATGGAGGATGATCGATGTAACGGCCATAAATAAAGTCAGACCTGCGACTTTCAGGTCAAAGGACATAAACAGCAGCGATTCTTTGACTGTAAAAAAAGTCTTTGTGATGTTCAAAATTTGGCGCTTTTTTTTTCATTTCACAGAGAAACCGCCTTAAGCTGCACACACGATCAGACATGCAAACACTGAACTTTGTGCAGCTTTGTTAAATTTGTGTTCACTAACAGTGACCGAGCCATTTAAACAGTTTTATTAAGAACAGTAAAAGAAGTCAGAAATGTCTGGAGGAGGCTCTTGTTTGAGGAGAGAGATGAGAAACAGAAGCTGTCAGTTTCATTTTGAACAATGTGGGAACAATGAGATGAAGTTGTGGCCGCAGCATTTAGGAACCAAGGTTCGAGGCTCAAAGTGGAGACACGTCCTGATGAACCCTGAGCTTCATCAACCCCCAGTGGTTTCTCTGATAAAAGTAAAGTTACTTCTGTGTATTAACCATCACACGCGTCTCTGACGGTTGGAGAAAACTGGAGCTTCTGTCAGAACATTCAAGCTTTGCATGAAGGGACCTGTGATGGTTGGAGAACCTGGAACAGCAGATAAACAGGAGATAAAGGTTTAAACGCACCTTTATGAGTCTGAGGAGGTGATTAAATTAGTGAAGCACAGCTGGTTCAATCAGCCAGGTTCAGCTGACTGGTTTCTCTGAGAGAGAGAGAGAGAAGCATGGTCTCGTTTCTGAGCCTCAGTTTTAATAACTTAATTTCTTCAAATGGAGCCTCTTTTTGTTCCAGACGCCACCTTAAAGATGTTTAAAGTAAACTCATTATGCAGCTTTGATGAATTGCATGTTGAAATATTACAGCTGTGAGCTCTGACAGTTTAATTACTGTAATCTAAGGACAAATTGTAGCTTACTCTCTGTCATGGTTTTGCGATCTGTATTCACTGCCAGAGGGAAAATGGCATCGTTGCAAATCACACGAGGCCCCGTGGCAGCTGTCCTTGTCAAGGCCTTTTGATTTGGTACAAGTGGACCTGAGGCACTCATTCAAAAACTCACTAATGGAGAAAAGTGAGATGCGTCTTGGTGTTACTCATCATGATTTACAGCGTGCGTTTGTCCGTCTGCAAACATAAAGCTCATTCAACGAGGCAGTTTTCTCCCTCAGAAAGAAAAAAAAAGAGCAGAATTGCTCTTTAAAAGCAAACATGTTAATTTCTTTTAGTTGCACTGAGCAGAGACAGATTTGCTGTATGAAGTCAGAGCTTTTTTGATTTGACAAAACAGCATAAAAGACTTCAAACCCCCAAAGGAAGAAGCTGTGCTGAGAAAAAAATATGAGCCACTGCTGCTTTATATTGTGGCAGCAACGAAATCAGTCCTTGAATGAAGTCGTACAGGAGCTGAAGCCGAGGAACCTGACCGTAAAACGAAGGAGCCAAGTGTCGGAGGAATGTAAAGAATAAGCAAGGAAATAAAACTAATACAAGACAGTAAAAAAGGACTAAAGGGCTTAATGTGTCTAACATTTGAAACTAAAACATTTTCCAGCACAAACCGTCTAATTTCAAGTCACTACAACTATCAGATTCAAACCATCTGTTTTCTCTACAGAGTCGTGTTCTGATCAACATCATTTACTCTTTGAAATTTGTAAGATTTATTGTTCATTCTTTGTTGTTCTTCCTCCCGGCTGTGTGTCTGTTTCCTTGTCAGTGCACTAAGAGTCAGATTTCTTGTACATACTTGATCAATAAATCTGATTCTGATTCTGTACACAGCTGACCTGCAGAGAAACTGAAACAAAGGGAGAGGAAACCTGGTCATTTTTGACTTTAGTTGATCTGAGACGTTTAGTTTGTGGACACAGGTGCATTGAAGCTGAAGGTGTAAATATATGCAGCTTGTGTAAGTAGTCATTTTTCGTTCAAGATGAAGCAGAGATGCACGTCTGAAGAGGCACCGTCGATGGTGTTAGCCACGGATATGTCCTCCGCCTCCACTGGGGAGGCCACTGACTCCAGTGATGCTGGTGGAGATGAAGAGGCATTTGTGTCAGGTGCTGATCTCTCGGACAGCACCAAGATAGAGCGGATGAAGGTCCAGAAATGGGGCTGTCACCTGGTCACCCACCAACGCAGAGACGCTGTGTTGCATGCATAAAAGGTGTAGGAGCTTCCAATATACCCTTTATGCATCCATCTATTATCTACAACCACTTATCTTCTGCAGAATCATGGGGGGGCTGACACTGGGGTGAGAGGTTCGCCACGGACAGGTCGCCGGGTAATCACACGGGATGACTCATAGAAACCACCATTCACCGTCACATTCACACCCACGGGCCACCGCACTTCAGTCCACTTCATGCATTTTACCCGAGTAATAACAATAATGTGTGCAGGTCTATTTATAAAATTTGAAAAAAGCAGCATCCTTTCTGCATAATTAGTTCAGGCCCTGCATAATGCATCATGAACAATGACGGTAATTATGCTGCTTACATCAGAAAATGGACCGAAAGTGCTTCGGTTTGATGGACAAGCAAATGGATTTTCCAGTGTGATGGAGTGATGAAGTGAAGCAGTTACTCAAAGATGCACATTTCCTTCACATTTCCTTCACATTAGGGTGAAACAGAGAGCTGTTAGAATTAACAGAGTCATGAGCGTGTGCTTCGATTTTCATTCAGTCCTGTCGGCTCCATTTTAATCCACCAGACTTTTTGAAGTGTTTTAAAATATATGAAAGTATTGAAAAATGAAATAAAGTTCCTGCTGGAATAAAATAAATGTGAACAAAAGTTAATGCAAAATGTCTTTATGTGGAATTTCTGTTTAGCCTTTGAATAACTAAAGTGCAGAAACTCCAGAGTTAGAAAATGTCTAACTATATATTCATAATAATAAGATAAATTCCATGTTTGGTCCCCATCTTTGATATTAAAGAAATAAAATATCACATAATTTATTCTGGAGAAATGTGCTGTCGTTGCAGAAGAAAAGTTAAAACCAGTGTTTTTCTTCTTGGGTTTGAAATGAAACTATGAAGGGATGATGCATCATTTCACTGATCGGCTCCCCCCTTCGCATCTTTCATGAGAGCTGACCTTTAGCCATGTTTGCTCCTTCACTGCTGCAGCATGAATGCTGAGCAGATGTTATCACTGAGAGAAGATACATGTGATTTTCCTTTTCTTTAGTTTAACTTTGTTCAGTCAAAAGACTCTTCTTCTTTGCTGCCGTGTTGCTTCTGAACGCCATCACTGACTACCCATTTATTTTGTAAATAGTTGAGCTGTTTGCCTTCATGATGCTATCGCCCGGCAAAGGAAGCAGGCTGTGGATGTAATGTTGCCATTGGTTCACTGTTTCATTGGGAATTCCCTCCGTTTCTGCCGTCTGTATTCAACCACCTCAAAGCTTGCAGTTTATATGCAGAAAAAACATCAATAATGCATGAAGACGGTCCTGCTTCATTGTTTCACTGGTTATAAAGACACACGATCATAAGTTTAGCTAATTACCACACGTGCAAATGTTCCACCTGACCAAGATCCCTCTGAGACTCTTTTGCAAGAGCGTTATTGCTGCATCCTGGACTTTGCTTTGCCCAAGATGATTGCATTTAAACCAGGCGAGCAGGCAAAAGCATTTTAGTTCCTTCACCAGAAGCGTTGAAATGTCTTGTGGTGCAAGTTCAGGTGCAGGTGATTCCCTCAATGATGTAACATGTGAAAACCAGCACCAACGAGAACGACACCTATGAGCCTGAAAGGTTAATGCACATTCTCAAAAGTGAGCTTTTATTCAAGTGTAACTGTGTAAAACCTTCCTAAACGGGATGAGAGTAGTAAGTTAGTGCGATAGATTGATGAAGATGTCGGGCAATGATTTATAAAAGATACAGTCTCACTGGTTATCACACAAGCCTTTGAATCTGCAGCTGCATAAAAAGCCCATGGAGAGCATGTAATCCCTGAGCACTAATGCTGCCCTTTCTCTCCTTCTCTGGGGGAGACTCTTGCTGCCGGTGTGACTAATAACCAAACGCTCCTCCCGGCTTTGATTCCTTTGGTCCGGGGGAGCCGGGAGAGGTGTGACACTCCTGCTCCGCTCATAACCTATCAGCTGAATAATTACAGCTAACCTGCTTCTCCACAGGGCTTTGGTCCCATAAACGGCCTCGCTGTCACGCGCTAATGAGAAATCACGGCCGTGGCGGTGTCGCAGCGGCAGGCTCGGGTCACCGGGGACCTGGCTGGACGTATTCAGGTCAAATCCTTTAGTTCAGACGCTTGTAAGAAAAAAAAGCTTCAATCTGCACGGTTACACGGTGAGAGCCGAGATGATGAGCTCCAGATCACGTGACCTCTCAGCCAGCTCGGACACGACCGTCACGAACAGGACGGTCTGCTAAAGCGGTCACATTCTTGAATGAATAATGATTGAAACACACACTTATAAAACACTGTTATGGAGGTTTAAATGTCAGCAGCTGAAAACGTAGGTAAGGTGGGTGATGCAGATACTGTGTCACAGGAAAAACTCCTTCAAACAGACATAATTCGGCCTGTTGTGTGTGACTGAGACGGTAAAATCAAGTGATCTGCATGGACAAACATGTCACTTCCTGTGTCAGTGCAACAGTGAAATATGAGGATGTGTGCAAACAGCCCGGCGTTTTAATATGCTGCCCTGTTTCCATTTAATGTCCCAAAACCATCCAACTTGTCAAAGAAATTTTCTCCACTTGAAATTAGCTTCTCCTAATGAAATTTTAATTTGTTATTATGAGCACAGTTGGTGCCTGAAGCGCTGCCTGTGAGCCTGAGATTTAAAAGCCTTGAATGCACTCAACTTGCAAACAAATGGATTCCTAGGCTGCAAGAAATTGGATGTATCCATTAAAGTGACATTACGCTCGCCGAAAATGGAATCTGACCATTTTTTCTCCAGCCGGTGACATCAGTTCAGACACCAGGACCTAATGGCTGGCGGTGTGTTCGGTATCGGGACGAAGTAATTCCGCTTGACAATAATTATAGGATCCTATCGAGTCATTGGCTGCATTTACTACAAATGCCTTTGCAAAAGATTGGGCAATTTTCTGTCTGGCAGATATTCCTGTAATGAGCCTGAAATTGATTTTGAAGAGACGAGTTGAGAATTGGCAACGGTTGAAACTTTACCTGGAGGAGAAGTTTATATTTTAAGAGAAAACTTGTGAAATGAATTTACTGTCGTATGGAGTCAGAAAATGTTTTGTGTCTGCCGAGCGAAGGAAAGGTCACTCACAGCAGCTGATGACGTCTCCTCAAGCACCAAGCAGGGATTCAAAAGCAGACAAATTAAATCTGCAGCTGACAGATTATAATGTATATTCAATTAATTTATATCTTTACTTACAAAGCGTGTATGAACGGCAGCTGATACGTTCGTGGCCTAGAGTGGAAGGAATCAATTAGAGGGCGTCAAATCAGGTGAGAAGGATGTTTATTAGTTGAGTTTGGAGCCAAAACAGAGCGAATGAGACAACTCAGAATAAAAGCTAACGTTGCTCTGCGTCTGCTGTGTGTGAATGTGTAAACATATATATATTTTTTTGCTAATGCGTTAGCCCTGCAGCTTTATGAGCCCTCAGCGTGTCGGGGCTTTGTGTTGTTGCCCCATAGTGACCATGAAATGCAGATCCAGCATTAACGTGAGCTTGTCCTCATGAATCAAGCGTGACACCTGTCACATTTTGCACCAGAAGGATGTCGCCATTCCCCATTGATGAAGGACTCACTTGTCTGCGTTATTGTTTGGCTCTGCTTGTGTAGTCAGCCTCCGTTTGATTTGTGCACTTCTTTCTCCCCTCTTTGAGATCCGTGCCAGACATCCAGATTCTTTGGTAATGGCAGAGTGATGAGCAGAATGTTTTTTTCTCCTTTTTCCACAAGGGGACACATTTAGATATTCTTTTGATGTTACAAATTGCTTTTTTGACACCCAGGGCCATCCACATGATAAGCACTTCCTGCTTCAATATTTACTTTGATTTCTCACTGGCAGACATGCTGCTACAGCAAGGCTGCTGGTATCCAGCCAAGGCAGAGCTGGAACCGTTCCTCGTTGGCTAAATGGTAAAACATATTGTAAGTGAAGGAGATCTGGACACAATTGATGGCTACATGATGCCTCTGGATTCATATTACCCTGAAAGTGCTGGAGAAAATGACTGGTCTAGTTTCTGCTTCAGTGGACAAAGTGATTTGTTCAAACATTATTGTTTTTTGCAGATATTGCTTGGAAGTTGATTAATTTTACAGACGAAAAAAAATCTATTTTAAAACAGAAATGTCTCACATTTCCACTGTCTGCCTTTGATAAATTAATTTTTTGACAGAATACTTGACAAGTTCAAGTTTAAATCATTTCAAATTAAAGTGCTTTCAGCGGCTGTGACGGCTCAGTCACTCAGAATAAAGTAAGAGGTCGAGTTTACTGAGACTCAGACGCTCTGCTGAGTGGCACTCAGTGAAAAATAGTTATATCTGCACAGATAAAGAAGAATCTGCAGGCAGAAACATCAGAATCATTAACAGTGAATCAACAGCACAAAGACACAGCGGTTAATTTGCACATTAGCAGATTTAAAATGTAACACGAGTTGGACAAAAACTTCTGGAGTGATAAAAGATCTCAGATTCTGTCACTTCAGATGTTTTTTCAGCAGCTGTTTGAGTTTAATTTGTTAATCAAAGGTGGATCTGCATCTTCACCTGTTCTCATCCTTGTTCGCTTGTTGTATCTAGCATATGTAATGTTGTCTTCACAGTGTTTTTTATCTTTATTTGGCAACATCATGCAACACTTTTCACAGCAGAACTCCTGCAGGTTTCTGTTATTTATGCATCTGCTGTTTTCTTCTTGTGTTTCTTCAACTCACCCACAGATTCTCTGCCATCCTCTCTGTGAAAGGAGGTCTACCTCTGGTGTCTCCTTTAGAAGATATTTCCACCCTGCGCTTCGTTGGAGTATCCAAAATAGGGAAAAAAAATTTTCTAGCTTGTATGATTCAGCTTGTTTTTATGTGCACAGTTCCTCTCAGCTCTCTGCAGCTTGAAACATTTGAGTTCTTCCAAAATAAAAGCTGGATATCACAAATCTCTGCAGTGTTTTCCTCTTAAATTTAGAGAAGCATAAAGTGGCATGACCATGAGCTTCAGAATAACTGAGGAACATGGTATATGTACAGTACATTTGCAATTAAAAACTCTCTCTCATGCTGTTTCTCGACCAGCAACATGAAAATAAACATGGTGGGACACGTCGGATGAGTCACTGACCCTCAAACCTGACAAAAAGAAGAAAGAAGCCGTTTGTTTGTTGCTCAGTTCAAATGTTAACGGTCAGATGAAAGCTGAGAGAAACACATCAGGATGCAGAAAGATGTGTGTGCAGGTGAAGACGAACACACACACACACGCTCAACTTACTGCTGCATTTTTAAAAGTATCAAGTGTTTATT
>JAPZDV010000006.1:20292909-20333367 GCA_029814665.1 Acanthurus lineatus | reverse complement strand
ACATTTTAAAACTTGTCCTTTTCATGCCCTTTCTAATGAAAAACACTTACTTAACTCTAAGCAATCCTACACACACACACACACACACACACACACCATCTAATATGAGTGCAACAGAACTGCAAACAGCCTTTCAGTCAAACTCAACAGTTAAAGTGAATTGCAGGCGAGAGGAGAATCATTTATCAGAGGTAAATACTGAGTTCACTGTTCAAAATAAAGCAGAGTTTGGAGGAAAAGTGCAGCAGAAAACTATTAAGAATACAAAGAAAATGTGGGATGATGCACCTCTGGAGATGTTTTTCAATGTATTCAAGGGTTTCTGGAGGATCAACACTTCGTAGGATCCTCATGTGAGAACGTGACATTCAGGCTTTAAGTATAAAACTCAGGTCTAAAATCTTCTGAGACACAAGAGGCAACTCAAAAAAAGTTTTTTTTTCTGTTTTCTAAGGATTAAATGCAAAGTTGGTGCATGCAGGTGGAGTCCTTCCACAGCTCTGACCGCAGAGCTCCGCCACCTGACGGAGCTCTTCCAGGTGAGCAGCTGCAGACAGAGCAATGGACTCCAGATGGAGGACGCTGTATGTGTCCTTCCTCGGGGTCATTCCACACGACCTCTCCTCCGTCACTGTTTTTCTGCCTCATTAGGAACCTCTCTGCAGCTCTTCCTCCATCATCTCCCCTCACAGGCTGCTGGGCAGATGGTGGCCGCGGACAGATACAGTACATTTACACGCATGGAGAGAGAGACTGTGCGGAGGGACCATGTTTCTCTGTCCATTTTTATTATTTAAGGAGATAACTGACTAGATCAACAGACGACAGGGGGGGGTTTTCATCTGTTTTAATTTGTATCTGTGTGAGCAATGAGCATAAATGTACTTGACACCATTTCCTGTATAGTAGGTTTGTTTTAATCAGATAAAAACAGCTTTAATCGCTAAAATATGCATTAAAACTTAAGGGATATTTCCTCATGAGGAATATACTTAAAGCAAAAGTGACTCGCCATTGTGTCATTAGAAATTATCTCAGCAATAAAATAAAAATAAGGAAATACAGTGATTATTTTTATCACCAGGTAGAAGCAGTGTGGGAGTTTTTAAACCTTGAGTGCTCACACTGAGGCTGGTCTTTAAAGTGGAGTCATTATGTGTTAAGCATCGTGTTACAGAAGGTAAATTCTTAAAAAATCTAAAGTTAATTGAGCAAGTCAGATCATTTGGAGTATAATGTGGGTTCAGTAACCATAAAACATTATGCAAATAACTCGGCGGTGTTGTCTTTAAAGATCTGAGCTGAAAGATACTTTTATTCTGCTCAACAAAAGAGAAGATGCTAATCTCCGTCTCTGAGAAATTAGACTTTTGCATTTGAGTTGGCAGAGCCTCGAAGGTCACATCTTATTACAGTTTAGATGCGTCTTTTTCAAGTGCAGATGTGTCGTGTTGTCAACAGCTGCCTTTATGTTTAAACAAAGACGTCCTTGCTGCTTTTTGTGATTGAATTTCCATAATTCGTTCTGCTTTGTGGATCTACAGTCGAACACAGAACCACTGAAAGATATCAGTATCAGTCTGCTGTCACATGATCTCATTTTCTGTTTACAAGCCATTATTTCTTTAATGACAGCTTTGTTTTTCTGTTAAGATTAGGTTTGAAATCAAGTGCTCAAGAGAGGTCGTATTCTGTTACTTTTACTTTAAATCCCTGACTTTGTCTCTCGTTAATGGCTTGTGAATTTCCATCTATTCTCTCAGTGTTCATTTGCTGTGATATATTGGACAGAAAGTAGAAAATAATTTACAACCGTTGTTCCGCAGTGCAGGTGCACCTCGGATTGGTTAATTGGAAAATGAACAGGGGGAAATGAAACGGGGGTGAAAATCAAAGGAGCTGTCTGTGGTCTGTCAGCGGCCAGACTGAATGATTACTCCTGAGCTGCACTCGGCTGCACGGGCCCAAAAATTAAACCTATCCATCCATCTGCGGGAATACGATTGGCATTTCAAAAATTCAACTGATGGCGTGATTCATAAAGTCCGAGCCTATTACAGCGCTGCATCCATTGATTTATCGTCGAAGGATTTGAGTGTTTCTGTTAGAAGTTGCCAAGTTTTTCGAATCAGTGTCCCTTAAATTTACAAAAATAAGCTTTTCTGTGTGTGGCTTTCCTGTCTGCGGTCGTGATTTATTTCCATCGCCTTTGTGCTGCAGTTTTTCATCAGCTTAGTTGAAATACTTCATGCAGGTGCCACAGCAGTGCAGGTTTTAATGCAGACTGATGCTTTAAAAAAATGAGCATCTACTTTGTTGCTGATACAATCTCACAATATCTTTGGTCTGATTCATGTTTATGCAAATGTTGGAATCATCAGTCATTATTCACCTTTACTGGGGGTGTGTTTTTAGTTCACTTTGCATGCATAAGAGCCAAAGAACAGGCAAACAATAAAAGAAAATGCACAAATAAAATGTGTTATTAGTGCACATGAAGTTTCTGACCACTCAGTTTATTAAGTGGGCTGTAAAAGGTTTAATAAACTAAGTGATATCAGGATTTTTTTCAGCTAGCAGAGGAACATGTGCACAATTCCTCCCTCTGGGAAAACAACATGACCAGACTTGCAGGTATCACACCTTTAGTCTCCCAAAGCGCTGAAAAACAACAACGAAAGACGGGGTCGCATGTGAAACCAGCATCTCAACTAATTGCACAACTGCCTCCATGTATGTTTTGAATTAACCATCTACCCATGTGTGTAATTTCTTTTAACTTGTCAGCCTCTTCGCTGGTTGAATTCAGTTCCTGCCTGTTGTTCCTTTATTGTGCATCTCAGACATCAATAGTTTATAGACAATAACTGCCGGTTTACATCCGTTCATGGTTTATTAAAAAGTGTGGTTTTCACATTCTCTGTTTTTGTGCCGCCTCAGTTTAAACCTTCATTCAAACCTGGAAGAGTCCAGCTACTTTAAAGATTGCAGATCTCAATTCAACTATTTAACATATGTTGTAATTTTGTAATAGTTCACGGAGCTTCTTTCTTATAATGGAAGCGAACAGGAGGAGAGTAAAGTTCGCTCGTGCCTGAGTGCTGGAGGACCATGTGATTTAAGGCACAGGTTAGAGCGGCTTATCAGCTCTTGCAGATAGATAGCATTTGTCTTGCAGGGGTTGGGTTGAAAGGCTCAGCAGCCCTACAGAGCAGCATGCCAGGACTCGTAATAAAACACATCAGATTCAATCACCTCAGTTGCACCGAAGCTGCAGGACACCTTGTTTTGTCTTGATCACCTTCTATCGAGTTATCGATTCCTCTCTCCTCCCAAGCAGCGCCTTGTCACGCTTATTAACCCCGTGGATTGTCTCACAATGAAATGGGAAAACTTTGGATTCTTCAAAAAAGCTTCAGCTGCCTCCCCACCCCCCCCAGTCTTGCTGAAGAACAGGGGATTGGAAAGTAGATGGAGGGGAAATAAGAGAGGCAAACAGTCACAGTGAAGCATACATGCTGTGTGAGAATTCGATCTCTGTAGACTGTGTCAAATTAACCCGGAGCGTGACATACAAACATGAAATATTAAACATGTCTGACAAATTATCTGCAGTTAAACTCAGTGTACAGCCTCCTCCTCCTCCAATATGCAATGTGGGAAGAATCATCAGCCGGGGAAACATTAAATTCTGCTTTCCAGACAAATCCTCGACACCAAAGGAACCAGAAAATTACCTCCTCAGACATGGTGAGCATCTCATGCTCGTTCAGACCGCCAGAGGGGCTTTCACTGTGACCACTAAAGCTAAAAATGAGTGCAATGATGGCACTGTGAGGCGTTTTGGATAAAAGCCTCAAACCCGGTGGCTTACATTCATTTCCATGTTCTGTCATGGTGGAGCTTTGAACAGGGCAGACCTACTGAAGCTACAATCTTCTGCAACAGGAGGAAAAATAACAGTGAAAGTTCTCTTTGTGACTAAGATTTGTCTTGTTTCTGAGTTTATCAGTCAACAGCACTTAGCTTAATGGTTTAATAATGAACCAAACTGCAAAGCAATGCAATGCAAACAAGCCCATTTTGCACCTTAATGTGTGCAGAACTCAGTCAAAAACACGCTATTACAAACAATTTGTAGACAATTAAAAAGCACTTAATGTAAAATTTTCTCCTGGACTTTATGCTCATACCAAAATATTTAGTCACTGTCAGAATACTATGATATAAATTATATCTATTATTGACATTTAGTATGTTTAAATGTAAGAGTGATCAATTTTGAAGACTTATTATAATACTTATATGGCTTTTGGACACAAGGGGGCAGAAAGAACAGTAACATGCTGATAAACAAACAGCTCTGATACAAATAATGTGATATAAAACTGTAATGACGGACTTGTTTGCAAAAACTGGAGACATTTAATTATGATTACATCACTAAAACAGACAATTTCATTAATTTTTTCGGTATTTTAGACCAAAATGCTTTAATACGTTGCAACTCCACCTGAAAACTGAATGAACACTTGACGCCTTCAGTTGGATGCCTCTTAATTTCAGCTCTTTTCATGGACAAGAGAAATTATAACAAGATAACCAGATATTTTACAACAATGCAAAAAATGTGCATCAAAAAAGGAAAAAACTAGAAAACAAACTCGTTCTTATACAGCAGCTGACATTGCATAAACAAATATGTGGCTGTATGTGAACATGCATTCAGTATTGAGGAAAGTTTCTCACAGGATGTAACATGGCTGCAGGGATTTTCACCCTCTGAGCCACAAGAGCATCAGTGAGTTCATTCCTGATGTCGGCTGATCCTGGTTTCGGCTCAAAGTCGCCGCACAACTTCACCTCGGAGGTGTTGGATGGGTTTAAGGTCGAGACTCTGTGCAGGACAGTCGAGCTCTTTTCCTGACACTAACAACTTTTCCAGCCTGTTGACTTTCTTTTTAAAACTTGTTGCTCAAAATCTCAGATCATCACTTTTACTGAGAAAAAAATTTTAAAAAGCCTTGTTGATTCAGAATGTAAAAGAAATAAAAAAAATCAAACTTGACCTCGCTTTCAGGGTCCATTTGAATGTACAGCAAAACAGGCTGTACATCAGACACTCCAGATTAAAAGCCTTGTTACGCTTGTGTGTGTGAGAATCGATTCATGCCTACAAACTGTGAACGCATTCCCACTGATGAGAGCGCTCTCCAAAGGGAATCTTCAAAGGCCCGCCTGTGCCTGAAGAGCCTGCTCTTGTAATTCTGCTGCTCCGTCTGAATTCTGCTCCTCTGAGTGCTCCACATTATTTCCAAATAGACATGTTTGCCTCAGAGCGAACCCACCGGTAATCAGGGATGTGAAAAGGTACAAAGAAAGACTCGGAAAAATTGGGATCATTTGCCTGAAGTGGAAACATTCATGTGTCGCCGCATTTTTTATGGACAAGGTGGCAGATTTTTATTTTTCAGCTTTTATTGTTGTTAAAGCTGCTGTTTTGGATCCTAAATTTACTTTGCCTGCTTAAAGCAACATGTGCAGTTACACAGAGACTTCAGCAAGTTTCACCACCTGACTTTTCCTCCAAAAGTGCAAATAACATCGTGGTCTATTGACATCTGGATGCTGACAACATCTGTCTTCTCTCCCAAAAACCTTCATGTTTAAGTTTTCATATTTTTTACATAGTTAAAGAAAGGTTTTGTAAAATTAAAAATATGAATATCAAGTTATTAGATTGGTAGGCCTCTGCTTTGTTTCCTCTCATTACTGTTCTCAGGCGTCATCACAGAAACGAACCGCTCGTTCTGTTGATTTAAAGACAGGAAATCTTTCTGTTTCCACCTCTTTTAAGTTAAAATCTCATATCTTAAGAAATCTTAGCTTGAACTGTAAACTGTAAACTTCAATCAGCACTCATCCTGTCACACCTGTATCTGTTTTTTTGACCCAGACTGCTAATATTAACGACAACAAGACGGCATGGGCCTCTGATTTAAACTTTGATGAGTCTGAATTACAAATAATGTCCATATGGTTGATGAAATTTAAAGATACGGCTGATGTCAGGAGCATCTCAAGCAGTCTGACATCAGCGTTAGCTTCTTCAAGAGGCTACCGTTAGCGTAGCTCATCAAAACACCTGAAGGACGAACCACATTTTGTCAAACTAACGTGATGCTGCCTCAAAGTGACACATCAGAGTTACGTAAAATAAAGTTTTTGAGGCTTGTAAGCAAATCAACAAAATAAAAGCAAACAAAAGCTGATGCTCGTGTCAATCACACCTCAACATTCGAGGTGAATCAAACACGTTGTAGCTTATATTTATAATTCACACCACATTTTTTACACCAACGCAGACAAATAAAAACTCCAACCAGAGCTGAAGGATAAATCCAGTGTGCAGCGTTACAGCAAACAGACACAGACAACCACAAACACACAAAGGAATCCAAATGAAGTAGCAATCAAGTTCCTCTCTCACTCGCAGAAACACACACACACTCTCACACACACACACACACTCAGCTGGTGTGTTTGATGTGCTCTCTATAATCCTCCTCTGCAGTAATAGGAAGGAGCTATTTTTTGCCGCTGGGGGAAGCCATCATGTAGAACAGCTGCTTCAGGCTCCGGCTGATCAAATTATTACCTGCCTGATCTGGCCTGCCTGCTGCTTTGTAGTTTACCAGCTACCCGAGGTAAACAAATCCCTAGAAAACAACCTCTGCCCCCAGAGCGCTGCGACGAGAGCTCCCAATTCATTTCAGCAGAAAGCTGCTTAATAAGAGCGAAACACTTCGGGGGCGGCATATGGTGGTAAATTTTGTTTGTCTACATTTAGATAAGTAACCAGCCATCACATGGAGTTTCTTTCTCTCTCCCTCCTTTTTAAAACTTCATTCGTTCATTCACCTTGACGTTGTGTTCGTGTTCACCTGCTCCTTTGCTTGGACGGGTTGTTTTGTTTGTCATGAATAGTTTCTGACCTATTTGTTCTGCCAGCAAAACTTTTCACAGCAGCTTTGACTGGTTCACTTTACATTTTTCACATTAATCAAAGAATTGTGCCAATTTAAAGGATGTTATGTCTTTAATTTTACATGCAACATGGAGGCTGCAGCTGCGTTTATCTACATCTTTCTGTCACCTTCTCTCATTGATGTGGGCTGGATGTCGCTGCCCATGTGGAGAGAAATCAATGATTCCTGCATAAACCGGCTTGAATTACGGAACAGTACAGAGACGTGGGCGGAAACATCATCAAAACACATTATATGCATGGCAAGCAGGTTCACTTCAATGCATAATGTATAGTTTAAAAAATGACAGCTGTTTCCTTACATTTTATTAATAATGTTTCCCACATAAACCGTTCAAAAGAATCTGTGTTGTCTGTAAATCTCTCATTGGTTTCCTGTTTTCAAAAGCTTCTGAACAATACAGTGAATTTCTTCTCTGTTTTTGATAAATGCTTCCTGTTTTTCACATCCAGACCTACTGAAGGTTTTGTTAGAGTCTCACATTTATTTGATTTATTTTATCATCGACCGTGAAAGTTAAAATAATCAGCAAAGAGCATAACGCTGCTGTTTTCAATGCATCATTCTGCAAAAACTGAAAAAAAAAAAATCATTTCTCTATGATGCTTTAATTTGTTTGTTTCGAGTCTTTCTTTTCATAAATGAAGTATTTCCACGTGGCTGCGCTCGTTCGGCTCCCATCAGGCTTCAAGTGTCATTTCCACAAACCGAGCTGCTGTTAATCAAGTCGGTTGTGTTTAAAATAAAAGCCATTGTCTTGTGCACTTGTCCCGGTGAAATCTGTTTACTTTCACATCTGTTCAAATTTAATCTCAAGAGCAATTCAAAATCCACTAAAATGATTGTGAATTGTCGCTTCACTCATATGATATTTTGAATAATCCACATTAAAAAAAACAGCATTGAGGTCTTTTGAAGGTCTCGTTTAAAGATCACATATAAAAAAACATCCTATTAATGACCAGAATTACTCGTCAAAAACATGTTTTATCCAGAACAGCCACAGTGCCGTGACGTGGGAGGTTTTTAAAGCTGCTGATCAAACTCATTCATCCTTTCACGCCTCTGTTTGCTCACTTGATTCTCAGCGTTTTGTCCGGCTCAGCTGCACACTCTCCATGAATGGCGAAGTGATTGAAGTGAGACATTTTGTCGGAGCAGCAGGTAGTCGGATGTGTCTGTATGTAATCGACAACACGTGTGCTTTCACCGGTCAAGGCCACGACAGCATGAGCAGGAAAAAAAAAAAAGTTAGAGGTGAATAAGATTCAGGCTGAAAAGACAGCTGCAGATCTTTTAATCATAATCTGTCTTTGTTGATTCAAAATGCTGAGATACCTGAAAAAAAAAAAAAAAAGCTGTGCAGCTTGAGGTTCATCTTCGAGCGGCGGCGTGAAATCCTCAGAGGTCTCAGCAGCTATTTCACAGGAAGTTTTTCCTGGCACACCGGCGGCATATTTGGTATGCAATTATGCCAAGAGCCTGCGCTCAGCTGTGCCAATCAGGATTCTGCTCTGTTCTGCAATGAATAGTCTGAATCACACATCGAGAATAAGGCAGATCAGCAGGTTGGCAGCTGCTGAATGACATATCTTTCCCCCTGCACACTTGATTTTTCACTTGAAACCAGCATATAGAGAGCCATATTTTCTTTGTAAAGTCCATGCAAACTCCACTTTCAATAAACTTAATGCTGTTTTCACTGTTTCTGTAACTGTCGCCACACACACTGCCGTGTTTGCTGCCTGTGTCGAGCCGCATTTGCAATCAATGCACCAACTGAGAGACATCAAAAATTCCCTTCTTGAAACTAATGACCTTTGGTTCTCAGGAGCGTTTTTCCCAGTAGGCAGCTCAGACTTACAAGCTGGTTTGATGTGAAGGCGGCAGACAGGCGCCTCGCTGATGGACAACTTGACAGCAGCTCATAAGAATAAAAAGTAGAGATTTATTCATTTGATGGACCCACCTGGGAGGAAGTGCTGATAGGAAATAATTACCTGAGCAGAAAAAAAAACATGTCAGTGATTCTTTGTAGCTGTAAGTGAACTCACCTTGAGTTTCATGCTTCCTCTGATAACCTCGTGCAATTTACCACTGCGCGAATCAGCATCTGGTGTTTACGACAATTACTGAAATGTGCACCTGGTATCATCATCACACGGGCCATACAAACACTCGTAAACACTGCCGGGTGTCAGTCGAGGTATTAAGCTTGTGAATGTCACTGAGTCACTTTTTTTATGCTTTTGCTGCTGATGTGATTGATCTCTGCAGCACCGATGATCACTGCAGACAGCAAGCTGAGAAATAATTTGGAGGTGAGGACGCTGGTTGTTGACAAGTGAAGATTTGACACTTGTAAAGTTTTTTTTGGTCCTTTTTTCAAAGAAATTCTCAAATTAAACATTTAGTTCTGTTTCACATTATTACACCCACAAGTAGATGACAGAATAAACTATGACACATCAGTAAAAGCCACATGGAGAGAAAATCAGTTTTTAGTCTCATAGTCTGAATCCATTGTCAGTAATGGAAGTCTGGATGAACTGCTGCTTCACTGAGAACTTTTATGTTTTACAAAGTTTGGTGTGAAAATGATCTTATACACAACCATTGATGTGACACAGAGACACAGAGAGAAGCAGCAGGATTTATAGTTTGGGCCAAATAATACAAAGCACCAACTAAGAAACAAAGAGACCAGAAAATGTTTGAAATAATGTCATACTTTTAATTTTACACTTAACCAACAATATCCATCAAAAATGCAAAAAGCATAGAAGGCTGTTACTAAATATAAAGTAACAGCTTATTGTAAAATGTATTAACCTTTAACAAGTTCCCATTGGGAGCTGTGTTGAATCTAAAAAAGCCTTTAATGGTGCAGCTTTAAGCTTTGACAGCGTGAGAAAGGAAAAAAAAAGAGATAAGGACATGAAGTCACAGTGGCTAAAAACACGAAAGACCAATAAAAATCATTAATGATGAATATGAAAAGAGAAAATGATCGCTCTAATTAAACTTTTTTTTCTTTATCAACTTATTGAAGCACTTTGATGACTGAGTGAAACTGCTGATGTGCATCAAGTGAAATCAAACCGCAGACCTTCCCTGTGATGAAAAGTGCCATCTGGAAAAGGGCTTTAGTTTGGGGAAATCTAACGGTTGAGCTTCTGGTTGTAAACCCTGTGAGCCTTTTTCTACTCTGAAACATCTGGCTTCGGATTTGCTAGAAGAGATATGATAAGCAAAAACAGCTGTACTTCTTCTTCTTCTTCTTCTTTTTTTTTTTTTTAGACTAACAAAGTTAAATCCACCGCAGACCTGCATCAAGGCACCTCATTTACATCTGAAGTCGAACCGAAGAGCAGGATGGTGATCGCCTGAAGGAAAGCTGGTTTTGTTCAAGGCAGCGTGTTTTTCCTGATGTTATCCAGGTCCTGAGAGATCAGAAGAGGCCAAACACAGGTAACCTGCCGGTACAGCAGCACCTGGCTCCTGAAGTAAACATGACAGGAGAGAAGGTCACTCTGAAAAGCAGCTATTCACAAGGAGACTGAATATCGGACGGTGTTAGCGTGTGAATCTGCTGTGTTTATGAGTTTGCATCCTTCTAACACCCGTAACCTTAATCCCAGAGGATTTGATTACGTGCTCGTGTGAGTCAGCAGTCAGATTTGCCGTCTGATACACATTGTGGAGGGACAGATTGAATCTGGGGAGAAGAATTGAATTTGCAGATCCACATGGACTCATTTGAAAAGTCGGTCTTGTCTCTCGGCTGCAGATTGAAAGAAATTTAGCTGATTTAGCTTAAATTAGGTGAGTGAATGAGTGTTTATGTTGCATGAAATGATTTTCTGCCACTGTATACATTTTGTGAAAGTGAATGTTATGAAATTGCACACTAATTACACTCATTCGTTCGTGTTTGTTATCAATTCACAATCGAATCAAGCTGCGATTGAAATAATTGGGAAATGAATGTTGCTTATTGTCAAAAATTCCTCCGTCGGCTCGCAGATTCAAACTGTTTGAGTTCTTAGTCAAAGGCCGTTTCTAAGATTTGTTGCTCTAAAATCCATGAAATTGATGAGTGTTGCTCTGTGTACGAAGCTTTGAAGATGAGCTTCATGCTAACACAAACTGCTGATATGCACACTGATATGAGATCTGTGCTGAGGAGAAAAGACAAAAAAAAAAAAGGGATCCATCTTTATCCAGTCATGCCACTAAAAGGATTATTCTGGGTCACAGGTTCAAACAGCTACTGTGTGGTTCTTTGCTGTTCTACTGAGCTTCGCCTCAAGCTGCTGGTCCGCTCACTTCCCATCACTTCCTCTCCATCCTCCTTTTTATATTCTCTTTCTTTTTTTTTCCTTTTTCATTTTGGCTCAGCCTTTATCTGCCTCTTCTCGCTCTGTGTTTCTGCCTCAGAGGAAGGTGACTCAAGGATGTTTAATGGATATAAACTAGGAGGTTTTATGGATCTAAGCAGGCTTTCACAAACAGCCTCGGAAGAAACCATGAGAAAGTTCTCAGCATGCTGAAATGACTCTTCTCCAAAAAAAGAGAAGATGGTGAAACTGGATTAAAGTCACCTGGATTTTGGAGGCTCATAGGAAACAATTAGAAAAAGTTCTGCATGCACCACCAAGCAAAAGCAAACTTTATAAACACTTCCTCATGATTTAAAAATGCTCCTTTACATCGAGTTTTCCTCTCAGAGTAAGTGCACTTTGTTCAGACCTGCTCGTCAGGTTGCAGTGTGTGTTTTTTTGTATTAAAACTGTATGAAAACCAACATATCAACACCTCTGATGCTCAATTTAATCCCTTAATTAGATGCATTTTACTTTGCAGTCGCTTATCTTTTCTTCTCTCTCTTCTGTCTCTATATTCACCTCTTTTTCTACAAGTTCTCAGCTGTTTTTTCTAACTTTGAACAGACCTCAGCATTCAGCCGGCGAGGCCCTCAGCCGGGATCTCCAGGGACGGAGCGGGGCAGCAGGTTCAGATGAAGAAAATTCACTTTCTCAGGTTCAGTCGAGGACTTGAAATCCAGTCTGCCGTGTGGATTTGGACCGGCATTATTTGGTGTCTGATAGGTATGAAATTAAAGCTTGTGTATGTGGTTGTGTTTTTTTCTCGGTGTTTATTGAACATGTATTATAAGATGAAAGGGAGCTGGGAGTCCACAGTCTGCACCTAATTGGATTGCTGTGAAATGTGTGTGTGTGTTTTTTTTAGTGTCTGTCTCTCAGTATTTATTGGATGTGGTTGTTTTTCAGTGTGTGTTGAATCAAACTTCACTTCATCCTCTTTCAAAAACACGTAACAAACAAAAATTAAATATTATTTGTCTTTTAAGAGGCTTCTTGGTTAACGTGTGCATTTAAATTGCTGTTAGATAAATTGGAATATAAATCTGTTTATTGAGGAAACAAAGACATAATGTGCTGTTTGAGTTTCTAACTTGGCCACTTTCAAGAAGGTGCAACTGCACAGCATGAAACAAAACTCGGACCTGCAGTTATTAAAACTTCAGAGCTGAGTAATTAACCTCAAACTTTCAAACCGAAAAAAAATTAAAAATGTAAACAAAAGATAAGACTTTAATTTAAGCTTCAGATCCAAAAAAACAAGAAAATTGTTCAACATTAAACAAAAAAGAGCTTTTCGCTCTCAAACAGCTAATTTAGCTCAGTGCACTGCCTGTTTCATCAGCTTCACACAGACACACACACACTCACACACACACATACACACATCTGTCTCATAAAACAAATATGGCCGACAGTCAAAACACCACCACATCTATAAATCAGCTGTTTCCCCCAGAGAAATCTTTGATCCAGCAACACCTGAATAGCGAGAACTCTGAGCCTTTCTTATGGGGAATATTGATATTTAAATCCTGGAGCAACAAGGACGAGTGCATGAGATGTTTCTCGTTATTCTGAGCGAAAAGGGGGTTGTTGTGAGAGAAAACAACAGTCGGAACAGGACTGCACCCAGAATGCACCTCAAAGGGTTGTAACAGGAATAGGCTGAGGCCTCTCTTTCAACTGTGATGTACTGCAGCTGTTCTTTCTGTTTTTTTTACTTTTGTGTAAAACTAACTGATCAGATGATCAATATCATGCTAATCCCCTGCTGAAGAGACAGCAGTGATGGTACTGACAGACGGCTGACATCCACCTCGAGTCAAAATGGGCGCGTGAAGCAACAAGACCCTGCAGAGGTGAACTTCTGAGGAGGAAGGGCGACCTGAGGTTTACTAAACTTGTCAAAGGAGCTCAGAAAATGTTCATAACCTGCTTGAGGAGCTGAGGAATCTAAGATTGTAGAAACCAGACAGATTTGACCTGGTCTGACTTGTTCACTTTGATAAGTAACTACAACCTCCACAAACTCACATTTGGCTGGATCAAGTGTGAGGGATTAAGTATGAAAGCTGTTAAAATCTCCAGGGTCTTCACATGTGCATCATCATATTAAAACCATGACAGAGACTAGTATTTGAAGATTTTTTTCAAACCTGATCACAATTCAGGTTGAGACCAGAATGACTGGAAAAAATGCCAGATTGTTCCAAAAATCTCCCAAATTTTATGCCAATCTAATATTTCAGGTTCGACTGAAGTGCTGGTTTAACCGACAGGAGGCTTGAAATGAAGGCAGCATGACAAAAAGACTGAAAATTTTAAAAAATGGTGACATTTACAACTGACTTACGCTCAAAGTCACAATTATAGACTTTTATTTTATGGGTGTTGTAAGAGAGAAAAAAAGAAACATTTTCATTTCAATTTTTCCAGAGCTGAGCAACAAAGGATGAAGGTGACTGACTGACTTCATTTAGTCGGATATCATCGGCTCTAACAAGGTTAAGCGTCTCTGTAGAAGAGGTTTTAGAGGACGGTAAGAAAGTTTAGCACCATGGTAAAAAAAAAAAAAACCCTCAGATAATCTCCCAAATAGCCCTAATTGTTCTGAACAGTGATTTTTCATCCTCCATCTTTGTCTTTGTGACTGTCGCTGCTCACAGTCGTTGCTTCTCCTGCACTTTCGCTGTGAGCTTTGGTTTCTCATCCTCTCTATTGTTTGAACTCTGCCTCGATCTGACTCCCGTAAAAAAAAAAAAAAAAAAGAAAACAAGCATCGTTATCAGCCTCGATGCTCCCACATGCCAGGAATCTGCTGTAATTGAGACCTTGATCGTCCCACACAAGACGACGCATGGATGAAAGACGGAGAGAGAAAGACAAGGTCCAATTAGCATCTCTGCAGCAGCCTGACTCCCGGGAGTTCCAGGTGGTCCCTGGGATCTAATTTGGGGAGACTTTGAGAAGTCAAAAGTTATCTCAGTCAGTTTATTGCAGAAGAACAGTCTTGCAGAATAATATTATTCATGCACTGAATACCTGCTCCTGCCAATCACTGTGGTTATTACAAATCCTGTGCAGTCCCAGCCTACTGCCAGCAGCGTGCCAGAATTTATTATTGATGCATGTTCTTTTTCTGCAGTTTTTCATTTTCTTTTATTTAGAAAAGAAATATTTGTCTCTATTAACTCCCGGTGTTTGCCTGAAGAGGGAGCAGACAGATAGATTTATTTAAAAACTAGCTGACTTGACTCTATTGGATTATATGTAACATCCAAAATCAGGGTAAGAAGATTAATCCGTTCTGTTTCTTTACCTTCTGCATCTGAAACAATCCAGAGGGTCATCTGTGCTCTTTTCTCTCTACACCTCATCAGCTCTCCACAGTCTTTTCTCTCCGTCCTTCCCGTCTTTGCTTCATTCAGACAGCTGGATCTGGATCATCATCCCCCAGGAGATTCAGCCCTCGCCTCTTCTGTTGTTCTAGCATACTTTACACGCTATCTTCCCCCTCGAGTCCAGTCAGCGCAAGATAATGTTGTTATTGTACATTTTTCTCAAACCAAAGATACATACATTTGTACTTTTAACATGCAGCATATCAGTGTTTCAACAAGACTTATCAAAAGTGATGTAATTCATATTTAATGGAGGTTTACATGAGCTGACTCGTCTTTGAAAATCATTTTTCTCTGCACAATGTCAGCTGCTGGTGTCACAAAATGAAGGTTTTCTCATAGATCAGACAATCAACAAACAATAAATGTTGTATTTTCTGTACTGTAAGATCTTGCAAAATCAGCACAAACCAGCACAGCGCCGAAGCCAAAAAAACACTCAAAGTACATCAAGATTTATTTGCTGAGACTGTTTTTTTAGTAGCATTGTCGCATTTCTTTGGATCTATACACCAACAAAACCTCAGCCAAGCATTTAAACTTTTCCACACAGTTTTTTTTTGTGCACAAATTTAAAATGCCCACAAACAAAAGAGAGCTGAAATACATTTTCAGTTTGTAGGAAAACAGACACAAGTAATTTTCAGTATTCAAACAAAGCTAATGCTGTTTTATCCCATTTGGGTTCATTGTTTGTTATGGGAACACTTTCATACTGTGGAGTGTAAAGCACCGACTTTAGATGGGGTCTAGTGGGGCTATAAGCCATTACTCTTCTAAAAATATATCAAATAAACTTCTCTGAAACAGTTAAATAAAATCTCCCACAACAAGCCTCTTCTCAGAGGAGCTGCTTTGAGAATTAAGACCAAAAAAAGCTACAAGGATTCACCGTTTCCCCATTTTAAGCGCCTATGACTCACTCCATTTGCTATTTTGTGGAAATTCTGTGCAGATTGTGAAATCATTTCACTTTTCAGCTTTGATGTTGAACTTTAACAAGGAGTGTCTCAGTACAGATCAAAGCCCAAGGTCGTCTCTCGCCCTTAAGTTGTGCCCAGATCTTCCCCACACGTCTTTTTTTTCTGCTCTTATTATTCCGCAGAAAGCTTTTTCTGTGACAACAGCCCACATTACGCTCAGACTTCAAGGTGTCTGACTTACACTCTACTTTTTCCAGCAGCACAAATGATTCACCCCTATTTTCGTACTGTCTTTTGATGTCAGGTTTTTTTTTTTTTTTAATTTCACCTTGAAATAAAAGTTCAAAAGAGAACAAAACAGCATCCGTGATTTTAAATTTGTTCCCGTTCATCATATGCATAATGGGTTCTTTTGTACATTTGGTCCTCATGTCGTTAATCAGATTTCTCTTCCATGACTGCCCTCCACGCCTCTCTGATCAAAACACACCCCTTCTCTGTTGAATCTAACACAGGATTTGCTTCAGATAGCTCTGCTTCCATCTCTTACTGAGAGCATTTCCATCTTCCTCTCCTCCTTTTCTGTCCTTTGAGTGGACTGGATGAGGATGCAGAGAAACAGGAGAAACATTGCACCAGCAGTCTCTCATAACCCTTAAAGGCTCTGACCAACTAAAATAGCCCTCTCTGAACTAAGCCTATAATGCATGCTTTAAAAAGGAAATGCAACCTCAGCTAAATCTCTTCCCTCTTTTCAAACCCTCTTTTTTTCTGTAGTTAGTTACATGAGAGGCTTCTGGGTCCCCGGTGGAAGACATGGCACTCCTTCAGTCAGACCCGCGGCAAAGCAGATCGGCTCAGCACTGCACAAGGGGGCCTGCAGCCTGCAGCCTTCGTCATCCTCTTCCTCGTCATCTCCTGCTGGTGGACACGGTTGACAGGATCTATAGGGCAGCCTCTCTTTGGGTTTCAGCACTCAGACATGAACTGTGAGCTGCTGTTTAGAGTTTAAAGCCCCAGTGAGCCCCCTGTTTCTCTGCATGTATGATAAAAGGAGTAACTTCACACTTATGCTACGCTTTATTTCCATGCTGCATCACTGAGTGTATAAAGTAAATTTCAGATCAACATAAAGTCACTGAGATCAGAGCTTAAAGTGTTGGTACAACATTTTAAGTCTCCTTTAACAGGAAGATATAAGTGGTTTCCAAAACAAGTTGCCCCCCCCCAGGACTTTTCCTCGTGCTCCTGAAGGCTTCTGATCATGTCGGCATGTGTGCTTCCCTTCCTCTTCTCTCTTTTTAGCGTGACATTTAAACACAACACCTCGAGCATCAAGGGAGGAAAACAGGCAAGCGAGAACCGGAACAGGTTGGCGTCGCACACATTGTGCCCTCCAGTAACGCAATTTATTAAAGACCATAATGAATCGCCCAGAGAACGCGATAATGCAAAAGGGAGGACAAAGCATCGGCAGCTTGTTAGAAAAAGTTCACAAGGAAGAGTCATGGTGAAGAAAGAATGAGACGTAAAAGTGTCTGAGCACCAGATCAGAGCAATTAATGCAGTCAGGCTGAGCCAGCTGAATAATTAAGGTGCCTCTTTAGGCGGTCATTCACCCTCTCCTTCTTTTTCTAATAGTGAAGTTCACCCGCAGCTGCAGTCGGATGACATGCTGATTTGAGCTAAACTTCTTCTTTCAGATGGTAGCTGTGACTCCTGAGTCAGAGGAAGCAGTGTGTGTCCCTGCCGACGTGTCTTTCCCGATGGCACCGCCAGACGCCAGAAGTTAACAAGCAGGCTGAGACAAGTTTGGATGTGGTTGGGGAACATTTACCCTCCTGGTGCTTTACGCAACTAGGTCACTGAGCTAAAGACTGCTGGAGCTCCTTCAGTGAGTTCAGTCTGCCTGCTGTACATGAACTCTACAGGGACAAATTTCCCTGCAGACCATAAGAGCAAAAAATGCAGAGAACTGTATCTGATGCTAAAAGCCTAATTGGGGTCTAAAGGTGAAGCTGCAGTACTCTTTTCTGTGGTTGGAGTTGGAAAAAAAAAACAAATTGCCTCGTTTTATTTAAAGCCAATTGGTTAGAATGTACAAAAGAGTCAGTTTCTCTCCTAAAATACAAAGTTAATACTTTTTCCTGCTTCCCACCACGAGCAAAATACTGCTGATTTTGAGAGTTTTTGTTCCAGAAGCTAGCAAGACTTTAGATAACTATACTTTTCAGTTATTTAAGGATTGACAGATGTCACCTAGTTATAATAGCTTGGTAACTCCACCTCAGCTCCTGCCTTCCACTTTTCTGATCGAACTGTTGATTAAATTACAGATCACAGAGCTTCAAAATGACCTTATGGACACTTTCAGGTGATGTCACAGAAGCTTCATCCTGCAGATTCTCTTCAGGCATCTTTTTTGCAATATAAATCTTGTTATTGTGAGCTGTATTGGCAGAAAATCCAACCAAAGATCAACATACTTAACTATAATACATGCTGAGACTATGTCACCACACCCAATCCATATAAACAGTCCTGACACTGTTACCAATTCAGGCCAGAGATTACATTTCAAAATATACAACAGATTTTCTGAAAAGCATGCAAGGTCTGCAGTATTGCCAACACCTAGTTTGGTTTTAAGTACCATGAAGCTCTGTTTGTTGTATACTGAGAGAGCAGAGTGGTGAAGAGTCCTTCAGTATCACAGTAAACACTTCTTCAGGAGGAGTGAAGAGCTTAATACACTAAAAATCATGAACAGACAGCTGAGACGACCACGTGGTAACATGTGTGACACTTCAATTTATAACAAACACAGCGAGCTGCAGGTAGACGTGCATTAAATATCAAACATTAATGATGTAAATTTTGAAATGTTATGACCTCTCCATCAGGCTGAAAAAAAAATCAACAATCCAATTTCCCGAATGTGTTAAAGACTGTAATATTGTAATTGCATATATTATGTTTACATCACTATGATGATAATGTACCAGAGTGCACAAGAGCAAATGCAAGATTTAAGTTGCATTTTAGCTTAATAATTTTTTTTTTTTTGGTCAATAAATCAAATTCAATAAAAAAAAAAACTGCCGAGCCATGACCCCTTTTCATTGGATTTTCTTGACAAAAGCAAAATAAAAAATATAACAAACATTGTTTTTGTTTGTTTGTTTGTTTGTTTGTTTGTGTATCTGATTGTTTTGGTGACGTAATGAATAACTTACTCATATCTTTACCCAGAAACTAGAAACAAATCAATGCTTAAATTAAACCAGTTTGTTTTATGGGGACCTGAATTGTGTCCCCAGATGGTATGAAATGTCACGATGTCCCCATAATGCGATTCATGTAACTATGCTGCTCTTCTATACGGTTCAGTTTTGGTTCATTACAGTCTGTTGCTGTGAAAGCTATACACCATCTAAACACCATTTCATGTTGCTTCCAACCAATATAATTTCAGTCTGAAGGAAGTAACTTACAGTTATAGTGACTGTTGTCCTCATTGTCTTTGTATTGCTGCTATTTCACAGCTGCTGGTTTTACAGTGACATTACAATAACAGTAACAAAACTTATTACCTGCGATTCATCAGACCCTAACAGTCTGTATCTCACAAATAACAGAGATTGCTGTTGTTGTGTCGTGTTTTTCAAAGTGCTGATCAAAGCAGCCAGACTTTTTCACTAAATTAAACAGAGAGAGAGAGAGAGAGAAAAAAAAAACAACTTGTCAGCGTCCACAGCTGAAGCTCTTTATTGATTTTCATGGCTCATGCTTCAGCCTCATTACTCACAGAGCCACAGTGAAACCGGAGCTGGGAACTTCAGAGGAGACGTTGCTGCCCACATGAAAATTGCCAAAAGTACCAAAATCCCAAACCTAATTGAGAGCCAATCAGTTTCAATTACAAAGGTTTTCTGTTCGGCGTGGTATCACTGCTGCGGATGCCGGCGATGGCAGGAGGGCTGCCCACCGACACCCACTCACAATATGCTATCGTGCCATTTTTACAGAGAGTGGTGGGGCGAGAGACGAGGCAGAGAGATGAAATGCCAGCAGAAAGTGTTGAGGACCACTGCCAAGTTAAATGTTCAACCCACACTCACAGAAGATCAGTCTCTCAGTCTGTCTCTTTTTTGTCTCAACCATCATGGTTTTGGCGTGTAAAAGTGAAATGGTTGACGGTGTCTGGGGGATTCTGAAAAACACATAAATGGAGACGGGGAGTTTGAATTTTAGCAGAATTTGCTTGATGGCTGGTGTTGTTTTCTTCTTTATTATCTGGTTTCATATGATAAAACCTGATCAGTTAGTGCCGCCATGTGTGGCTGTTTTTTTTTTTTTTAGTCAGCTACTGTTGTGGCAAAACTTTCCTCTCAAGAAAAAACATTTGCTATATAATGACATGTATGTTCAGGTGGCTGCAGGGATTGTGATTGTTGTCTGCCAGGAGCAAAGATGGAGGTAGTTCGATGTTGTTACGAAGCCACAAATCCACAGAGGGAGAAGGTTGAAGTCAACAAGACATCACTGGTCTCTTGGACAGCCTAAAGCCTAAAGTAGTGAGCAAAAACTACGTCCATAAAGATTATTATAAAACCACTGCCTGTTAAAACTAACTAGTAACTTGAATAAAATATGCTAACTACACCCACCACTTTAAAACGTCTGCTAGTTTTATTCTGGTGCACGGCAGAGTCTTCATCTGAGTCTGGCTCTGCCTGAGGCTCCAACATGTATAACTGAATCTTTTATATTTTCTCTGCACTAATGTTATTCATCCAGATGTGATCTGCTCTTTCACCACTCAGCAGAGTGCAGGCAGTCATGGTCTGCAGGGAAAAGAGTCCCGCGGTTGATGGATCCAGTGTTATTACTTAGAGGAATACAGTAGATGAACTTTCCACTCTTGCTGAGAGATTTTATTTTTTTATTTTTTAATCATTTAAACTAAGTAATATTCATAGCAGAGTAACTTTCCCCGCTGCCTGCTGGGAACCACGTCACTGCCATGGGGCTCTAACTCTTCCATTTTTTTTTTACATGGAAATGATTAAAAGCAGAAGCACAACAAAGAGAAATGACCAAATGTCATTGTGAAGTGGTTTAAAATTCAGTCCTTAATACTCCAGTGGATATAATCTCAGCACCATCTGGCATTTTCATTTAACAGATAAAATGTTTGAGGGACAAATTTAAGACTCTCAGCTTTTCCTCTAAAACTCCGAGGCTGTTCAGGACAAAGGAGCCCTGGAAGTTTAATGAATGATCATGACTTGCTATCTTGCTTTGTACTCAGAACACTGTTGGTATCAGGTTGAGAATAAATTACACCTCCACACAGAAATTCAAGGGTGAAACTGCAAAAAAGCAAGAGAAGAAAACTTTGTTATAAAAGCTCACGTGGTCTGATCTGATGCTCAAAAGCTCCACTGCAAACAGTCCTGGTAAAACATGCAGAAAAAAAAACCTAAAAAGTTTTTGGAAAGCATTTTTTAATCTTTTCAGGAAGTTTCTAAGGTTAAACAAACTGTTCAGAAAAAGAGTTTTAGAGGCTAAAAAGTTCAATAAGCAGCAGAGAAAATGGTGAAAAGATGAAGGTGCAGTAGAAATACTCTTCAACAAGAACAATGCTGCAGATTGTGAAAGAATAAAGTTTTTTTCAGTCTGATAAGAGATGTGCAATCACATCTCCCAACAAGTAAATTAATGCTGGAAATGAAAGTGATCACAGTGGTATTCAGCAACCGGAAAAAAAGCAACAATGCAGCAGTGATGAGTTTGTCTGTTTGAACTTTGCATCTGCAGGAACAAACTATTAAAGTGCTTTAACAGAGGCAGTTCGTTTAATTTCCTCACTAAGCATCAGCACTTAAAGCATCAGGTACTCTTGTAATGTGATGGCCTTATAATTTTACACATTTCCTTCCAAATGTTTAAGTACTTTAGTAAATGCACTTTACTTTCCATCCTCAATAAAGAGCATAGTTCTCCAAACTTAACTCTGCCGTAGTCATAGTTCGCCATCAGGAAATTTTTCAGTGCCATTTTCATACATAACACAGTTGGCATGTAAAGAAATCGCAGAGAGGAATAATTTTATTGTTGCTGTGAACTTTATGTTACAACCCCAGAGAATAAAAAACAAAGTTTTTCTCTCTGCAAAATAGAAGTAAGAAGGTCATTTAAAGGCTGGAACACTGTGAACAATTTAATATTTATCAGTAGAAGAATATAAAGTAAAGCACATGTTTATGTATTTGACAACAAAATAAGTTTTTTATTCATGTTTCCAAATAGTGTGGATTCTATCCTTAAATAAATCTACAATGTGGTTGTTACTTTATATAAGATTATGTGCATCTAATTACTTAAACTAATAACAAACTTTGACAGAATGACAGACTTGGTAGCATGCACAGTTTAAACCCGACAGTCCCTGGTTCCTGTACACGTGTCAGTCCTTCATCCCTGGAAAGTAAATCATTTTTCATCATGGTGATGTTGTGAAGCATCCTGTAAAACCTGACAGCAGATGCAGTCAAACGTTTGCTGATTTATGGCACCACGGTCGAACTGCATTTCCTCGAAATTCAGCCCAGATGGCTGCAGGTTTCCATTCAACTGCTCCAAACACAGCAGGTGTGAAAGCACCTTTAATTTTCCACTGAGGAGGATTAGAACCGTCAGTCACACAAAGAAATCATGTCTGCTCATTGAAAAAGGCCTGCGGATTGTCGGGGTTTTACCTGTCCTGCTTCCAATCCCTTTTTCCCCTCATTGATTCAGAGGCTGGTGCTGGGAAGTATTTTGTTATCAAAAATAGTTTTTTTTTGTGTGTGTGTGTGTGTGTGTTGCTTTTGTCTTGAAAATAGGACAATCCTGTTTAACAGCTGTGATAAAGGATGGGGGGGGGTGTTTTGAACTGAAGACTGAGAGAACAAACCCCGACATAAAAAACCTATAAAAACACCCTCTGTTGGTGTGCAGCTTCCAATCAGGACTGTGGTCATTACACAAGGCAGAACCATTCAATGTGGACACACACACACACACACACACGGACAAAACACACACAATTACTAACACAAGAACGGTCGCAGCTGAAGGGCTCTTCATCATGGTCACAGCAACACAAACTCAGCTCTGAGGGTTGAACTCTCTTAAAAAAAGGTTGGAAGCAAAATCTTTAATGTGAAAAAGCAAGTTACATTTATTCTCATCAAACCTGAGATTAGACAAATATTAAATAAAGACAGTTTATTAATCACAAAGTTTGAGAGTCCAGAAAGTTCAGGACCAACGACTCCTGCAGAAATCTGAAACAATCTTTACATTTGTAGCGATGGTGTCTGGAAAGTTCAACTTCCTGTAACATAAATGTAAACAGATGAAATGCTGTGATGATATCGGTCCATTTCTCTCCTCCAGGTGCCTGAAACCATTCAGACCAGTTTAACCAGCCACCTCACTTACTGACTGACTTACTGACTGACTAACTGAGAGACTTACTGACTGACTTTAAACTGGCTCACAGTTCATTATCGGCTGTACAGCTGAGTGTGCAGCCTGCAAACTGAGCCGCAGTCTGTCACTGTGACTGAATGGATGGATGGATGGATGGATGGATGGATGGATGGATGGATGGATGGTGTTTGTAAACTAACTGAGGCTCACACACACACACACTATAACTGGCTGGGTGACTATCAGACTGTTATGGCCAGTTGATTTAGTTTTTTTTATTGTTGCCTACTTGTTTAGTTTTTACATGTGAGCAAATGATGAACAATAATGATGAATCTGATTATAACAATTTATGTATGTTGATGAACACAATTTCTAACTCAACTACTTAAAATAAATTCTTCATTAATCCTCACAGTTAAATACATTTTTTCCACTTCTTGAAAAAAATGAGTGAGGAGCTGCTGCATAATCCAACATGTGAGCTACTGCTGCCCAATAATGACACTTTAGAAATTAAAAACAATAAGTCCTCTACAAGTTATTTCCAACATGCTTCATGGAAAATATTTCCTGAGCTGCAGTCTCGCCTCTCCTGAAGCGTCTTGCACGTCTTTCAAAGAAATTCTTTTCTATTTGTTGCATCCAGCAGAGAACATAACAGAAAGCGAAGCAGCATGTATTTGTTAGATTCAGGTTTTTCACTTTAAATTGCATGTACCTGTTGAGAATGAGGTTCAGCACCACGAACAGCATCAAACACCATCAACACTGCAGATGTTGAGTTCAGCACCGCGGACAGCGACCAGCAACCGGAGCTCAGCCGACTGAACTTTGTGAAACAGCTGCAGGGTTTTTACCCATCAGCTCTGTCTGTGATTAATGCTCAGCTTTGGATTTTAAGAATTCATCTGCTGATTGACATTTTGTAAGCCAGATGTGCACATGATCTGCACCTCCGTTGCACTTTGACGGACTTTGCAGGCCAGTAACAGTGAGTGGAAAAAAGCCCAGTACAGTGCAGCAGCTCAGTTGGGGGTGCAGTGCCTTGCTTGAGAGCGCCACATAATGAGGAAGCAGTGTTGCTGTTTCACTTCCTTCGGCGTGATTTTTCTTTCCCTGGGGTACAGGCCAGAAACTTCCAGGCACAACATCGCTTCTCTAACCCCTTTAGAAACCAGTGCAATGACGCTTCATTGTCTGACATTGTTTCTCAGGAGCAGGCTGCCATATTTCCTAAACAGGCACATTGCATTACTTTTTTAATTCATCACCAGTTGGAAATGATTTGTTTTGCCACCACATGTAATCCACACATGTTGACATCTGTTTGTCGTTTTAGCTCCGTATAAAAAAAAGACAGTTGGACGATTTAGGAGGAAGGAAGCGCAGGGACACGGTGACAATAAGCACTGTTAGTGTAAAACAACAGGAGCTGAATGGAGGATAATGGACGGCCTGACTCCTCCAGCCTGCTGCGTCCAGCAGCTGTGAGGGACAAAGACCAAAACCCACAATGGGAAACACAGAATCCTTATTAACCGTAATGTCTGTCGCTTTTCTGGACAGCAGCTTATGCATCAATTTGGGAAGCGTCTGGCAGGCTGACCGAGGCCACACAAAGAGCTGTGACTGTGTGAGGCTTAAACGATGCTGACGTCCAAGCTGCCAGGATTAGCCATCCCATCACCACCGAGGCTAAGCAAGCTGAAAATAAACTTTTTTTCAAATGTGCGAGACTGCAGGAACAGCAGCAGTTTTTTATTTCGACCCATGAATTCAAGGGCATATGAAAATGTTCATGAGTTTAAGTTTTGTAATGCTTGTAAAAACCAAAAAGTCACTTTATTTGACATATTCAGCCCTGCTTTTATCGATATCAGTGTAGCTGAAGCAGAACTAGACCAGCTAAGTTAATGTATCCAGGACTTATTTCATTAGTTGTGATCAATCCAGCTGGAGCTTATCTACGGCACATCAACACTGATGTATGTTGAGCTCATTAGATGTTTTTATGTCCTTCAAACATAAGATGCAGCTGAGTTTGATCAAGCCTCAGTGTGTGTGTCCAACTTTCTTTGCAGCCTCTTTGTTATAGACAACCTTCCTCCTCTGTCTGCCTTTGATGCCAAGCAAAGTGCTCTACAGACAGACAGATGTGGAAAAAGCTTCTGCAACCTTCATCTTCAGACAGGAACTTTCCAAGCTTGTCTGTTGAGTGGCTGACACGGCCCTCCTTTTTCCTGCTCTCCCACCACCATACAGTCCATTCACAGCACAGTAAGCTCCATTATGATGTTCTTCTTTGCCTCTGACTTTGAAAAGATCTGACATTTGTCTTGCTAGTATGATGAAGGAACTTCAGGTGCTTCTCACCTGTCACCTTCAGTCAGCTGCCAGTTCTTTGCAATGATGAGAAGCCTTGATGTTTCCACAGGTGTTGCAGTTTCTTCTCTCTGGCTCTAATGAAGTTAATGGTTTTGCTTTGAAGGTTTTAAACACTTAGCTGTCAGTGTTGACACAAATGATCTCTGTGATGGTCTTGAGCACCTGGTCATGTTGACAGTGACTTCAGCTCCTTCCAGAGTGTTTGGACAGCAGATCAAGATGTGCTCCTGGATCCTCATGCTTTGGCACAGTGGCCACACTGTTGTTTCAACCATCAACTTTACTGTCATCGCTCAGATCTGAGACAACAAAATGCAAAGTGCTTTGTCACTGACTGATGGAGACAAAAAGTAAAATGCTTAGAAATCACTGCATTGAACGTTAAAACTGTTAAATCAACATCAAACAATTGTCAGATGAGATGGTTCTTACTGGTTGCAGTGTTGGTATTCCAAGTTTTTCCTCAGGGATTTGCAGGAAAAGTCACCCATTGTAATGCAGTCATGGCAGAATCTTTTTTTTTCCCAGTTTTATCTGCTTTAATAACACCCGATCAACAAGAATCTTGAATTTCTAAAAGGCTCTGACAGTGATGTTGTGATGTTTCCAAACATCTGTCGCTTTTTTCCTTTTTTAATCTCACTTTCGTCTCTCTGTTTATGAGGCAGTGACATTTGGAAGCAAACCCCATCATGATATCATTTAGGGACATCTGTTGGTATTCGCCTTTGATTTTCTCTATCTCACACCCGCATTCACACACACATTTAACACACACACACACGCAAACACACAGCCGGATGCTTGCAGAGGCAGCCATTGTGAGTCCAGAGCACAGCATGGCAAGCCATTAATTACACAGCTCCCAAAGTTCAATATTTCTGAAGCCGTAACTACAAAGGAAAGAATGAAATGTATAAATAAT
This sequence comes from Acanthurus lineatus, assembly GCA_029814665.1. NCBI lineage: Eukaryota > Metazoa > Chordata > Actinopteri > Acanthuriformes > Acanthuridae > Acanthurus > Acanthurus lineatus. The sequence goes on along the minus strand of JAPZDV010000006.1, from coordinate 20,306,811 downwards.
GAATTCAGCATTCCCTGTGATTAAAGCTGAATATCAAACCAATCAGACGGTCGTTGCAGCAGCTATCTGATTATCATCTTCCGACTTTTTTTCTGGCTGGAGCGATGCTCCCTCTCCTCGGCTTTCAAGCTTAAAACACCAGGGAAAACAGAAGTGGAGAAGAGAAGAATAAGCATGAAATATTTGCTATTCATGAGATCATTTTATTCAGATTTCCCTCTGTGTGATAGTTCATATCTCCACATAATGTGGTTTCATGCAGACGAGCGTCTGGGGTGAGGCTCCACAGTTGGTTTTTGTCTGTGAGAAGCAAAGATGTGACTTTGAACTGTTTGCAGAAAAAGTGCAAAAAAAGCATGAAACCTCTTTCACACTCGCTCTGACTCACGAGGTCAGACACACACACCGTGGGGGGGCCGGCTGTGGGCCTGCATCGCTTGACTCTGATGAATAACAGGAGCTAAATTTAAAACACAGTGTGTTTGCACTTCAGCACCTCCTCGCCTCTGTCCTCCCACAGCACATGCCTGTCTTTGTCGGAAACAAATATCGTATATATTTAAATACAATCAATAAAACTTTAGCATTCGCTTGTCTTTTTTTTTTTAGCTGTTTCCTCATTCTCTCCTCCTCTTTCTGTCCTCTGTTCTCTTTTACTTCCTCTGTTGTTTTCTCCTACCTGATCCATCCAAAGCAAGGCCCTCATTGTCTCTGCTGTTTCTCCTTTTCTTCTGTTTCTTCCTCTTAGTAACTCTTTATGACTGGAAACAGAATTTTAAAGAGAGAAACTATAGAAAGGAGGAGCAAATTTTGTCACAACACCAGTTCAGGAGCTGGATAATCCCTTCGTAAGGAAACAGGACATGAAAATATTCCACCAGAGGACGTAAAACTGACTGCTTCTGTGATGGAATTTATTCTGAACATGTGATGAAATAATAATCATATTCTAATTAAATAATCATAAATGCTTTGTTAATTAATTGCTGTGTATTTATTGCAGTGTTCAACTTTGAAACAATTAAGTTTCAGCGTTACTTTTTCTGAATATATTTTTCTTACTATGCCTTCTTTACGTTTGTAAGGTGATTTCTCTTATTTTGCATGACCGCATTTTAAAAAATAAAATATTTTCCAAAAAATATGAGACACTTGAGCTTCCAGGATGGCGTGGCGAACCTCATACTGTGAGACAAACTGCAGCTCTCAACAGTTCTGTAAACCTCCTGAATTTCACTCGAGCTTCACATCTTCAGACATCAGCAGCAGCAGCAGCAGCAGCAGCAGCCAAACCCATTAATGCTGCTATTTGTTGACAGGTTGATGAAGGTATTAAGTTAGCAGCAGGGAAGAAATGTGTTGTTAAATGAGAGGAAGGCCGACTGCGATCTGCTCGGTCTGTAGCAAACAACGCGGAAAGAGGATGTGCGAGATTGAATTTGCTGCAAATGGAGAACAAGGGTCTTTATTGTCGGCATCCGAGATGGGAGGCATTTTCTTATTTACCTCATGCCAGCTCTCAGACAATCAAGTTTAATGTAGAAGCCCAAACATCCTGACTGCATTTCCTCTTCACCCAGACAACATCATCACGGCCTCCGTGTGTCTGCAGCCACCAGCTGAGCTGCTACACTGATCCCCCCCCCACCCCCATCACACGTCACATTATATCTACTGCCCCGACTACGTTTGATCAGATTACCTCGCATCCATTACATTTAGTTCCAAAACATCTGCTAAAATCTGAGCATATAACCATTAATCTGTTGTGTAATATGAGGCTAATTGTGTAAACAGGGATTAAAATTAGATTTCTGGCAAACAAACATATAAATGAAGAAACAACAAAGTGCAGCCAAACTGATTTTCTGTGCTCCAAATCTCCATGAATGATCGTGTTGAGTTTTGTTATTTTTCACTTCATCTTTTCAACTCTTCTGCCTGCAAGTTCAGCTTTGGCTCTTTTAATGGTCATCAAAACCCTAACCCTGGACAAATTAAAGGAGAACATCAGCAGACTACAACTGAACTGCCCCCCCCCTCACATCAGTATCGCCTCTCTGTTAGCATCACAGTTAGCTTTGTGCTTTGTGGTCATTTTAAGCCTCAGTTCTGCATTGCTTTGGGACAATAAGGCAGCTAAAAGAGCACTGGTGCAATGATTTGACCATATTAGCAGTGCACAAAGTGAGTGACTGTGTAACACATCAGTTTTAAATTTCAGATAAATTTCCCCTGACGATGGTTGCTGATGTCAACTCTGAACATAATTACTGAAAATCTACACATCATGTTCAGATAGGAATCCTCCAGCTCTACCTTACAGCCTTAAAAGTGATGCCTGAACTCTTTCTGCAGCCTTGGACCTCCCATCTCTCCTGTGTATATTAACTCTCTCTATATGGACTCGGTTACTGATATTTTTTGGGTCGTGCATCCTGTCAGCACTGTGAATTTTAATAATGAACTCATTAAAACTATGTTTTGACACTTTGCCTCCTACAACATGCAATATATCTTGAGTAAAAACTGTCCATTCAATCTTCATATATATGGTAATTCAAGTTAGCATTTGCAAGTAAAATGAGTCATTTCAGTTTTTTTTATATGCCAGAGTTTAGATTGAGAGCAATGTCTAACATTTTCAGACGATATTAAATCTGATGATCCTGTGCTGTAATGTGACAAAAGGCACCTGGGTGGAGAGGAGGATGGAGAGTCTGCTTCTTCCTTCAGCACAGCAGCTGCTTGTTGCTGTTTACCACTTTATTTCGTCCTGAGTTTTGATCTGTTGCTTCCTCCTGGCAGAATTTTCCTGTCGCTGCCCAGCCGACGTGTGGATTTCATCTTTATTCTGCGTCCTAATTAGTGGTGATGAGATGCTGCTCTTTAATGCAGCACCAGCTTGTGATATGGAAGGATGAGACTGGCGTATTTTTAGGTAAATGTCGAGCCTGTTTATAGTCAGACAGTCCAATTAACAAAGAGTTTAAAGGTTGATAATCCATCTGACAGTTTGTTCTTCGCTGTCATCAGAGAGTGAGCAGCTCTACGCTGCACCTGTTATCATCTGACAGGATTCAGTCACATATTCTCCCCTTAAAACTCCCACAATCCCACAGTCCTACTCTCTGTTTGTAATCAGATAAGACTCGCAAGACTTTCACGTCATTACGAAAGTCTGTAAGCTGCAGTTTCTCTGACAACCACTAGATGGTGGCCACAAAACCAACCTGACTCCACTGCAGTAAGTGAGAAAATCGAGTGTGTCTGCTCTTAAACTTAAACACATTTATTTTGATAAGTTTGTTCACCAAAGAAGCATCTCAGGACCCGACACACCAAGCTGATGTTCGGCCATCAGCGGCTATGTGTCGAACCGATGTTCCTGATTCTGGGATATGTTTAAACTCTGCACAGGTCTGGTGTTTGCTCCATACTTAACATGTTAAGTCCTGCACAACAGTGTTGTTGGATCATGTAGATTGTCATTGTGCATCACTGAACCTTCCATCTCCTCTTCTGTTCAAATCAAATTTCCTCTTCTATCTCTCTTTTTATCAACTCTACTCAATGATCTGCCCATCTTCTCTTCCTGTTTTTTTACTTCAGTCTCCTATTTTTGTGACTTATTACTTTAAAAGATTTTAGCATCTAAAAGCAATTTATCCATTTATCAAGTCAAAGCATGGCAGAACAAATTGTTTTATGCCTAAACAGAACCAGATTTTTTGCCACAGTTATGCATAAAATTGAACATTTACAGGTAAACGTGAGGACATATATTTCAACATATGTGTGAAAATCAATGCAAACATTCATTCTGGCCATATTGGTCACAATTTTTTAAACTTTCTCTTCTTACTCACTAAAAATATTATGTGCCAGATTCAAGTTCACACACTAACTTGACTCATCTGTAATTGCTGAAATCCCTGGAACTTGGCTTAAAAAGAGAAGCCAAAGAGGATTGAAAAAGTGTAATTGAAGGTAAATTTTCAGTTGCTGAGAGTTCAGTTCGAGTCGATGTATTAAAGCTCAGTGATTAAGAGCCTGAACCTGCTTGAAGAGTAAATCTGCATCCTCTTACTTTCTAGGAACTACTTAAATGTCAAACTACTTCCTGTTTCTCGCCGTGTCTCCTCGTAATCCTTTCATGCCGGGGGGGAAAAGGATTACTCACTTTTTTGAGTCATTAGCATATGTAGACATCATGTTTCTCTCACAATATTTCACCAGACTGCTCAGTGCACGTGCACCCAAACTCAGACACAATGACGCTCTCACGCCGCCGCCGCCGCCGCCGCCTGCAACTTTATCTGCACTCTGCTGTTTTTAAGCAGCCGGGACAATGATGAATGTCATTACTCCACGTAGCTGCAGCTCTAGCAGGAGGACAATCGATGAAAAATCACTGGAGACTCATCCAGCTCTTCTCTGACGCGGCGCAGACGCGGTGACCTCAGCATGAGAATCACAATGGGCCTCATTCATCAATCAGAACAAGAAAAATCTATTCAGCATCAGTACATCAGTTTAATGGTCCTAAAAATAAATGTCTGTGCGTTTATTTAATCAATGCGAGGAGATAAAACCCACTTTTCTTGTCATTCTCACCTTGGAGCTGACCATTCGAGGAAACTTTATACGCTCAGAGAGAATATTAGAATGTAAATGTTTGCTTAGTTTGAATCATGAAGAGTTTGTTCACATTAGTTTGATGCATCCGGTGAGAAAAATACCATTCGAACTCCAGCTGAGGCACAAACACTGAGGCTGTCTGAGGTGCTTTTAGTGATGATGTAGTCTGAGGTCTCTGGATCAAACAAATTCAAAGGCACATGCACATTTTCTTTCTCTAGTTTGGCCTTCTGGTTATCACAAATGCACCTGTTCAACCAAAACACATCTTTTTTGACAACTGGACAGAAAGTGGAGGCATGCCAGTCAAACATTATACATACACAAGGTTAAATGAGTAGCCAGAGAAAAATGGACAGCAGTCCTGAAGCCCTGAAGACCTGAAGGACCTTCCAAGGTCACAGTCTGATCCTGAGGAGGATCCGTGTTTTGAAATAATCGTCTCAGCTGATTTTGTGTTTATTTGCATTTTCCTAAAAGTCACTTTCTTCTGTCCACCAGCGGTGCAGCTCAGTAAGCTCATGGTTTCACTATGTGAGGCTGGTTATTCTGTTTTCCTCAGAAATGTGTCATGTCATGTCAGTTTGACGCTCACAGGTTGCTGTTTCATGTGGACTTTATATGGATCCTCTGCAGAAGTTCAAACATTATGAAATGGTACCAAAACACAAACAGTTTGATGGGAAAAAATGGAGTTTAATTGTGGTTTGGCGTCCATATTCAGTTTCATAATCCTCCGTGTGTTTTGTTTGTGAGCTGCAGAGAAGTTGAGCACAAACAGTCAGTTTGCTGGAGTTAAAAGAAAAAAAACAAACACATCTTTTCTCTCCACGGCTGCTCTCACTAACAATGAATCGATGAGGACGGTGCTGCTTCAGCCTCGGTTCTGCCTTTTTATATTTCAAGGAACAACCTGTCTGTCTGTCTGTCTGTGTGTGTGTGTGTCTGTGTGTGTGTCTGTGACGCTTGTTAGTTTGTTTTGAAGCATGGATTGGTGGATGCATTATCTCTCAGACTGGGGTTTGTATTATCCTTCACTGACCCAAGACCAAGATAACAAGTGTGTGGAGCAGAGAGCCGACAGCCGAGAGGGAAGAACAAGAGCGAAGCCTAAAGACACAAACAGCTTCATTTGCTCCACACGTCTCTTTCTTTTTATTCTCTATTGTTTTTCTTGTTGTCTATTAGAATATTTGATGAAGCTCTGAGGCTGTTTTCTGTTTTCTTCATGTTTTGCTGCAGTGATGCTGATGAAGAGTTCATCAGTGAAACAACTGTTATTTCAGTCTTACTGATAAACTGATGATTCTTTTATTTTTATTTTATCTTCACCATGAAAACATGGATTTGTTTTTTCGTGGTTTTAATTGACTCAAGTCTTGTAAAGATCTCAAGAGCTTGGAGTTGTTGAGTTTTATAGATTACAGGTTTAAGACTAAAAATAGCCCAAATGTCTCTTTACTAATATGCCCTTTTAAAGGATGATGAATGTAATTTTGTTTAATAAAATATGCAAAGTATTCACACAAACGTGGGAAAAAGGAAAATATAAGCAACATAAATATGGAAATATAAACACGAGTAAAATGCAGAAACTAATGAAGGAAAAGCAACTTTCAACATGCATTAATTATAACATACAGCAACGACATCCCATAATCAACAGCACAGTCAAATATAAGCCCAACCATATAATGATGATTTCATTTAAAAAGAGGGTTTTTTTTTTAACAGGATTAATTAATTGTTAAAGTAGCTTCGCATTTCCTTTAACCATCCTGGTTTGAGTCCAGCATTGTGGAACTTTTCCTTCACATCCTTGTTTTTTTTCTCTTCCTGCATCTTTTCATTTCCAGCTCTCTTTCATGACAGAAAAGCCCAAAATATTCCTGCAAAAAGGGAAAAAAAACAAAAAAAAACAAGCAGCTTCTCTATTCAGCCCTAAAGTTGAATCTGTCAAACCCCCCAGCTCTTAAAAATGTGTGCAACCAAAACTGTGACACACTGTCATTGAAACATCTTTCCATTTTGCTGTGTAATTGGAGGGAGCTGTGGCCGACGGGGGAGGGAGGGAGGGGAGAGGGAGGGAGGGGGAGTATTAGTGAATTATGGGAGACAATTGGATTGGCTTTTTTTCGTTTTATAATGGTGCTGAGCCCAATAAAGAAACTTAATGGATATCTTCAGTGGAACACTGTGCTAATGTAATAGCATGATCTTTGTCCCAGTTATAGCTCACAAGTCTGAGGGAATGCTGATTATTTGCTAATTAACTGGAGATAAATATAAAAGGAAAGACATTATGCAGAAAAAAATAACCTGCTGATAACAGTTTAGTTTGCAACCGCTGAGAAAATGTAAAACCACAGTTTCAATAATAAAACAATAAACAAAAAAAAGCCCCAAAAAATACAATATGATTAGCATTTTACTGCTAAGCTGTTCTCCATTCAGACTGATTGTGTAATTATCTGAAAGCTCCAACATCTCTGCAATAAAAAGGTTCTCACAGTGAACCGAATCAAAGTTTCCTCCCTCTTTCTGAGCCGCTTTGACAAGTCGAGCGTTATGTGACGTCCCATGAGGCTCTGAGAAATGGGGCAACTTGCAAAAAGCAATATCACTCCAGCCACGAATAAATCACTGAAACCTGAAAGCTATCAGAGTTAGTGGGTAACCGGGAGGGAGGGGGGTGTGGAAATGATTATGGGATTAACGTTTGGGGAAAGTGTGTTTTTGCACCATCACTCACAGAGGCGATTAAAGTAACACAAAACCTACAACAAGAAGCGACAAGGGGAGGAAATTAGAGCGCTCTGGGCAGCGGACGAGCACACAGGAGTGGCTGAGAGGAGACTATCGGTGCTGGAATGAGCCGCCTCTCCGTCCACCTGCGCTCTGTCATCTCTGCTGAGGACGCGTCGCTGCCTCTCTGAGATTAAAAAAGGTCGCTGCTGCAGAGGCGGTGATGGTGGAAACTTTAGGACAGGAAAGCCCACTCGGACCGGATCAGGTTTAATGAGATTTGTACAGTGAACCTGTGAGCTCAACACATGCAAATACAAAACTGTTTCAAGCAGCAGATACAACAACAGAAGAAGACGACTGCGACACGCTTGTTGTTGCTACAGTGTGTGACTCATAAGTTACTAAACTTGGCTGTTTAGAAGCTTGTTGATAAATGAGCTAAATTTAATAAAACAATGAACATGGCCGCGTCGCACATTTTAGCATCTTGTCTTTTGTGAAACTTGCTATGTTTTGGTATTTGTTGATTTTTTAATCTCTCTTCTTTGAGGTCAAAGTGTGTGTGATTTAGTGACCTCTAGTGATGATGTTGCAAATTGTAACTAACTAAAAAACCTTGCACCTTCTCCTTGGCCTCCAAGTGTGCACGAGAGCCTTGAGGTGACTGCAGAACTGATCAAAGCCTCCGGAGCCGATGCTGTTTTGTCCATTATGGCTCCACACGTGGTCACATGATCACGTCTTGGTCACGTGAGTGTAAAGAAACACCAGCTGCAGCTGTGTTCAGGTGTTTGCGGAGCCTCAGTTTGGTTGCCAACATGCAGGTTTGATGTTTACAGGGATTTAGATTTTGTTTGCTTTGTTAAATAGCAGTGTGTCTTTCCATTCTCACAGAGTTTTACAGGACATTTTCATGCATGAAAAGGTGGTTAAGTTCTCTGGATAAAAGATATTTTAAGGAAAAGTGAAGTAAACTGTGGGGCAGCATGAGGTCTGCAGCCACAAATACCAAAAAAGGATGTGACTGAAACACAAAGAAGGAACTTTGTGGTTAATTTTGGAGGCAAAAACAGGAAACATATCTGCATAACTGGGTTTAAATGGATCCAACCAACATGGCCGCCTGCGTCCACCACTGAATCCTCCGAGATCGAACTGAATTCATCACCACAGATCAGGTTTTCATCCAAATATAGAAACCTTTTTTATTTTACAATTTTAATCAAAAATATCATACATTTCCAGTTTAATTGTACAGTTTGTTGTTAAATATCTAAATACACTTTTACAGTTTCAATGTCAGTAGAAAAAAATATTGGATTTTTTTTTCATGAGATACAAAAATGTACACGTCCCTACACATGAAAACTCACACACCTACACAACAGTGTGTGACTGGCCGAGGTCGGCCGTGGACATTAAAAATCTTTGCTCTTATAAAATGATTTTTCTTTACATTTCCCAACTAGTTTTTAGTCTGACCACAACAGCATGGAGAAAAATAAAATTCACCTTTTAAAAAAACATTTTCGGGTCACAGCAAAAAAAGAAAAACCCCGTTTACAAGAGTAAATGTGTTTGTTAACTTGAACTTTTTACTTTTTGTATCTTCTTGCTGTTGGATGTTTATCAGAGTGGATTAACAGTAGTAAGAGGTTTTTGTTTTTTTTTTTTTACCACAGTGTTTAAAAGCTGCAATAAAGCAAATTAAAACCATTTAGACTTTGAACTCGACCCAAGTTACAGTTTGATGTAATGAAAACGTACTTTATATGTGCAACGGAGAGGTAAAACACGCTCTAATCGGCCAATTATATTATATTTTTACAAGCTTACTAAACTGAGAACCTTCACCTCGAGGGATTAAATCAGAAACATGTTTGGAAATACATCTGGCCAATTTTCCTCGAGATCATTTAGGTTCCATTTCTGCAGCGAAGATTCACAGATTGATTTTCTCTTTTGCAAAGCTCGGATCGATGTGCATTTAAACAGCAGCTTTAAAAGACGATCGTCGTGTAGAACACAGTGATGGTCACAGAGGTTCACCAACACTTTGACATCATCTAGTCTGCTTCAAGGCCCCCCCCCCCCACCGGATTTCTCCCACAGAACACTTCATCACCGTTATTATCACCGTCTGCTCCTGCTGATTCGAAAGGAAACGCGAACAAAAAAAGCATGAACAGAGTCGTTACTGAGGAGGCAACGTCGCCAAAAAGCTTCATGTTTGGTTGAGAACAGGAACTTATGGGGATGTCGTGACTTTTCAAAGTAAAAGTGAGCAAGTTTCTAAGCTTATTAACAAAGTTTCAGCTTTAAGTTTGAAGCAAATCCAACTAACGTGAGTCCAGATTGAATTAAAATATCTATTCTTACATTTAAGTACAGAAGCCTGGATACACGTAATCTAATTTTTATTGGATTTTGATTCTTAAATTGTCTATTTGGAGAACTTTTTCACTTAAAAATGTGAACACCAGTGCAGCTGCTGTTCTCCAGTTATGAGCTCTATGGTGACGATTGTACAGGGTTCATGTTTTATAATGCAAATATCACTAGAGATGGATGTTGGATTTAATAGTTTATTTGACAGACTATCTCTCTTGCTTTATATGTAAATGTTTCTTACTTATTATTATTATTTTTATTATCTGTAAATGTTTTAAATGAACCTGCATCACAGGTGTAAATTCTACAGACAGATGTGAGCTAACCGGCCCACTCTGAGACTTCGACATACCGTGACTGAGGTACGGTGGCGAGGAAAATGACTTTTTTTTGTTTTTTACACCTGACTGTTAAAACTGAACAAGAGTACAATACCTGGAAGCGATGATTAAAAATGGCACACACTGTATATTGTTCTGCTTCACATAATCGGATTAGAGAATGATGCAGGCGACAGACCAGAACATCCCAGAACATCCTGTTGAGCAGGAACTCAAACAAAATCATTATCAGCTGAACCACAGGATCACAACGAAAAGATGACAGAACATTTCATTGAAAAAAACAAAAACAAAAAAAACAAGAGTAAACAACAAATCCCTTTCCCCCGTAAAAGTACTTTGGATTGAACAGGTGGGAAAATCAACACAACAGCATCGTGTCATGATTGGAACAGAACGGAGGTCTGACAGCGAACGTTAGCTTTTCAAGGCAGAAGGAAAAACATGGTGGAAAAGAAAAAAGGTCTTTTTTTAGCTCTATTCACAGCCAGCAGTTACATGTATGTTCATTCAGACAGTTCGACAAGAGTCACAAAACCAGCGGTGCCTTCAATGACCCGCACAAGAGTCGAGGTCAGTTCGTCTTCAGTTACAACTAAAACTCAGGAGATTCTCCGTTTTCAAGAGACGTCACCTGTTGCATTGAGTGAATTGTCCCTGACTCTTGTACAGATCACACACACACACAAACACAGACACACACACACACACACCAACATCTATATCCTCTTCCAACAAGGCACTAAGATTTCATTCAAGTTTATCGTTACACAAGTGCTTTATGCGTTTTAAACCCACACGTTCGTCTCCGTCTCAGACCAAACTTCACCGAGCCGGAGTCTCCTCCCCCCTTTCCCCGCTCATACCGAACGGCGGAGTGATGTGTGAGTTCAGCGTGTTGGTCAATCAGCCGTGATCATCTGCTGAGCATCTGCTGTGAATCAGGTGGCCTGCCAGTCACACAGCCAGTCATCCAGTCCTCCAGCCGGGCAGCCAGGCGTCCGTTCGCAGTCCCCGCCTGCTGCTTTTTGCGCTGTGATGTGACCCCGTGCTGGGCCGTGTGTGACGAGGTCGTTCCGGCTGCTGATTGGCAGAATCAGGTGGTGGTGGTGGGGGGCGTACAGATAGCAAGAAGTAGCTGGGACTCCAAGAGGTGTGACAGCAGCTCCAGCCCCCACCATCACAACAAACAAGCCCTTAGCCAGCAAGAGTTCGTCCACAAAACCTCAGTGTTAGAGGGAGTGAAACGGGAGTTTGGCTCGGTGACAATCCCCGCGGACGAATCGTCGATAAACACAGCGAGGAGAAGAAGAAGGAAGGGGGGCACGAGCGAGGTCGCCGTCTCTTTCCACTCACACTTCCTTTGTTAAACTCCACCTGCTACATTCAAGCTGGATCTGCCCACGTTAGCTACAGAGAGGAGCAGGAGGAGGAGCAGGAGCAGGAGGAGGAGCAGGAGAAGGTACAAGCCAGCCGGGGCAGGAGACACAAGTGCAGGATGAGGGGGGGAACAAAGGCTGCATGAGGGTTGTAAAGGAGAATCAATTCACCAGGTGATTTTCAGAGTGGTTCTGCCTGGCTTCACCCAGGTGTCAGGATGACTTTGGCTCAGCAGGAGCCCCCCCCCTCCCACCCAAGGGAGGTTGTCAGAGCTAGAGAGACATAAGGGGATTTGAGAGAGAGAGATGGAGAAAGTGGGCAAGGATGCAGTCATGCGGGCAGATAGAGACGGACGTGCAGGCAGAGGCGGAGCAGGAGAGACAGGAGGGGGAAAAGAGATGGAGACGGACGATAAATGTGGACAGACAGAGAGGAGAAACAGAGGAAACAGTGAAGGAGGGAGAGAGAGAGAGGCCGTAATTAAGAGAGGAGAATCTCTGAAATTGAAGGGAGAAATTGGGAAAAAAGAGAGGAGGAGGGGGATGTCGGATAACCAATCTACAGAAAGAATCAGGAAGTGAGACAGACCCATCACCACGGCAACCGTGTGACAAAACAAAACACAACCCACACACACACACAAAGTCGCTTTTTAAACACACACACACACACCCATCAGTCAGAGCTCAAGTCAGTCTCAGATGTGTTTAACCGGCTTCCTCCAACGGTTACCCATCATGCTTCACTCTGAGCACCCCAAAGAACAAGAGCTGTCACCTCTGCGACAGGTAAACGGGGGGAGGGGGGGACCGGAGGAAAGGTAAAACCCCCGTTTTCCCAGCATCATCAGCAGCATCAGCAGCAGCAGCAGCAGCAGCAGCAGATCCACGTCTGCCTGCATAAGGAGTCTGAGTCTTAGTGGACGCTGCGGGGCATCAGTTGACGCCGTGGTTGAAGTGATCCAGCACGGTGGCGTTGGTCCTCTCAAACTGCCACTGCTGGGTGGGGGAGGAGGAGTCACACGTGTTCATGAAGACCCGCCGCTCGGTCGGGCTGCAGTCGACGCAGCTGTTACTGACGGGGTGATACAGAGTCTTATCCTGCAGGAAACACGAGGAAAGAGAGAGACGACGGTGTGATTTTAAAAACTACTCGTTCATTAAATTCAACAATACATTTCAAGCTCAGGATGCGTTTATGAAACAGTTTCAAACCTGCCTGCAAATTCTTTCCAAGAGGACAAAAAGTAAACAAACGCTTCATAATAACACTGACAATTTTTTAGTGGAAAATTATTCATCTTTAAATATAGTTTAAATCTTTGTTTTACTGTTGTAACATTTGTTCACTCTTTATTTATCAGTTATGGATGCTTTATAAGATGACTTGGAGTTCACCACTAAATTAATGCATAAAACACAATGAGGCTCCAGTCAGTTTTGGTTCAACAGCTGGAAAAGACATATGAATGAATGAATGAATGAATGAATGAATGGATTAATGGATATCATTACTATCTTGTGTTTAATGCTGCTGCAAACAAGCCTGTGACGCTGCACTGTCTAATCACAGAAATGTCCCAAAAACAAAATTCTGCCTCTTGTGTGGAGCGTTTTTTGCAATAACAGAGTTTAAATGCACAACAGCAGCATAATGAGGTCCTGTGAATATCCGTCAGCTGCGGGGTAAATTCTTCTCTAATGTGCAGAACTCTGTAGAATGATTAAGCAGCCTTTGAGTTATTTTATTTTATGGCAGTTATGGTCGAAGCTTTGTTGTTTTGAACAGAAAAAGGGGGAGAAAGGATGAGAAGAAAATACTGAAAAAGAGAGAGAGAGACGGACTCAGAGGGACGATTTGTCCTGGTTTGGGTTGGACACGCTTCTCCTCTGCTGTACCTTTCTGTAGCGCCACAGCTGGTTGCCCTTCATGCCGTGGCAGTCGTACAGGGTGACGGGGCTGTTGTGGGAGATGGCGTCGAAGCAGACTTTCTTGGTGTGCATGGGGTCGCCGACGCGGATGTCCTCCCTCCATCCGAACGTGAACACCTGCAGGAAAAAGATCTCAGCTGTGATCTTACAGTTTTTTATAATAACACGTTAAAACAACCTTATAATGCAGTAAAACCAGTTTAAGATCGGCATTAATATAAGCCTGAATTACAGTGTTTCTATGAAGCCAAGTTATGTTCTGTTTAAGTGTTCTAGTTTAAAATACTTCACCCCGTTAAACATATTAGTGCAGCTTCAAAAACGAGTGATAAACAAACTTAAAGGAGTAGTTTTGTCAAAAATTCCTTCTTTATCAATCTGCATAAACTGTAACCTGCCTCTTTCCCTGTAACCCTGGTTCTGACCCACTACTCTTTCTTATTTCGGACATTATTTAGGTTTTACGTTTC
>JAPZDV010000006.1:20267704-20289736 GCA_029814665.1 Acanthurus lineatus | reverse complement strand
GTCATGTCTCCCGCTGACAGGTGGCGATACTCAGGCCGACGCTGGTAGACGTATTCGGCGTATTCGTCCATCCAAACTTCAGCGACACGCTTCAGATTCTGAAATCAGATTGAACAGTTGGTTTTATTATATATCAGCTGCACAAGAACAAGAAGGAGTTTAATTTTTCATATCAAGAAGACTAAAAACAATAAATATTAAGGGTTGCAAACATCAGAGCAACAGTATTAATGTCCATGTGTTCCTCTTCCTCTGTTTTTTAAGCATTGTCATTACACACTAATGCAGTTGGTTCATTGTGGTGAAAAAGGGGCTTTTCAGGCGTTTGCTTTGGTTACGGAGCATCATTAAGGGATCTGAACTTTTGTTGATGTTCAGTCTTTAAGTAAGAATCTGATTTTTCTTGTGATGAACATCAACACTTCCTGCACCTGATTTATGTCCATTTTGCTGCAAACAATATTGCTGAAACTCTCATGACTTGAATTTTTAACTGAAACGTCTTTGCTCGGCTTTGTGACGCCTGAAACCTGCTTGTTGCTGCTGGTGGATTTGATTTTTCTGTGTTGTTGTTTCCCTCCAATAAGCACCAAAGAGTCTGGTTTTTACACTCTTTTAACCCCTTGACGCCTGAATTTATGTATAATTATATTAAAAAAAAAAATCTGTTTTTGCTTTCAAGCAGATGCTAAATTAAGCGGAGATTGTTAATTTGACTCTAGCGGTCAAATTAGTTATTACTAATTAATTAATTGATTAATTTACTAATTCAAATTAGTAGTTCCGATTTTGAATGGTCCTCAAAAAACAAATGCTTGAAAAAGGTGCCTAGGTGCGTATCGAATATGTATGAACCAGCATTGGGGGAACACATACACTATCTTGGATGCATTCTGAATGGAAGCAGTTTGAGGCGAATTTGCGACAATAGGCGCCAAGGGGTTAAAATTTTTTTAAGTGGTTGAACTGCCAATGATAGCTGATGCGACATGAACACTTTGTGTGCTGGACAGTAAAAAAAACACTCAAGCTTCAAAGCATTCGAGTCAATTGGCTCGTTAGCAGGTCTTTGGGCTTCTGGACATCAAGTCCTCGTTGAAACACAGGCCGAGCCGTCATCCCTACATCCTGCCATCCTTGATGTTTTGATTGATCTGACATGACAGAATGATCAGAGCGGCTCAGCAGAAAGGCAGCCAGTCATCACACAGGACCTGTCACTGTGTCCCAGGAGGCCAGAGATGAAAAAAATAGAAGCAACTCGTCTTCAGTCATGAAAGCAGAAACACAACTGAACTCCATTATGTGATAATTTACAGAGCGGCTTCAGAGTAGAAGAACTGTGTCTCTTTGACATGTTAATTGGAAGATGATTAAACCATCTCATGCCACACTGAGTCTTAGTTTGCTTCATTTAAACACAGAATCAACAGAGTAAAATAAACATGTTGGTGGAAGAATCAGAAGCATCATATGGATGTGATGCTGTCAATACTAGTGATGTTCCTCATGATTGATTCCTCTCCCTTCTTGACCTTTGAAACAAAGGTTTATTTTTAGACTTATCTTAAAGAAAACCCCTCAGGAAACAAAACTGTGCACAATTTAACCATTAAAGTTTGGAATTATATGGAAAAAAATACTGTTTATATTCCAAGTGCCCAAAAAACTGTTCACATTCTTTAATGAATAAATCATATTTTGAATGCAGCTGAATGTTTAGCACTGTGCATCGATCATTCTCAACACTGCACATGCAAATGTTCACTTTAAACACATGCATATTAACATTATCCTGTAATTTAAATGTAATTTTATTTAATGTCGGCCAAAATGTTTGCAAAAGATGTGTGTGCATGTCAACATTTACCCATGCACACACACATTCATACATTAATGGCAGGGGTTCACTCTTCATTTTTTCCAATTTTAAAGCAGAGAATTGAATTTTGAACCAAAATTTTTGAAGAAAAAATACAACTGGCTTCACCTCCTGAGCCTAGAATATTAGTAGATGACTGATAGGAACTGTAAGTTACAAAGACTGCAGGGCAGACGGCTTCCTCAACAGCCTCTTTAAGCTCAGACAATTGCAAACATAAAAGATTTACACTCCAGCAATGGGAAAATTCATCCATCTGAAGCCTGTGAGGTGTAAAACAGTAAGAAAAACACAGAGCCTCTCAGCCTCGGAGGTACAGACACATGTCTGAGAATACAGATGGCAGCAGCCTGGCAGGCTCGGAGGGTGAAGCCAATGAGAACAGAAGTTCAGCGAGCCTCCCAGGAAAGAATAAATACAAATCTTTTGGCCTTTGGAGGTACAGATGTAGAGGGAGAAAAAAAAAGCCTCCAGCCACAAATACACACCGTGACACATGCACACAAAGACACACACTCCCTACAGCATAGCTCATCGCCTGCAGCAAAACTTTCACCCTCCAGGTACAATAGAGTTCAACGGTTCTGCCTCCCCCTGTGCCGACTGTACTCCGGTTTCTCTACCTGCAGAAGGAACTTCCCTCCTTTTGTGATGATCTGTAAAATAAAATATGCTGCTTTTCTCATCATGAAATGACTTCGTGGGTGAAAAACGCCAAAATAAAATCAACAATAGTTTATACTGAAACAGCACAGAGAAAAGCTAAATCCCGGGTTTTTATTCTCACCTCAGGCGAAGAGTTTTTCAGACCGTGGTTGAAGCTTTTTGTTGCTGAACCGTGACTAAACCTTCCACTAACTCAAGTTTTTGACTTTCCTTGAAAGAGTACTCGAGTGAATTAGTTTAGCACTTCTATAAAGTTGGGTGGATGAGCAAAAGACAAAAAAAATGACTTCAGGAGTCTCTTATATAGATTCAAAATGCTGGTTCCTTCGTCCCCCTGCATAGTTTTTCCCTCAGCTGGCCTTCAGACATGACACAGCCGATGACTTCATGCATGACAACATCCTGCAAGGCCTTTTATGGGACACAGCAGACACAAAGATTTTCTCTGTGTCCTGAGCTTCAACTCTAATCCTGATTCCCCAACAACATTTCGCACTGCAAAGTGTTTTGGCATCTGGTATTTAAATATTACATAAACTCTGTCTATGATGTTTTTATTCCCTGCATCAGGACAAACACGGACCCAACAACCCACCCTGTTGCATCCCTCAGAGCGGGGCTTTGGTCTGCTCGCTAAACCTCAAAAATGAGTCCACATGAGCATTTTAAGGTCAGACTGTGATGTTTTTTTATTCACATAGAGTCGATGAACAAGAAGAAATGGCTAAATCTCTTCTTATTTTTCCTATTTCACACCTTTTAGTCGAGTTTTCATTTCTTCTATCTTCTCAAAACTTCTTTCAATAAAGCTCTCAGCGTCCATGGCTTTTTCTCTCCTCTCTGTGACCATGTGGCCTTTCTGTCGACTTTAAATGTTTAAATAGTTTAACTTTCTGTAAAAACAGATTTAAATGAAGCATCTCTTTACTTCAGATCCCTCAGGACTCTTTTTCTCAAACATCAGCTGAGCTAAAAATGTAAATTTACCAGTACGACAGTGAGTTCAGGCCAAACTATCCACTGTCTGTAACTGTGATGATGTGAATAACAAAAGCCCAAATGATATGACGACAATTTGCATTTTTAATCATGAAACAGTGTAATTATCTCCATGACATCCTCACCCATTTAATAAAATACAAAACAAGCACACCAGGTTTTCAGACCACAAAAGAAAATCAGTTCAAAAGGAAAAGGCCCATTTATCTTTGTGATTTTTTTCTTAAAGCACAAAGCAGGGAAGGACACAGTGTACAAACATGAATTCATCCCAGCCTGAGGTACAGTGAATATTTCTGCTTTGTTAAACCTGCTGCCTGTTTGATATCAGCATTCAGTGAAGCCTTAGCAGAGGGCTAATGGTCAGACCAACAAGGCAAAACAAAGGCCAAGAGGTGTAATTACATATTCAGCCAAGTCAAACAGAGACAGGTGCCAGACTGAGGCTGAGTCATGCATAACGAACAGAACAGCCACAGGTCGGATCAACATTTTCAAAGTGTTGAAGCTGCGACAGAATGAAGAAACTTCAGCTCATTATTGGAGAACTGGAACTCATACAATGTGAGTGACAGTTTTCAAAAATGGTGCAAAACCTGCACGCCAATTTTACTCAAAGCAAAGCAAATAAGAACCGAAATGATGCTTTTGAGCGTCGATTCATTCAATTCACACACAAGGATTTCACCAATGTCACTGTTTCAGATTTATCCCATTAATCTCTGAATCATTTGGTACAAGTGTTGATACAACACATCGATGTATTTGACCATGAGACGTTTGCACAGACACAGACGTTTGTGTCCTCGAGCATTTAAAAAAACAATTCTTTGAGAAAAAAAGAACAACAAAAGGTCCTTATGTGGGCATTAACGTGGTAAGAAACCATCAGACTCACCCGGGCCAGACTGACCCCTCCAGGGACTTTGTAGGGAACGTACTTCCGGTAGATGTGTCCGACCCTGGAGCAAGGGATGTCCTCCATCCGACCACCACACATCCACACCTACAGACACACACACACAGAGATTCAGCTGTGATAAAGATGATATCAGATGGCTGTCGGGTCGGCGGTGGCGGTCGAAAGCCACAGCGCTGGTGTTTGTGTAACTGAGCGGTATGAATATCAGATGAGCTGACAGAGTCAACAAAATCAGAGAGATGAAACAAACAGTGCGAGGAAAGAAAGATGAAGCGTGGGAAGGAACGATGAAGACGAAGCAACACAGAGGAAATCAAGGTTAGGATGTAAAGGGAGGGAAAGATGGAGGAGTGGGAGGACGACCGAGGCGGGGGAACATTAAGTGATGTATACTGTTTGCACAGGGTTGTAAAGGTTTGTTGACTGGGTCATGAATCCTAGGAGAGGGATAAAAGGTAGGAGAGGTAAAGCCTGGGAAAGAGAGGGAAGGGAAGAAGAGATCTGAGTGGAGATACAGAGTTTACGACTCGATGGATCGATACCATGTGATGTTACACAAACTTATATAAACTGCAGATATCAATCTTCTCCTGTAAAAAGCGCAGAAGTGAGATTAATATTCAAAATATTCCCACAGTGTGACTCCAAGTTCATGTGCTTCTGGACTGCAGAGAGAAACGACAGAGTAAATGGCATCAAAGAGAACAAGACGAGTCAATCATGCTTAGCAAATGACAAAGACGGTTAATTGGATTTATTATGCTGCTGTTGGAAGTGAGAGCCACCTTTCAAGTCTGCAGGCTGTGAGCTTCTGAGTCTCTGCAGACAGGCTTGGAAACGACGTGTTGCTTTAAATTTAATCAGGCTGAGGTCAAAAGGTCAGGCATCGAAGGCTCCTGTGATTAATATTATTTTTTTGTACAAATTTACAGCTTTACCTTTTAAAAATCTAAAGAAAAAACTGACATAACTGAGCTCAGTTTTCTCTCTCAGATGGTATTAAAGTTAATTAAAATGGACGATATCACCTTTAAACTGCTTCACCTGTTTCCTGAAGCCTGCAGGTAACATCTGGCAGGTAACAACCGTGTTGTGCTTCATGCTGATGAGCTTTTAAACCTTAAAAACCTGTTTTTCTCACTGTTTCTGGCATCAAATGAAAGACTTTTGAAACTTGCGGGAGTTGTTTAATCAATCACGGTGAATTAACACTAACTTGTTTTGATGTCAAAGTTACATTATAATAAATTACTTCCATAGTCTTGTGAGTAACCTGCATCTGCACGGAATAATAAAGGACTGCTGCTGATATTGTGTGTGAGATGATGTGATTGAAGCGAACTCTCACTGTTTGTTTGTTGTACTGTGACTCCTACTGATTTTTATAATTAACAATTAATCTTTTCATTATTTTTTAATTAATTGTTAATTTTTTTATTAAAGAATATAAGTGAAAAGAACCATGAAAACTAAGAAGGTTTGGCATTTTAATTTAAATAATTGACTGTTTATCAAGACTGTTGTCTGTGAGTTAAATCTGAGCTACATGAACTTATTGAGATTAACAGAAACAAACTGCTGCTTTTAAATCAAAGGAAGAAAATAAAAGAAAGGTAACCATGTTATCAGATAAATATAAAGTAGTAATATAAGTAATATATAATATATAAGTAATATAAGTAGTAAATGAGCTACACATGAACTCACTGATACCTGATATCTAATAAATCATTTAACTTCTCAGAAACATCACCTTTGATTCAGAACAGCCACACGTTCCTGAGCAGATTCTCTAAATTTAGACCCAAAACTACTTGAATATAACCAACATTTATCAAGGTTATATTTCACTGCGGTGCTTTTATTCAGCTCTTTCAAAGCCCTGAAAGGCAGCAGTGTGGCGATGATGGACACAGACTGGTTTCAGCGAGCGCTCGCTGCTCAGCAAATCAATGTCGGAGGGGAAATGTTGCTCTCTCTCCTGACTGATGGACTTTGATTTTGGACTTGATAATTTCCAGTTTGTTGATATTCTGCTTCCCTCTCCTTCCCGGATCCTCCAGAGTGGACATCAGCGAGCTTCTATTTCTATTCAATTACACCTCATCAAGCTTGTTGTGCCACTCCAGCATGGACAAACAGAGCAGATCGAATGCATCCTCTCCAAATTTCTGCTGTAAGGAAGATCTGACCTGCTCTGCCAACCTCCTCCATCGCGTTCATCTCTGACTGAAACACTGCAGCCTCCACTTTCCCTCCAGACATGTTTTTTAAAGCAGAAATACGCTGCTATGATTGTTATTATTTTGTTTATGATAGATTTCCAATATAAATTTAAAAAAAGAAGATGTGTTTTGCAAGTGTGAAATAAATTATTTTTATTCGGAAACAGCTCGACTGACTCACCGTCGGCCATGACCCGGCGAGAAAACAGAGGCCATTCAGTCACATGTAAAATATATAACTGCAGTCAAGAGCAAAACTTTATGAGGAGGCTTCTTCTTAACACACATGTAAGGAAAAAAAAACCTTCTCGCATCTGACCTTGATAGCAGTTAGAAGTGATGCACACTTCCTCAGCTTTGACAAGATTTCTTTAACGGATCTGTTCTATTTTGTATGAAATGTTAAGCATTGCATGATGTTAGTTTTATTAAATTAAGGCCCTTTTAAGAGATGACTGCAGCTCCTTCACTGCTAAAACTCAGGCTGTTTCCTCTGTGGAGGTCTGTGAAAGCTTTAATGCACACTTCCATGTTAAATAGCTATTAGTTCAGAATCAATAATCAAAACGGAGTAATGAAAAAGAGCAGGCATTAATACAGAAACAGTAGAAGTTAAAGCACTTATGACAGTCAACTTGATTTGAATTCTCAATCGTAATAAACAACAAATCCACTCCAGTGGAAATTTCATTCTGAGGAACAACATCTAGTATCGCTCAGCAGCATATGTCCAATCAAATCAAACTACTCAGCTGTGGCTTTTGTGCTTAATTGAGTGAGACGACAAAAGTCCTTACTCATTCAAACCAGGATTCAATTATTGTGACTGCCCGTTCGGTCTGTTCAGAGCTTCCTGACAGCAGCAGCAGCACAGAGGAGGAGGATGCCGGCTCTTAACATGCAGGCTGAGTCTCAAACATTTATGGCTACCATGCAGAATAATTCATGCAGAAGCAGCAGACAGAAGCATAATCTAACATGGTAATCTGAGTGTGATACAAGGAGGGTCAGCAGAGCAACAGGGCATGTTTAGCTAAAATGACAAGAGCATTTTTTGTTTGTTTGTTTGTTTGTTTTTAGCTTTTCAAGGAACTGTGGATGGATGGATCACTCGTCCCTCTATTAAAAGCAATTAGATGTCAAATATATAGATTTTATTAGATGCATCTGTTCTCTAAATCAATAAATTAACAAGAAGAAGCTCTGGAGGAAACTTGAACAAACATCAAATATCCAAAAACTGTTGAAGCCACGTTGGTTTCAGTCTGCGATGGAAATAAAACTGCACAGTCGGAGCAACGATTAACATGAAAGTTTTTGGCATCTGAGATTTTAAATCACTGTCATTACAAGAACAATACATTTTCTCCCAAAATCCATATGCTTTAGATTTTTTTTGTTCTGTAATTTGTATTGTGTTATAACTTCTCCTGCATACAACAGGTGCAAATACGTGTTTGTCAAAATATTCTCATATTAATGTGGACAGAAACACTAATTACAAATGTGATGGTGATCAAAATCAAATCAATTAATCAATCAGTGCTGTCCCATGATTAACAACATGCAGACATTTTCAATAAAAGACTTCATTCTTCATCTTATCATTTTTAATTCAACATTCTTCAGATTTGACTCAAGAGTTCATAGTGACACTATTGATCATTTCCTTCTTCTTCTCTGCCTCTCTTTGTGTTTGGTAGCTGCTTGTTTCATTCTCACCTTGAAGGAGATCTCGTACTGTTCTCCCCCCCAGATCTCCAGACCCGTGTCATATCCTCCCAGATCCCAGAACCACTTCCTGTCCACAGCGAACAGTCCGCCTGCCATCACTGGAGACCTGGAAGACACAAAAAGATCCAAAGATTAGAGGAAACACAATGACACTTGTGCTCTTTACTTGTAAAATATATGTGTCTGTCACCTCTCATTTCTCAGTTATGATCACATGCTGTTGAGAAATTAAAGAGCAAACAAACAAATGTTTTGTGAGAAGACAGGATGCCAAAAAATGAGTTGGACAAGATAAAAAATAGAGGTATAATCTTGTTTTACAGTAACCAAATTTCCACAAAACATTCTACTCTCTAATCAAAACCACAGGGGAATCAATCAAGAGAAATATAGCTCTGTCTTGTTTTATATTTCTGTTTACAGGCTGTTGATTATTCAGGGTTTATTCCCATTCTGCTGTATTTGTCTGCCTGTGTTTAGCAACCCGGTGACACTCTGCTCAGTGCGAAACCAATTAACCCGTTTGAACCATCGTGAATTGAAGCGGTATGATGGAGGGCAGAGGAGGCTCCTTCTCTGAGGGAACTGAATGAAACGTACTGAGCAGCTTCACCTCACAAACCAGTGTCAACTTGTAGAAAACAGAAGGAGCAGCAGGAAAGAGGAAGAAACCTCATTTAGAAAGTTTTTTGTGTATTCAACTATGATCTACTACTGAATGTTTGTCCTTAGTTTGGCCTTCAACACGACAAAAAACGGCCTTATGCATAAAGGTACTTTCATTTTTGCAGCCCTTGGATTACCTGCACTGAATTCATGATTTCATTGGGTCTGAGTTCCTTTTTTTTGACGTGAGCTTAAAAAAGATTATTGTTGAATTTCAAATCAATTAACCGTTTAGTTTTAAAATGTCTGAGCATCCGTCCAAAGTCCAAAGACTGGTGGTTCATGGTCAAAAATGGCAAATAAAAGCTGCAAATCATCACCTTTAAATGTTTGACATTTATAAAAAAGAGACCGAAACAATCAGTTATTGAAAAAGTTTACAACAAATTTCCTTTTGACTGAATTACTAATGAATAAACTAATTATTGCAGCTTTATCTGAGACCTTCATCTGATTTCTAATCGGGTGCATGGTTTAGTTTTCTCTTAAAATCTGTGAAAAAGGCTCCGTTAAAGTCATCTGACTGTGAAGAGACACAAACGTCGCCCTCCCGCTCTTTAAATATGTTTGTCACACAGGCTGACTTGATTTTTTTAAGACTGGTAATCGTTTGCTGGAGGTAGAAAATTGAAGAAAACACAAAGTCGGCACACACAAACAAACACACACGCACACACTTCCACGCCTCCTTTGAACAGTGTTGAATGAAATGCAGTGGACAGACTTTCAACAAGAGACAAAGGATAAAAAAACACAGTGGCTGCAGGGGGACAAAGGAATGGTGTGTGTTGTGTTTGTGTGTGTGTGTGTGTTTGACTGCACAAAGTAGTGATTGCAAAATGTTGTATGGTCACTGAAGTGTGTGAGCTTAGCGAAGAGAGCGCAGACACTGTGTGGGCTCTGATTTAAGGGGTGGAGATTGTTAGCTCTTGTTCGCCGGAGGGAGAAAACACAAACACACTTCCCTTCCAAGAGTTTTCTGAGGAATAAAACACACTGACTTCAGGAGAGACGACTCTGATATCTCACGACTCAGACGAAGACAGCGAACGTGAGAATCACTTCAACAAAACAAGTTCCAGCTTAAGCTTCCAGAAAAGCAGCCGGAGACGAGTTCAGCTCCACGTTTGACAATAAATATTGATAAATATTAGATTTGAGGATTAATACAGTTATTTGAAGTTTCAGTGTTTTTGTCAGCAGTTTTGATTCTGTTTGTTTTCCTTTTTAATGGCTTTTAAAATATTCTGAGTAGATTTTTACACAATGGATGACTGATGTGCACAAACCAGTGTCAGACTGGGAACTATTGCTGGTTTTCAGTTTGAGTAAATTAAAAATAATTGGACAGAAAAACAGCAGGGTTTGTTTCAGTGTTGGTGGTTCAGTTTGAAAGCTGTGGGTTTAACCGCAAGGTTTGTTAGCTAAGTTATCATCGGTAGCAGAGGAAATAATCTAATTTTCAACTGTCTACCAAAAAATTTGATGGTTTTGCTCAAGGAAAACCAATTATTGTTTATTTCAAAGAGTTTCAGCCCAGTAAATTTTATTCATATTTACTTGTGCTTTTCAAAAATGATATTTTTCTTTTTGTGTTATTTTGAATACAAGTTGACAATTTAGTACATAACCCTGGAGCAGCTGTCCTGCATGTCTGACTCTGTGATCCTGCAGGAAAAAACCTCCAACCAACCAACCAACCAAACACCAACCAAGGGGCTGAAATTACAACAGAAAACGTAACTGTTTAAAGTCACATGAACACACCTGAAAATGCCGACACTTCATTTGAAATTTTTATACAGTGACAAAAAGTGTCCAAACTTGCAGTTTCTCAAATGGCCACCTGAGGCTCCCTCCAAAAGAGTTAAACCTCATGAAGAACCAAACTTTACAGCAAAAATTTAAATGTGGCTTTAAAAAAATCCTCTGTGACATCAACCAGAAAGGAAGAAGGAAATGAAAACAAACAAACAAACAAACAAAAAGAAAGGTAGGATGTATTCGGATGACAAAAAAAGAGAGCACAGCTAGCTGGTGTTGGTTTAAAGAAAGTCAAAAATTGGCCGTTTTTCCAGTGGGACAAAATCTGTGCAGGTCTTCCTTAGTCACTGTTCTCTGGCAGCTGGATTTAAAAATAAATGAATCAATCAATAAATAAATGTAACTCAGTGGTCCATGAATTTTTTTAAAGTCAGAATTTGAATTTGATTAAAAAAGCTCAAGTTGATATTCTCCATTGCAGTCTATCGACCTTGAGGAAAGAGGGAGTCAAGCCTGAGCTCATCGCTAAATGAAACACTGAAGCCTGAAGGAGGGATGACAGAGACAGAAGAAGAGAAAAGAGAGACAGAGAGGAGGTGAAGGCACTGACAAACGAGACAGTGACGGAGGCATGAGATCAGGGATAAAATCATACTCCCATGCATGCACACACACACACTCACACACACACATGCAGACACACACATATACCTCCAAGATGGATTTTTCTGTCCCACCATGCCTCATTCTCTGCCGCGGCAATGTCAATCAGAATGAAAATGAAAATCTTTGCGACTCAAATTGGATTTGCACTGATGAAGGTCATTTCATTGGGCAAGAAGAGCAGACTAATTCGCGAAATGAGGATTGATCGTGATTGTTCAGTAGCTCATTTCTTCTTCTTTAGTCTTCTGTCTTTCTGCTCCACAGTCACCCTGCCTGATGATACCTACTGTATCTCCCGGTACACTACCAGATAAAGCTGTTTGCTAGCAAATAAAGAGAAACGTTGTCCCTAGAAACAGAGTATTTGGCATCATGTGCAAAGTGATTTGGCATTACAAACAGAATCGTTTGTCTCTGGGGATGCTTTATTTATTCAAGCTTTCATAACTTAAACGTTACCTACATCCATGCTGTTGTGTTTTAAAAAGGACACTCAGCATTTTTCAATTAATTGTTAATCATCTTATTCAAAAAAGGGTTAGAAAAAAAATTTGTAGAAATACACAACAATTTTCCAGATCACAAGTGAGAGAATCTAATAACTTATTCTGTCTGAATTCTCCCGCTGAATAATGAGGGTCAAAAGTACAGCGCGAACACACAGAGTCAAAGGGATTTAACAAACACTCGAGCCACTCTTGTTATGGATGTCGGGATAAAATCTTGCAAGCAAATGTCAAATGTGTCAAAAATAGCCAAAACTTACTCAAATGGTTCACTCGGGTCTTCCTTTTGTATCTCCGAAGGGATTGGTATCCTTTTGTAGTACATTTCCCAGTCAAACGCCCCTCGCATGGCGTCTCCCGCCTGCGTCTCGTAGCCGAAGTTGTCGTGGTCGATGACGTCGATCATCGGACACACGATGGTCTTCCTGTTCTGGGCGATTCGGTCTGAGGGACACAAGGAGAGGCAGGTCAGCTGCTGTGGAGAAGTTGTTCACAAGTTTTGTGTACACCAAAAATATAAATAAAGCTGCTCACTACTCGTCCTCACAGACTGAAGATTTCTGGGAGTCGTGAGCGGTTTGACTAAGACACGATGTTCCCTGTTTGTTGTAATAGTTTCTAGAGTCAAGGCAAAGTCTCCAGTATTTCACAAACAGAAATGAAAAACTTAAGATTTAAGAAAAGTTAGAAAAATATATCTATATCCCACAGTTTGAAAGTTTATGACTGCTTGCCATAAAAGTTTGATTCACTGAAGTCAGACAGACTTCTCTTTGTTATGAAATAACCTTTTATCAATGTACGTTGAGGAAAGACCCTCCTACAAACTTTTGAGTGAATGGTTAAAAAAACAAAAGTAAGGAATGTACATTGAGAACAAAACTCTGTAAAGTGGTTTAACAATACTGACAGTTTTTTAAGGGCAGAAAGATTCAAGGATACCTTTAGTAGCAACAGTTTAAATCATGGAGAATTTATAAAGTGAGAAAATGGAAGAGCGTCTTTAAAATCTATCTGCAATCTAACGACTGAGGGTTAGATCCAAAAGGGGTCTAAAATTTCCCCAAAAAATGTGCTAAAGCCAAACTGCGACATTGTGGTTTAGTGATGCTTGAGGGTCATTTCTCCTCCGTCTGTGAAATGCTTTTAAATGTCTGTCTTGGTAAGTTTTTCACTGCGCGTTACACGCCTGCGTACGTCACTCACCCAGCAGCGGCGGCAGCCAGTTGACGTTGGCCTCGCAGTGAGAGTCCAGGAAGGTGATGACTTCTCCTTTGGCGGCGGCGGCTCCCAGCAGGCGAGTCCTGATCAGCCCCTCCCTCTTTTTGGTTCTTAGGATACGAACCTTCGGCAGCCGCACCATGTACTCCTCTAGCGCCACCTTCAGGTGCTCTGAAGAGATCGAAACAGAGACAGCAGCGATCAGGATGGTGAAATCAGCAGAATAATATAAAATTACTATTAGAGTCATCAAAGAAGCACGACAGGATGAACCCTTTTGTCATAGTGTGCAAACATCAGGTGAATTTAGATGTAATGATGCTCCTCAAACTTGTCTACAAATGGTTAAAAAAAAAGAATAAAGAAAACTAAACACTCAGCCGTCACCATCAAATGAGACATCTGCCGTTGCCATATTGCTCCAGCCTTAAATGTTTCCCTCAAGGCCTCCACATCATTACACACTCTCACCCATACTGGGATTAACTTTATGTTCACAAACTTTTCTGCACTTACAGACTTTGTTTTTATGTCTTTGCTGCAGACACCAGGCAGAATGTAACACTAAAGAGAAAGAAACCAACTGTGAGGAATCAAAATGACATTAAATCAGCCCCTCCTAATGTGCAGTCATAAAGCCTTTTGGCAACAAAAAGAAAGAGAAAAAAAAAAACAGCTTTTCTTCTCAATTTGCAATGATGCCATTTCAGTGCTGGAGTTGAGTTCAAAACTGATTCTGAGTCTTTCTGAAGCTGCAGTGAAAAATAAATCTCAACAGAAAGGAAGATGTCAGTAAAAATGGCCATTTTCTTTTGTTGAAAGAGCAAATATACTGAAATGCACAACTCTGAATCCCAAACAGGTGGGATGCTGTGCAAAAAAAGAGAGTAAAAAAATGTAAATAAAAATGACAGCAGTTAGATAAAGGCCCGGAGGCCACATAGTTATAACCTTTATGCTGTTATGTTTTCATAAAAATGGTGAAGTTTACCCTATTCTTGCTTTTTGCTAACTGAGCCTTTCATACTCAATCATGATACCATCAATGAACCTGTTTATCCGTGGATTGTTTTAAACAGATGTGTTTCTTTGAGCATCTTATGTCAATCAGTTTGTCAAAAAGCCAAATTATTCCATTGGGTTGTTGAGTTTTAGACAAAGTCTCTGGAATCAGGGTTGAAGTGGAAGGTGAAACATTATGTCTATAAAGCCACAGAAAGAAAAGCAAACCAAAAGCATTAATCAATCAAAAAGGCAGCTACACGTACTCATCTTTCCCCAATCTTTTCTCAGAGCTGCCAGTGACAGAAATCAATCCTGTCCTAAATGGAGTCAGTAAATCTTCCTTCTGAAACCTCGAGCCACTTCTGACAGGTCAGAAAAATATATAAATAAAAGAATTATCAAGTTGGACAAGAGGCCATTTTTTTATTCACTGTCTGTCCACTGAAACACTGTCGAACACCACAGAGGAACCGATCATGAGCTCTGGTCCAGCTGTTTTTATATCCCTGACTACTGAAGCGGTTTAAGCACATAAAAAAATTATTTTAAGAGTGAATTATCTTTGTTATGATCATGGTATAACGAGGCAATATAAAAAATTATGGTCTGGAAAAGAAAAGGTCAGTAAAACTCCAATTTTGTTTTTTTTTTCCTATCTTTTCTGCTTCTTCTCCTCATCTACTTTATCCATCCATCCATGAATCCAATGATCGATGAATCTGTTTATATGTGTTTATCTGAAGGGTTGGTTTTAGTGTCCTTCTTGCTCATAACGATAAAAAAATCAAAATTTTATCCTTTAATTTAACAGGTTAATCAACCTTTCAGTGCTCCTTGAAACAACAGATGTGTGACAGCTGTGAAAAGTTGTGATATTCTATGAATACTGAGCTGTTTTTCCACTTTTTTGTGTCTTCATCTTTCTCTGAATCCTTCCTCACACACAAAAACTTGTGAGCGCTGACAAAAAGGGCCGTTATTTGTAGAAAACAGAACTAAATTAATAAAATATAACCTCCGTCAGTGTCCCTCATTGATAGAGGTTCTTACAAACGGGCCGCTGTGGTTGAGGAAACACTCGTCAACATGACCGCTAATTGGACTGTGAGCATCAGAGACGAGGATGGAGGACGGAGGAGAGGCGCCAGTCCTTTAAAACCTTCACAAGACAAAGTGTAGCTGCTAAAATGACAGACGGGATGCCATATGTCTGAACTCCGTTGTGTCCTTCAGGCTTTATTATTGCTTTTCTTTGTCCTCCTCCTCTTGTTTCTCTTCTTCATCTTTCTTTCCTTATTCAGCATGTCCTTCTTTTTTTGATGTCATTTGGCAGCATCTGCCTCCAAAGGGGGCAACGCTGATCCCAACAGACGCTGAAGACGGCCGGACGAGCCAAAACCAACAAACCTGAAGCCAGCAGGTCTGCAGATCTGTCTCTTCCCCTCTCGCTCTCTCCATCCATCCATCATTTCTTCTCCACTCTGATATTCCTCAGATAGTAAATCACCACCCATCCCCTCCAAGTGAAACTGCATCAAAACCCACCGTTACTTCCCCGGACGAGTCAGAGTGTTTCGGGCGAGACCAGATCTGACCGGACATTATTAAAGCAGAGCAAATCAAATTAGAAGAGAGCCGTAATCAAGACCAGGATGTGCAGAGTCCTGTCTATCAGACTGTTGCACACGCCTCCGCCATTTAATCCACAAAGTCCCATGTGGGATGCGGCCTGCGTGAAGTGGTCTGGCTCAAATTAACCAATGAAACAGGAGTTAAAATGACTGAACAGAACTTCTCACTTAAGTGATAAATGTGTGACATTAACTCCCAGTAAAGCCGGAAAAAGAAAAGGACAATGAGATAAACTGATGGCTATGAGGACACACAGTTGGCTTTTGATTTGGCAGTTTTAACATCTCCATCAGATGGACACTTAACACTATGGCCTATTAATTTCTGGTCCCCCAATTTATTAGATATCCAATGAATAATTGATAATATAAACTATACTCTGCCTATTATAATTATATGCAGCTTTAACATGCTAAAAAAGGAGCATTTAAGTGTTTCTAAAATATGACATATGACAGAATGACGATGGATATGCTCCCTGATGGATGAGAAATCTCTATTACTTTTTATTATATTTTACCGAACAATAATAAGATATCAGATGCTATGCATTTAGTGTCTTTCTTCCTCACAGATTTCTGCAGACACACAAAATCTTACAGCACTGTTCTGTTGTCAGCTTCACTTTCTTCTTTCTTTCTTTCTTTGTAATAAAACTGAAGGACTTCAAACTCAGAAACATCCATAAAGCTGAACATCAGCTCTTCAACCTCATAGACCTGATTTTGTTTCAAATCCAGTAAGCTGAAGCAGGCAGACAAGAGAGGACAAACACTCTTTATTCCTCCTGACTGCACTGTGCATTCAAATATACGCAGTGAGACAGTTATTCACTGTTATTAAGTCTATTTTAAATCTGCCTTCTATTTACTCTATGATATATTATATTGGTTTGCTGCATCTGCTTTATATTTGTGTGTGTTATGTACCTCTTTTAATTTATTTTATTTATTGCTACTCTGAGTGTTTTTATGCTTTTTTTTTATTAATGCCATAATTATGTGCACTCCCATAAGATTTTTATTTCTCCCTTTTTCTCTATTTTATTCTGGATGATCCTTGTTGTTGTAACATTTTCTGTTTTTTTCTGTCTTAACAACATTGTTCTGCTCAGCAATTGATGGCGGATTTATGTCCATTTGGCTAAATCAGGTGCATTTTCATCATAAGTTTTTATTAATTATGCATCATCCCTGATAAAAATAAAAGTTAAGGCGGTTTAAGTCAAGTAAAAAAAGTAATTTCCTTACAAATGACTACTCAGTAATTATTCTTCACTAGCCTAACTCATTACAGACTGAATCTGAGCTGCAGGGTTTTGACACTGAAACAGAGGCGGAGGGTCTCCGTAGGGTTGCTGCCAACCTTAGAGGGAAAGGACAAGCCTTCACCTTTATAATACAGCTATTAATCAGCCCATTAGCTATTAACCATTGGGAGATTGATTTAGGCTAAGCTTCTGGCCTGCATGGGATGATTCTAACATAACCTTCCTAATGACAGCCAGCGAGATTAAACAATGAACATTTGCATTGCATGTACAGCACATTCAGCAACGAGGAGAGAGGAGCGGGAAAAGGTTAACTTGTATAATTATGAATGGTTAATTTGACCAGAATAAATTGGAATAGGGCTTCCTTCGGTTTACTGAAAACAGGCGAGGCAATAAATCATCGTAACGATAGCAGGCTGATGTCTGCAAACACATTAGTCATTATTAAAATGTGAAGTCCAGGACATGATAAGGGCTCAGACATCACTGATGGCTGGATCATTTCCACAGACCCCATTTACCAAACAGCCAAACATTCCCTGCCCTCCATCTGTTTTTTTTTCTCCTTTTTCCAAGAAAGACTGCAACTTTCTCTTAACAATTAATTAGAAATCAATCACAAACACTAAATCTGAGCACTGATGACGACATGGTGCATTGTAGCCAACGATGCTCTACAAGTATGATGCACTATATTTTCTAAACACTATTTTCCTTCAGTTCTTCATTATATTTTTTTCAGTTTTTATGTCATTTTCTGGGAGTGGAGGGTGGTGGGCTTTAGAAAGAGGAGGGGATTTTTAATTTAATTAACCTCAAATTACAGTGGACCCAATACAGCATCCAAATCTTTGTCTTTCCGAGGTGCTGGATTTCTTCCCAGAAGTCTTGGCGTGGCACCAAAGAGCCAAGCTGCTAATTTATTCCTCCAAAATATTCATCTGCTCCTGTGAACTCCATCACACATCATCCCCTTTTTGCCCGCTGCCAAAATGAGAATGTCTGAAGCTGCTTTTTTTGCAACCATCATTAAAAAAAAAAAAAAAGGTGCTGTGATGATATAAAGCAGTCGCACATTAAATACACGGTTTTAAATAGCTACTGAGGCAATGATGGGAGCTGTATTACAGATGTGCACATCGCTGTCATGTCATGAAATGATGAAAGCGGCATTTTGATAAGATGAAGAGAGGACAGACAACTTCGTGTCTCTGCCCTCGAGCTCTGTCAAAGCACAGAAAAACACCACTCTAACATCTCAGGCCTGCCGGATTTCAGCTGCATGTCTGAACTGTGAGGACAGACAGGTTCCTTTGGAGTATTGGATTACATTCATGCACAAAAATCATATTTTTTTCTACATTTTTTCCAAACTTCTGTGCCTTATCTAAAAGATTTTGTGTAAATACAGTCATAAGGCTGGATTCTGACCAAAAGTCCTTGAAAGTCCTCTCTGTTTAAAGTTACTGAGAACCAAAGTCCGACCAGGTTTAAATAATGTCTAATGTTACTTTGGCCTAATGTAAGATCACTAGTCTCAGGTCCAATCATAAGAGAAAAACATGTTTATGTGAAAAACAATAAAAAGTTATTATGCCACTGCAGAAATGCTGCTTTTTCACACCCTGTAAGGAACAACTGTAAGGACTAAAAGACTCCCGCAAAGCTTATTTATGTCATTATCAAACAAAGAACAGCTGTATTAAGTAGGATGAAGACTGGAAGATTCAAATGGACTCATCTGTTGCAAGAACTGACTGAGATTTAGTCTAGTCCAGTCTGCAGAGGTAATTATTCTCTATGTACAACAAGGTAAGTTTCCTTAGAGTGCTAACAGAAGGATGCCAAGTGGTGAGTCTTTGAGACATTTCAGTTCACTGCTTCATGATTTTACAGTAATCTGTTTATAGCACACGTTTCAAAAACATAATATGTCGTCTACAATGTCTTTAAGTCCAGTTATTCAAGAATTTATAAATCTATGATCCTCAAATTAGACACAAGGGTCATCTGCTAAAAGGAAGACAATGATCCTACATTTATATAACATAAAGGTTCAGCAGGACTCGACCTAAACTCAGTGCAATGCCAGGTGTGAAGCACAGTTTGCTATTAGCCTTCAAATATAATTATAACGTTAAAAAAAGGAAGCCAGCACAGTGTTGGCAGGGCAGAGTAAAAGCAAAGTGACTTCACAGAGACAGAACAGGAACAGCAGCAGAGATAGAGTCACTGTTAGTCACTGTTAACGCGGCAGCAGGGATGTTGTGTTCACTCTAAATCTCCAAACCTCATCCCGTCAAGCTGCTCTTGTGCTGCTGCTGTCGACTGCTGTAAAAATATCCCCGTGGGGATTGTTAGTCCTTGAGAGAGTCACTGTCAGAGTCTGAACAGCAGCCTGCCAGCCCTGACCTGCAAGTTCAAGTTTTTTCTCACAGAAACTGTCATCTAGCTTCTATTATGTGCGGACGAGTGTAAAGAGCCAAAGCTTTTAACGTGTTTTCTGGCCCGAGATCCAATTTTTGGGTTTAAAAAATCCTCATGGGTGCATGAAAAGAAGAGCTGTCAAGTTGTGGTAAATCATAGTATGATGTTCTTTCAGTAGTCTATTATTAAGAAGATGGGGAGCTCCAGATGGATCACATTGAAAATCATAAAAAATTTCCAACCTTTCACATCAAACAAGTACCTGTATTGAAAATCATCCACAGGTTTGTCTGAATAATAGGTGAGTCACCATGTGGCTCTGACCCCAACCCTCATATGTTCATTATTGTTATTTTTTGGTTTCAGATTGGTGGGAATCGGATGCTGAGCGTTATGAAACATTTCCTCACTGATGTTGCTGTCATTTATGCAAAAGCCAAGATGGTACCAAACCACCCACTTCTTTATTTTTTCATTTTTTTCCCTCGAAAAAGCGACCGAAATACAAAATGCATCATTGCACATGAGATTGCACATGTATTTCTGAGGGATCCCACCTGAGGACTTATGCTTGTAAGCAGTAGATTTTTTTTTTTTAACCATATTAAACTGCATGATCAATATTA
The DNA here is from genome assembly GCA_029814665.1 of Acanthurus lineatus. NCBI lineage: Eukaryota > Metazoa > Chordata > Actinopteri > Acanthuriformes > Acanthuridae > Acanthurus > Acanthurus lineatus. The sequence continues at coordinate 20,269,522 of JAPZDV010000006.1, read as the reverse complement.
CAAAGCTTATACGAGAGGTCTTTTTAATTCTTTTTAATTACCTTAAGATATTAAATCTCCTTCGTTATTTGTTTTTTTCTATTTATTTATTTTACATTTCTAACCCATGAGCCCACACAAAGGAAATGATAGAAATCATCACCACTGGATCACCAAATGAAAGAGGTTAAAAAAAAAGAGAGTACAAAGGCAGTAAATGGAAAAGGGATTATTACGAGCACTTTGCAGAAGAAAAAGACGGAAAAAGCAGGTCACAAAGAGGAAGGATGAGGAGACTTTGTGTGTCAGAGAGCTTATTCTCATCAGCATCACTTATCTTTGCATTTGCAAACCAAAATGCCTTCTGATTAAATAAAAACGCGTCATAAACTACCCAAAAACCTGTCGATCAGCTCGTGTACAAATGTTTCCTTATGTTTCCTGATTCTTTACAGCTGCTTCCATCAACTCAGTGAACAGCCAAAGATGCCATCTTTACTCTCCAGGGAAGGCTATTAAAACATAATAACGAGTCTTTAGCTCGAACACCCACCCAGTCTCTTATTGGCCATTTCTCTTATCATCGCTCTCATTTCCTTTTTCTCTCCTTCTCCTTTGTGCCTGATGGTTAACTTGTGTTTATGGCTGTTTTGGTACTAAAATTGCCCCCATTAAGCTGGCAGGATTCCAGTTTACTTCCGCTGTTACAAATGCTAACGATGCTCCTCGGGGAGCGGCTCCCATTCTCGATTTAAACTTCAATGAAACAGAAATAATAACAATAATAATAATAACTGGTTTTATGGAAACAAGGCAAAACAAAGAACGTGTCTGGCTCTCTGAAGTTGTGTTTGTCCTTTGCGTTAAAGAGGGAAAAAAAAACACAACTTGAACTTTGAAACAAGGAGAAAATGACTTCAGAGCATGACGTTAATTAAGACGTGTTGAATATAAGTTTAGGTAGAAATAACTTTTGGCTCACGTAAATATTTTTTTTTTTTTTACAAGCGTTTACTAAAGACAACTCTCCCAGCATGCCTTTCTCTCACAATCGCTCCCTTCTGCACCAACATGCCTGGACGCTTACAGGTGCTAATGAAGTCGGCCTCCCTGGAGAACAGCTCTCATCTCTAAAGTACACTCCAATTAAAAAGCAGGAAAAAAAATAAACACTTGCTAAAAGACGATAACGTGCTCCGCTGCTTCGTGCCGTCTCTCATGTAAAAACACCACCTTTTACCCCCCCCGGCCATAAATAAACAGCTTCATGAGAGGATTTAAAAATTATCTGGGGAAAAAAAATAAACCAGAATTTGGCAGCAGAGAAAAAGAAGAGAAAAGTAAAGGGAGAAATGTTCCAAAAGACAGTTCAACAGGTCTGAAATGAGTCCTGAGCTGCTTTCAACACATTCAAAGAGCAGAAACAGAATAGAATAAAAACCTTGACTGGGGTTCAGTTAGTTTCCACACATGCAGCCCAGTAAGCAAACTAACACAAACTGGATGAACCTGCAGTTTTCTGTCAGCTGTGATCAGGACCAGAGGCGGTCCAGTTTGGTGCTGAACAGGGTCTCTGGTGCTATGTTTCACTTTACTGCAGCAGCATCATGAAATAGATCATCTACCTGCATGTCTACATGTCCAGACCAAGCGGCAAACTCCCCACTTTCGCATTGAAGCCAACCAGGAAGTACAAAAACTTGCAATTCCTTGACTGACCACTTGGGGCTCCAAAAGGGAGCAAATTCTCATTGGCGCCCATGTTAAAATGGCCAAATTTAGAGCAGAAATAAACATATTTACAGCCTGGTTCAAAAAACTGGGTTTTTTTGGGGGGTG
>JAPZDV010000006.1:20237041-20258724 GCA_029814665.1 Acanthurus lineatus | reverse complement strand
CATTAATGATCAAGTTTAAGACCCCGACAATAAGGATGTTAAAGGATTAAAACTGATGCCTTCATGTGATTTCGGATCAATTCATGTCTCATTTACATGTTTAGGTTTTCTTTAGCAGGACATATGATGGGTGTGTGGTGAAAAAGTGAGGTAGGGGTGGGCTTTTCCCTCTAGAGTTACCAACTGTGGGATTTAATTAGCTTTATGAAAATTGGATCTCTAAAATGAGTGTAATGTTGAAAGACAGCGACTGTAAACCATCTGCTGACTTTAAAAAGTGGTCGATTTATGTTTCGTTTAAGCTGCTTATTAAATTTTTTTTAAAAAAGCGCACCTGACCGCCTCATGTTGTTGTTGATGAATCACACACACACACACACACACTTACAGCAGTTTGCAAAGACAGACTGTGTTGCCTTAAATACTTTACTTTTTAACTATTTCAATCTGTTTAGAAGTAAAATCTTCACTCTAATGACTCAAAATGATCAGAGTTTCAACATCTTCCTCTAAATTTCTTTATTTCAGGTTATTTTGCATCATCCCAACTTTAGGGAAAAATTTAATTATTAAAAATACAGTGTTAGCTCTCTTCATATTAAAGCTTTTATGCAAAACAAAGCATCATGTCTCTGTGCAGTTTTTCTCAGTTTAATCTGATTCACAGAAAACCTTGAGTGTGTTTCAGCCTGTTTGTGTGATGAATGTATAACCTATTATTCTTTCCCATAACTGGCTTCTGCTTAGGCACACACATGCAAGACTGGAGCATTATATAAAAATCCATTCAGCACCCCCTTGTCCTTCTTTCTCTACTTTTATTCGTCTCCTCTCCTTCACCCGTTCTGCCTCTCCTCCTCTCTCCACCACAGGCGGAGGCCCTCGGTGTGTCACACAAGGACCTGACAAGCAGCAAGAGTCCGTCTGTGCAAATTTATACTAAAAAGAAGCGAGATTGTGCCGCCCCATTTCCTCCTGATTAAAATTTCAGCGCATGTCGCCATGATATTCCTCTGGGGCTTCTCTTGCTGCTCAACAAGACCTTGAAAACAAGACAAGGAGAGAGGAAAACTTTCCAGCTAATGTGTGCACATGTTTAGTTTTGCAGGAGCAGAACGTAGGCGGGTAAAAGTAATTGAGACAGACAGTAAAAGCAGATGATTATGAAAGAGGGAGAATAATCTTGAGGAACAGATGGGAGATGTGATCACATGTGTGTGTGTGTGTGTGTGTGTGTAAAGTGGGGTAAGAAAAGTAAAAAAAGGCCTTAAATCACTGCTGTGAATGCTGAATGTGAACTCAGCTGACCAGCAAAGTGCTGCACTTGAATGAGGTTGATGTGAGTGTTGTTGGTTACGCAAGTATTCGTATCATAGTCTGTATAAAGAGGCACAGCCATGATCTGAGCTAAATGCTAGCATGCTAACATGCTCTTATTTACCATAGAGATGCTAAACAGGTACAATGACATCAATGTTGGCCTACTTTGAGCGTATTAGCATGTTTTAGCTAGCAACATCTCACAGAACAGCAGAAGCTGATGGGAATGTCACTGGTTTTCAGTTCAGTCACAGCAAAGTATTGGACACATGAGGCTGATGGAGATGTTTGCAGCTTCGTCTGTTAAAAGAAATTCTTCGAATGGTTGTCGAGACATTTCACTAAAGGCCGAGAAATGTCAAAATCCTGGTGGCATAAAAGGAAAAGTGAGAAAAACACTACAGTCCCAGCAAGACCCTGGCAAGGCTCAAAGCTACAAAACAGTCTTATGAATTACAGAGTCTGAAAGGAAAGCGGCTCAGGAAACACACTGAAGCCCATGAAACACCTGTGAGGTGAGAAGGAGTAGCCATGACAGCCGCAACTACCTTAAAACTTTTGCTTCTTAGTAAAACTCACATCCATGGAACCAGTCTCACACAAGGGACGCAGTAAAACTTTATATAATGCAAATGTGCAAAGTGAATCAGAAAACAGCTGATTTGGATCCTGATTGAGATTAAAAAAAGGGGTTTAACTACTATCAGATATGTATGTGTCACATAGTTCCTCATTAAAGCTGGTGAAATAGTGGAAAATAATCAAAATATTATAGAATGGCGGCCCTGAAGGATCCTGGTCCAACACTTGTACCTGCTGCTGAATCTGCTGCATATTTTTCTATTGACATTTAGAAATTTTTTCCATTTTTCAATTCTCTGTATCAGTGAAGACAGAAATAAATACAGGAGCGAGTGCTTGATTTTCAGATGATTCATCTAATTCATCATCAGGATATAAAATGGAATGTAAAACAGATCTTTGTTTACAGTAAAACTGATGCAGTAAATGTAATGAAAGAAGCTCCCACAGGACGATTCCTCGTTCCATCTGAGCCGGCTGGTAAAAAAAAGCACATTCGCATCCACGCTGCAGCCCAGATGAGCCGCTGAAACTGAGCCGAAAATAAGGCAGCAGCAAACACAGTCATCTGTTTCTCTGCTGTACTACAACAGCAGAGTGTTGCCTTCCTCTGCTCTGCTAATCACCGTCATCACAACGCCGAGGCTCCGACGCCGCGACAAACTAATTCCTCTCTGGGCACTTTTCCGCTCTGTTAATATTCAAGACACGGCGCAAACACACTGATAGGACACTGGGGAAGAGACACCATGATCCACACAGGCTGTGCTGTCTCCATCCAACACACCCTCAATGACTGATGGGCACCAAAATGTGTTATAAGTCATGGTTGCACTCTTTAAGTAAAAATCCAAATCATGCTGAAAGTACAGAGGCAAAGAGAGAACGATGTGGGGGGGAGAGGAGAGAACAGGGGTGTAACTCACGTCACCTGGCAGAGTAATCCTCATTAAATTTAATGCAGCCTTTTAGTGGTCTATTTAGCTGATGACAAAAGGCCACATGTCAGTCAGCGTTTGCACACAGATTCACAAAAGACACACCGAGTGTGTCATCTAAAAAAAAAAAAAAGGTTTGGGTTTATGTATGAAAGACATGGAGACGGACGTGATTTAGCTAAAAAAAGATATGAGATGTGTCCGAATTCAGGTGCTGTGACCTTCAAAGGACACAGTCTGTGAAAGTAAACCCGATTCTACTTTAATCCTAATCTGTTCTCTTCTGCACTGGTGACACATGATGACTTTAACACCTGATTATTCTGTGTGTCCATGTTTCTTTTACTATTTCTTTCACTATCACGCACTCTGTCTTGAAATGTGGACAAACTCCCGACTTTACAATGTTATGAGAGACACTGAAATCACAGCCAGTCGCGATCCATCAGTTTTCCTCCTAGTGACCTCGATTTAGGGATTTGCAGATTAGGAAGAGCCACTCCGAAACGCTGGCTGCCTAACCTCATTTCCATGCTGCTGTGGTCTTCTGTTAATCTGCCCAACAGCAGATTATGTTTGCTATTTGGTCAGATAGGGTGGGATTGGTGCTGCTGCTGTTGGTTCAGGCTCTCAGCAGCTGTTGTGGGACATTAAGTACTAATGCAGCACCAACATGCCGGACAGACACGACCACGTTTCTCTCTCCAGAGGACTCGCTTTGTTTGTATCTGAGCTTAAAAGCTGCATCAAGGTTGTAGATTTTGCTCAAAGGGACGATGTTTGATTTTTGTTGCCACTCCACATCCTCTTGTTGTTATTGTTTATGTGCTATTCTTTCACGTTTCCCCGTCATTATGAGGCCTGTCTGGTTGGAGAAACGTCTTTGGCTCTGCTTCTGGCTGCCTGTACTGAGGCTGCGATGCCACCTAGGCTGAAATCTGGTGCAAATACTCGCTGACTGTCAGATTTTTCAGACTGGTCATTTATTTTCAGAGGTACAGTGCCCAAGTAATATCGCTGTCATTCATGAATGATTACTTTGAGGGTGCTGGAGAGAGGAACAAGAAAAATAAGACCTCTGCAGAGTAATTCTCTGAGACTTCCTCTCAGGCTCTTGTTAACAAATTAATTTCACTGCCGGCTGCCTGAGTCTTCAGTATTTAGGCTTGAATGAAGCTCTGAGGCCTGAAGTGGACATCAGCATCACACAGGAGGCAACTGTGGTTTTCTTCCTCCTCTATATATGTCACAAAGTTGTGAAACAACAAGATATACTTATTATAACATCCATTCATTTTGCAGCAGGGCGCTGCAGCCAAATAAACTATGTGAAGTTTGTTGAAAGTGATGTAACGAAGCCCCTGTGCATTTTTATGTGGAGTGGGCACTGCACCAGATTCTGTTTAACAAATAGCCTTTTTAAATGCTAAATGCTTGTCAGCAACTAGTCATACGATAACTTCAGGCAATTTGGCCTTGCGTGCTTTGATAAATTTGGCTTGGAACCAACACACCAGGCTTAGTTTTGTTTTAATGAGAAGTCAGCTCCTGGCGTTTGCTCCTGGTGTTCTTCACCGCTGTTTTTTAAAGGAGGTAAAAAAAAAAAAAACAGAAGTAAAAAAGAAAAACCAGCTTTTAAAGTGACATGCTTTCTTTTAAAATAAGTGCCGTGTGGTGGATCGTGCGGGTCCACATGAGTGGATCACTGATGTTTAATTGGGTTTAATTGGATGGTGATTCCTCAGAAGGATTAGAGAGATTTTGGAGGCCAAGAACTGCAGCTCAGGACTTAAGACTGAACCACATGCCTGCAGCCAAAAAGCAGGAAAATAAAGAGCTTATCTGTTAGTTATATTTCTATTTTGGGGAAATTCGACACTTAGCTTTAGCTGATTTGATTTAATGTAGAACTGCATCTTCATACATGGAGCAAAATTAAGATAAATCATTAATGTTTCTGTGGAGAAACTTTGGACCGTCTTTCATGTCATGTGACTGCTGATAAGAACAGAGTTGTGCCTTCATTCTTTGAAAATGATCAATCAGACCAACTCGGATCAATCCTCCCCTTTTCTGTTTCCTCTCCAGAGATTCAACAGTATTCTGAAGTGAGAAGAAGAGGAAGCTTTTCTGTTTTTTCTTCTTCTTCTCCTTCCTGTTCTGTCAGAACACAGAACGAACCACATCGACCCACAGTGACACAATCACCTGTCTCTCCTGTTACACCTCACCCTTTGCTCCTCCTCCACCTCCTCCTCCACTCCACCACCTCACTGACAAGTCAACTCACCCTGGATGTCCCGGCTCAAAACACAGAGACAAACGCTACGAACCCCCACCTTCTAAGAACAGAACATCTCCAACAACACAACAGATCAATGAGATGTTGATCAAACTGTGAATGAAGGTGAATCATTTTATCTTCTGCAAACTGGTTTGTGTCAGTTTCTGTCCTTGTTATTTTAGCAAAAAAGGGGAACTAAATCATTTGTTTTTAGACAAGTAACATCCTTAAGGTTTGATGTTTTGTGTTTGCTGAACCCAGTCTGCCGTTTTTCAGGGGTGTTAATTTAAACCCACAGAGAAATAATGAGTTAGAGGAAAGTCAGCGAGGAGTTTCGACTGTTAATCTGTTCAAAACTGCTGCCCGTCTCATGAGCTCCAGCACCAAAGTTCTTAATGGCTTAAGTTAAGGATCTCTGGGCTGATACTGAGGCGCTGAGCCCTCTCTGAAAGAAGAGCCCGGCAGCGTCTCATCTCCCAACAGGAGTCATTATCCACAAGTCTGCCATGACCAGAAATACCAGGCAGAAGACTGGACCAAGGCCATGACAGATGGCCGCCTGTCTGCCTTCTCCAGGCAAAACACTGGGCTTAATTCTTGGATTCATGACATACAGATGCAGAAAAAAAAACGCAATGGCAACTCAGAGCAAAACTACAAGTTAGTTTTAAACTGGTTTAACTGGTTTCAACGCCAACAACAAGCCTGTTCCTGATCTGCATCCGTCTGTTCCAGATAACAAGAGAAAAGTGCTCTTTTCAGCGTTTTAAACCATTTGTGAGACTTTGTTTGGCACTAATTTATCTCATTCTAAAATCCTCTGCACAGAAACACACATTATTGACATGTAAACAACAAGAATAAAGCTGTGCATTTATCTTTAAGTGGAGCAACAATAATCCCTACATGCAAAACAAGATGGAACAGAGGAGGATCAAAACTTCAACTTGGACATCAGTGTGTGACAAAGCATAAGTCAACCTGCTGAAGGCATCTCAGGCAACATTACATAAGAGAGATTACACGATGCCGTTTGAGTTAAAAATTGAATTTTACCAGGAGACATAGTGTGATGGATTTGTAAGGGGGGCTTCTGCGGTAATTTACAGCTGTGTTGCCGCTGCAATGATCACAGCTTCCACTGGCTCCTGTCCAAACCCATCTGAGCAAAGTGCTGTTCAAATAAGCTCCTTATTATCATGCCTGAGGGAGAGGAAGCAGCAAAATACTGTACAGTGGCCATTAAGTGCTGAGTTGTGGTGCTGCCAGCTGTAAGAGCAGCTTCTGTACCACCAAAGCCGCCCCGTGGTCCTTGAATATAATGCGGACCAGGGACCGTCCTTCAGGTCTTTGTAGGGTCACGGCACGCTGATAGAAACAGTCTGCTCTCTTGTAACATCCTTGAGCACAGCCAGAAATTATCCCAAGGATGCAGCACCTGAACGCCCTTGAGAAGCGGTCAAAAAAAAGACAAATTCGTACACTGAGAGCTTATCAGAGTTTAAATGTTTCTATTCACCCCTTCACTGATACGTGTGTTTTGAATTTCCATATGGAGTCCAGTGAAGGTGAAGGGTAAAAAGGGAGAAACTTCATGAGGAGCAATGGGGAGAAATCCTTCTTCTATGAGAAAGATGCAACAGATTCTCACGTACAAAGCAGCAAACAAAGGTCAAAGAAAAGACTTCAATATTGCTAAGGAGTTTTTGTTTTGTTTAGTCTTGTTTTCATCCATCATTGTCATTATTTGAACAACATTTTCCCAGTTCACCTCCATCTCCTGCTCAGTGTGATTACAACCAGCAGCCAGGAGCATGTTCACCCCCCACCCCCCCTCACATCCTCGGCCTCCCTCCCTCCTGATCCTCCCTACAAGCAGAACTGTGAGCTTTGTCTCTCCGTGTTGCTGTCGGGTTTGGCTTCGTTCGCTGTGTGAGGCAGCGTGCCACCGAGGGGACAGAGGACAGATCTGGCTTACATAATGATCAGTGAATCAGTTGTCTCAGTGGCCCTAATCCTACCAGCATCCCTCCGTACGTCTCCCCACGGCCGCCTCGTCCTGCTGAACCAAACCCTCGCCACGCCGTGATGAGCCAGAAAGCTCGAGGCTCGCTGCTCTTTCCCACCACTGGTTAGGAAGAGCGAATCAATGAGCTCAGCGGGGAGAGCTTTTCACGGCTCCACTGGAAGGTAATTATCAACGTTTGTCTGGTAGGAGAAAATCAGGCCACAGGATGATAGCTCGGGGGTGCAACAGTCCATATATGAGAGCACAATGTGAACAAAACGCCCGGAGAACTGCTGAACAGATCACTGTTCAGACGCCAGTTCGTAATGAAATTGCATTCTGCAAATCTACCAACTTGTTTGAGCCAGTTTGCATCGATGCTGTAAACAGCGACGGTGACACACGCCGGTGCACACGGTGCACAGCGGAGAGACCAGACAATACGAGCAGCAATGACTGATCAGATTTCAGATTAAAAGGCAAAAAGAGGCTGCATCCATCCGTGCAGACTGTTGTTATTCTCTTCAAAAGGTGTCATGTCAATAGAAATCATGCCTTTAAGTGTGTATGTCTGTCTGTGTGTGTGTGTGTGTGTGATTTCTACTATAACTTGAACCATCAGCTTGATACTTTCTGTGCACTTTTTTTTTTGACTACATGCTCAAGGACCTCTCATAATTGCCATGATTCACAATTTCAGAAAATAACATTTTATTTGCTGCTCTGTGTAATTCCACCTATGAGTTGTGACCTTGCTCTCCTCTTAACCAGCCGGCGGGGGCAACGAGCACTCAGCGACTGCTTCAGTTTGGAAACTTGTTTACCTGTGACAATTTAGCAAAAAGGCTTTTCAGGAAGTCGACCAGTAGATTTGCAGATGTGTTCTGCAGCACAGACTCACAAACTAACACAATGTGACAAAAGGGAAACGCTTATTTGATCAATTAACAACTCAACATTTCTTCAGAAAATGGCTTAAATTAACAGAAGTTTGACTGAACTCCTCCCACTTTGTTGTAAGTTGTTTCTGTCGCTCTGCACGCCATCTATACTCGTCTGCATTTGTTCACATACCACCTTAAAACAAGTGGCATGACCCACTTCTCTTCCTGTTCTTACACTTTTTTTGTTGGATTTGGTTCAGTGCTATGATTTTGACATTTGATTAAAAGGACAGGTACAAACAAACAGAGCAGATAAAACTAGTTAATTTATGTGAGATGTGTTTTCTCCACAGTGCTGACTCGTAAAAGTAGCGGAAAGAAGAAAAAACATGCAAAATAATGTCGTTTTTGTATGTTTTTTGTGTTGTTTTTCTTCTTTTCTAATGTTTCTTTTTTTCTAGATTGTAGTTCCTGTGCTTGTTTAATCAATTACAGCAATTTGACTTTGTAGGTAATTTGTTGACTTTATTTTTATAACTGGAATAATAAATAATAACTTAAACTTTTTATTATCAGCCAGTAATTTAGCAGAATTTGTAAATGTTGTGTATCATATATCTTAAAGGTGCAACATCCTGTGTGTAATGAAACAGAAAAAATCCATCCTCTGCATTCAGTAAACCAGCATGTTGCCTTTAAATCGGACTGTTTCTACGTTGCATCAGCCACCATCAGCGTTTTTTTTTTTCCCCTGAACTTGGAAGAAATCCCAGCATTTATAAGCTTGTTTCATTTACCTTCTCCTCGCCCACACAGGTTGTCTTTTCACGCATGGTTGTACAAACCCAATCAATGCCAATGAAAATATTTTACAAGACGAGAGGGGGATAAAAACAAAAAAAAAAAAAGGATATTTCCCCTGATTATGATCCAAGATGAAGACAGGTAGTGGGATGGTGTGTATGTGTGTCTGAAATGATTAAAGCGGCATAAATGCTAACAGTGACATCACCTGCTGTTTCCTGTGAGTAGCTCAGCGAGGAGGGCCACGGTCTAACGGAGCACAAAATGCTGCAATTTCTCGCAGGGACAGCACGTCAATCTTTGGACAGCTGTTCAGAAGTGTTGCTGTGGTCTGCAGTCTGGCTGCTTGGGGGAAAAAAAAGTGCTTAAAGACTAGAAAACGAGACCAACTTCGTCAGTTCAGCCGTTTCCTCTGAAGCTCTCTGAACTATTGGAAACATCTATTGCGCCATGATCTGTCGGAATAAAAAAAAAAAATGAAACGAAGTCGTCTCACTTCTCAGCAGAGCGGTGAGAGAAGAAAGGTTTCATTTCCCAGGTTTGGTGGTTGGAATCACGACTGTGGGAACGTGGGTGAGGGAAATGTGAACAAAGCTGACACTATGCCGGTAACAGCTAACTGAGGTGCTGCTGAGCAAAGAGCCGAACCGTCCGTCGCCGCCTTCACGTTCACTCACACTGAGAGATAACAGATTATACTGAGGGATCAGACTCTGACAGACACACACCTGCTGCAGCTCCCGGCTTTATATGAGCACGTTTAATAGCAGGATGTTCTCAGCTGCTGTTGATAGCAGATGGAGAAACCCGTGTTTATGACACTGTGTCCTGTTTTCTGCCCTCAAATAGGCGATTTAAAGCCCCTTCATTAGGCGAGGCAAGGCAGGGCAGGTTTATTTATACGGCACCATTCAGACACAAGGCAAATCAAGGTGCTTTGCAGGAAAATAGAAATACATTAAAAACAAGACATCAAGATGTTAACAGGTTGAGGGACTCTTTAAATCAACCCATCCTGTCTCTAAACCATCAGCACGCTGCTGTATTGAATCCTTACATATTGAGTCATTCATGGTTTTATTACCACAAGTTTAATGTGTTATGAAACCTTCCTCCTTCAGTGAAATACTAAATTTAATTCTGGCAGCATTAAGCAGTCTAACTGACTTACTGCTCCTGAGCTGCTGACTGGGCTTAACAGCGTTTTAATTCTGACTTCAACCAATTTCCTTGTTGATTAACCAGTTCTGAAGAAACAAAGCTCCGCCAACAGTAATAATGGATCAAGCTCCTGGCGAGGCAGGTTCATCTTAATTATGTCATATTAAATTTGAATCTACACCTAAAATATTTTTTAAAAAACACACACAGCCTTTAACATATCTGGGCAAGTAAATCAAAAGCAACTGGACTTTGTCAGTTTGTCAGTGGAGACGTAACTTCTCAGAGGTTAAAAACCTGGGTTTTGCACCAGATTACCAGACTAACCTGGTCTAGTCTGTTGTGCATGAACTGATGAGGCCCCTTGGATTAGAGGCAAAACGTCTTCACTGACAACTTGACAAAGTCCAGTTGCTTTCGATTTAATTGCCCGGATTTGACTCTGACCTGGACGGATGAGAATATTCACAGAAAGCCTTTAACATAGTTTTGATGATGACAGTTACTCTGCAGAGGTCCTTTGTCACTGGGTTGCAGTAAAGGAAATCATATGTAGGAGAAAGATAACTTATTTTGCTGTCTGGTCAAGATTACTTCATAACATTTCTAATTGTCTTTATATGCAAAAAACGATGCACAGCACTCGTTTTCAGCTTCAGTGAGGATTGAAAGAAGTCTGACACAGTTTGAAAGCCTCTGTGTTCAGTCAACCAGCAGACAGCAGTCAGACAACTCAAGTCTGTTTATCATGTTGTAGCATAGCAAAGCTAATCCAAACTATTTTGACTCCAACTGATCCACAAATCATGGCATGTTACTGTGACCTTGATCTAAGGTTACTGCCATCAAATAAATGATGAATGATTATAGAATTATTAATGAAGTTCAGTCATAAGCAGCATTTTATAATTATAAGGAGACTTTCTTATATACATTGTCATGCAGATTTCGTGCAAAAAGACAGAAAAAAAACCTTTAATGAACCATAAAATGGTTAAATTGGCCATGTGATAGTTCTCAAGCAGAAATCCAGATGTTGAATGGAAATATTTTTCCTAACTGAACCTAAAAAAAAAGGTCACTGGGTTTCTCTTGTTTGGACGGATTCAGCTTGCTGCACATGCACAATGACCAAAACCACAGAATAACCACATCACTGAACAACAAGTGAACGCACCGCCGTGTTCAGAGATGGTTAACAGAACATACAGCAGAAAACCGCCTCAGGTTAAACTCACACTCTGCCGCGGACAACGCTCTTTCTTTCCCATGATTCTTGGCTGATTTAACTCACAAGTGTGTCATGAAAGCTGTTTTCCTTATCTCCTGATCTATACTTCTGCCGAACCAGGCGGGCGGGCGATGTGGGGAAGATATTGTGTTCACTCACACAGCTTTTTTATCTCACATGCACAAAGCTAACAGCAGACTGCCTTTAAATGCCACAAACACTAAAGTATGAGCCACAAAAAGACACACACTTCACACATCCGAGCCCACTGCTGGAGGAACAAAAAAAAATGCTGCGTTTAACTTTAGAATATGAAAAATCGTTGTAGGTTAGGCACTGTGGTCAAGAACACACAGAGATTTTCAAGCAGCAAAGAGAAAACAGTCTCCCAGCCAACAAAAACGCAACAAAGACAACCTGAGGTGAAGAAGAGTCGAGGGGGCTCGTTACAGAAACCTGAGACAGGACAGCAGAAAGGACATTTTCTTGGAATGAGACTCCAAGGTCCATTTAACAGGGGGGGAAAAAAAGTTAATTATATGTTCTCAATGGTTAAAGTTAATCAGGAACATTTTACAGTTCAGAGATTCATCTGATGAGCCACAGTAATTATAAGAGAAGTCAGCAGTAAGTGACCTTTAATTCATCAAGATCATCAGCAGCTGAAAAATAAAAGAGTGCAAAGAGCCGGTGTGTTCGTTAGGTTCACTCTTAAAGGGACTGGACACAAATAAACATCTCAAGAAGTTTCAGGGAGCATAAGATACAGAAGAGTTTAAGAGTTTGACACATTTTTGGTAAATTTCTTGATTTAAACTTGAAGCACTTGTGTTTCCTCCAGAAAATTTTCATAGCACTACTTTAAATCGACATTAACCACAATATTTCCATGTTTTTCCACCTAAACTGACTGCAGGACAATGCTAAACAATGCATATGCTAAGCTTTGGAGGGGTTAATTATAAATTATCTGACATTATTGTGACTGTGAAGGAGGTATTTTTTTTGCTGAAAACAGGCCTTCTCAAAAAAATTCAATACACTCGACATGAAACATTAGAGTGCATCTCATTCTCTGTGAGGCTCGGCACTGTGAAGCACAGAGCTGGCCTTAAATTGGCATCCAGGGATTAGCTTAATCATCTGAACATAAAAAAAAAAAAAAAAAGCAGCTCCATAACCCACGTGGCTGTAATTAAAAGCCTGACTCCTCGCTCCGTATCCACAGGCTGTCTGCTGCACCTGTCCCTCATTTGGCTCCTTGCACTGATCTGGGCCAGCAGATCCCTGACAGGCATACAGAGCAGCTCCTGCACGCGCTCAGTCGGCGCCGCAGCCAGCAGCGACTCAACGTCTGCCTTGTGTGCGAGGAACCCGGGGAGGAAACGCTCTCCAACAAAGTCGGGCCTGTGAACAAACACCACTTTTACCAGCTCACTCTGCCTCCTGAGGTGTTTCATCCCCTCCCTTCTCCTTCTTCCCTTCCTCCATCAGCTCTGAGTGATAAAGTGCAAAGACTTAAGTCTGCGGCGAGGAACTCCACTTGTCTTTGCAAATGACTTTCATCCCTCAGTCTCCCTCACTTCCAGAGGCTTAACATATTAAAGGTAAAATCTCATTTCCCCAGCCTAGCAGCACAGCTAGCCCACAGCCCGGCGACACTGCATCAGGTAGGAACAGTAACAGCTTGTCTCCTGTCACAAAACCCTGCCGCTCTTTGATTTATCGTCTCTATAAATGATCTTACAGCCACAAAATCTCATAAACACACATTATGTTTTTTAGCCTGACTCTTACATTGTGAATATTTCTTTTAAAAAACAATTTAGCTCTGCAATAAAGCGAAGAGAAATGTTTCTCAATGGGATGAAATTAACTCATCTCTCATGTTGCCGTGTGAATTTGAACAGGTATCTGACATATTAAGCTCCGTCTCACGTGCCTTTGTCTGATCGTGGATCCATCGTTTGGCTCTTTCAGGAAAAAATAAGCTTGCAGGTTCAAAACCGTGAATTTCCTTTTTTTAAGTTCATGATTTTTTCTTATGTTCAGATTCCAAAAAAAAAGAATATGAGGAGGTTTTTCCTGGCAGTGACAAGAGCTATTTATACAAAACCACAACAAACAGCAACGTGCAGTGTAATCAACTCTAATGAACTCTCGCAAATGTTATTATAAACCATGTTAAATTGTCCTAATCCTCCTCACAGCCTCTCTAATTGTTCTTAACCTCACAGGATTCATAGAGTTGATGTGATTTCCTTAATTGCAGAGAGCCTCCATTTCCCTCACTTGTCTGCAAGAAATTCACTGCAGCCTGAAAATTACTCCCAATTCCTTAATGTGCCTTGAGGATGTTCGTTTTTTTTTTTCTTCTTCAAATCCTTGTTGCATGTGTGGCTCAATCCACAAGAGCTGTTTTTGCGAGGGCAGCCTAAATCCATTCAATTTCAATTTTGTTTCTGTGCACTTTGGATTCACGCTCCTCATAGGTGCAGCCTGGAGCTTCTGCAGAGCTCTGAAATAACTGCCTGCTATTGGCATGAAACATCGTTCCCTCTCTCCCACATGATGTCAATAGAGCAGAAAGGAGAGATTTTTCACAGAACCGGGGGGCAAAACTCTTATTCAACTTTAATGTTTATCAGAATAGCAGCAGAGAGGAACAGAAAAAGAGCTGCGGGTCAAACAGTTCGACACCAGCCGAAATGCAAAGGAAACGCGGGGACCGGGCGGTGCAGACGACGGCGCTGAGGCGTCAAATCTGGGACATTTAGATGATTTTATACGTCTCTAGTGCGGCTTAGTTCTTTAAATCTGGTTGTAGGGATGAGAGACACGTCTTGTGAAAATCACTGTCAGGTAAAACTCTGTGGAGGATGCATTTATTCACAGTTATAGTAAATTACATTTGCAGAACTACTTCTATGCAAAAATTAAGCAAATATGCCAAACAGAGGTGCTGCCATCTTGCACACATTTGGAGTCATGAACACGTGGTCATAAACAAAATTAATAAGAAAAATCTAAAATCAGAGAATTTATCTTTGGGGAAAAAACTTATTTTGGTGGATTTTTCTTATTTGGTCAAGAAAAATAAATAAGAAGAATTTGGGCTGCAAGAATAAAAGTGCATCAATCTTATAAAAAGTTGACACCCTGCATGGCCTCAAACTATGAGGACAAATTCAGACAAAAAATAAAAAATAAAAAAAAAATATCACTTCCTCTTTCTCACATTATTGATACACTGATACCAGATCAGTATTTCTTCTAAAACAAACTTGCTCTGACTGGGATTCCCCTGCCAGCTTTCTTACCAGACTTACTATGAAATATATATTTTCATTTTTCTGCTTTCTGGCAGTCGAGCCTTTTACATCGGAAATAAAGTTTAACATTTCATTCACTGGTTTGGTATATTATTCGTCACGGGGCAGAGTAATCGATACTCTAACATCGATATGAAGGAGTAACAGGTTTTCTTCCTGATACATTTTCAACAAGTGAAGCTACAAAGCAAAGAGATTTAATTGCTTCATTGGGTCAAATCATGTCCCGGCACTTGTGGACCCAACATGTGTTCTGCAAAAGGTTTTCAACAGTTACCATAAATGAATAAAGCATCAAGGGTTTGTTTATTTTTCCTCAAAAGGACAAATGTCAAGACTTTCAGTGTTTGTTAAGGCCTGTGGAAGCCCCCGGAGGACAGAGGGGTCAAACAAATATCTGATTTGCATCATGACTGAGGGGCAGGAATACATCACCAGCAGACAGCTTGGGAATTCAAAATCAGACCCAAAGCATTCGGGGGATTTATTCAGAAAACCAGCTTGTTTTTTTTTTTTTTTTGAGTAATAATTTGCCTTGCAAGCTGTGGGTAACAATCTGTGACCTCTGGGGGGAGAAATGAGAAATTAAAAGATGTTCTTACAATCTCTTCCAGCTGCGATTTTCTCCTTGTCCTCAGATGTTTTACATGGACGCCCTTGTTTACTTTGAGATCTGCTCATTAATAAGAGCAGACTGTCGCTGACTGACCTTCGACTGGCTTTAAAAGCAGTGTATGTAAGAGTGTGTGTGTGAGACTGTGTGTGTGTGTGTGTGTCAGTGCGGGTGAGTCAGGGGTGTACTGTACATGTGTCAGAGGCAAAAGTACAAGGTCCTGCAGTGATGAATGAGCAGTAATCCAGCCTACAGTGTGTGGCTCATAAACGTAGCCCCCAGTGTACAGAAGCCTGTATGATGCTCGTTTCTCTTTGACAGAGCCGTGAATCTCAGCCAACTTTCCTTTCAAGAGCACACTTTATCTTCTTGACTTTTATCAGAGTTGATTACATCCAGTTAGTGAGAGAAAATCCAGTGGCAACTCGCCCCAAAAACTGAAACCTGACCAAGGCTGCATGAGGAGAAGATAATATGTGGATGAAACTATGTTTTCAGCTTTGGTTTTGGGTTTAAAATTAATCAAAGTCCCTTTTGCATCTAAGCAATTAACCTTTCGAATGATTTTTATACCGCTGACAAATTGTTTAGTCTCATTATGAAAAATAATCACAAGGAAAAGCCAGTTTCAGATGACTGTGAGATAAAAAAAAAACTTTTAAGTCAGAGAATAGCATCACTTCCTCACATCTGAGATACTGCAACTTAAAAGATATTTCATCGATTAATTTTCCAAGTCACTTGATGGATCAATAGTTCATGCTGGTTCCTTCTGCAGCTGCTTCATAGCCATAGAGGACTCTGAAGCAGCAACAGGAAGTGTTGAGTTACAGTTACTCAAAGCAGTTTAGCTTAACTTCAGTAGATTTGAGCCTTAATGTAAGAAGTTAGTCTAAGTGAGGCCAACATCTGGACATTTTACCATCATATTCAATGGAAAATTACATGTGAAAAACATACTTTTTTGGAAAAGAGGCTTCATTTTCATACACTGCCTCAGAAAAATAGTTCAATAAATAGAAAATAATACAAGTCTTTGACCTGCAAAGTACCTTGAATTATTACAAGGAGAGTTTTATGTGCAAATGATCGTTGTTAAACTTCCCTGCATCCATTGAGAAAAGGAAGAAATGCATTTAACCCGCACGTCTTATCATATTTTATTGATAGTCTAGTTTATAACACCGGGCTTCCTCATCTATCATGATGGTACAAGTTCAGAAAACGTAAGACAACATGTGGCTCATCTGACTTTACAGCTGTGGCGACGCATCTCCGCCTGTGTAAGAAAACAGGATGGGAAAAGTGAATGATCCCGGAAGTGAGCGGTCAAATCAGACAGTCTGTCGGTCAATCGGACGGTTATCTCTCATCTTCTCGAACCTTCACTAAACCTGAGCTGCAGAGGCAGGCGGGTGGAGTCTGAGGAGCCTCTCCTTCAACAAGCATACGAATAATAAGAGATGAGAAATGTGCAAATTACCCACCTGTCACCATCACACTGAGGGAAGCTCGTACGGGCTTTCCACAGTGTTTGAAGTTAGCAGTGTTACAGTGTGAGGGCTCACAGATTACACTTTAAACTCAATGCTGAGAGGGAACCCGATAATGTTCATGAGGGACAAGGAGTCAGTGTTTGTTCTGCATGTCTGTCGTTATCAATAATCTCAATAATCCATTCATTTATCTGAAAAAAAGTTGAGAAACATGAGCCATCCGTCCTGGAAGCAGCAGACTGCACTTGTCAGACATTCACGCTGCTGTATAATGTGCAGGATTCCCAGCGGCCTAATAGCAGAAGAAACGAGTGAGGCCGTTACGCCTTCATCTAATAACTGTATTGATCATGAGATGTGATGTGTCAGAATCAGTCACACTCTGCTTAGGTGATGACAGCTCGCAATAATCACACCGTACGTTTGCTTCTGCAGGATTGAATCAGAGCAGCTCGTCCCAATCACTCAATCCGTTTGTTTGGCAAAAAGGAATTAGATCCAGCTTCCCTTTAAAGGCTCCGCCTCCGTTTTTTTTGGGATTGTTGGCCTCATTTTTCAAATCAGCTTGTCTGTCTCTTATCAAACTGTTGTGGAGGTTGACAGCTGCTATCACACAGTTTGCTAATATCCTAACAGGCTTTTCTTGGCCTTGTAGATGTCCTTTAATCCCATTCATACATCTCTTGTCATTAAAGATATCAAATCCAAACTTGGGCTTAGAGAAGAAATCCTCGGAGAAGATCCGCGCAGAATAAGCTGGTTTCCTAATTCTCACAAATTCAGACTGCAAATAAGCTGCAGCTGCCGATAAAAACAAGACGGAGAACGTCGCTGTTGACTTTTGACGGGGATTTTTTCTTCATCTACAGAATAAAAAATGAACTGATAACAAATGTAATAGTTTACAGAGATACTACATGAAGTTTTGTATTATTTTTGGGTCAAATGGAAAGTTGTGTCTGCTCCAAAAACACCAGTTTGGATCATTCCACAGGTAAACTGGTTCATTTATAACAGGTGTTTGTATCATGATTGGGCATAAAAAGAGGAATCCTTGAACGATTCAGCTGTTCACAAACAAGAATGAAGAGAGATTCACCACTTTGTGAAACACATGATCGCATAAAAGATATTACAACATGGGCTCAGAAACACTTTGTGAAAGTGTTGTGAATAAACTAAGTTTGATTGCAGATGATTGAGTTCAGTTCTGATTTATATTCTACGCAGCGTCCCGACTTCCTCTCAGTCAGGTTTGCATTGAGACAAGTTCTGTCTGACCAAGATTCAAATTTCACCTGCCAGCAGCCAGATGTGGGTGAATTTGTGAAGCGGCAGGTGAATCTAATCAACCTTCCAGCCACAGCGGTGGATAAACAGAGGGGACGTCCAGCGTTAAGCCATTTCTTAAGAAAGGTCGACTCAATCATCGGACGGGTCATCAGGATGACCTGCAGAAATCCCAGTCGGCCAGCTGCTCCGTGGGCCAAGCCGAAAACAAACCAGGGATGTTCCAACATGGATGCCAGCATCACAAATACCTCCAGTGCTGCCCTAAAAACGCCGGGTTTGGTATCAGAAAGTACACAAATCTGTGCTAAGATCCAACACAATGTGATTTATTTTTATTAGAAACAGGACCTCACTTCTCCTGAGCAGCATCCAGAACGTCTAAATGCAACTTCAAGGAATTTTTATTGCACAAGAAGCCAAAAAGATTAATGCACGGCAAAACATCCATATAGGGTTTGTTATTAATAAATACGTCTCTTTTAACATACTAGTATTGAATCAGTGCTCAGTGTTGCCCAGTACACAAAGTATTATCAAATTATGTAGGGATGACTCTCCAAAAACAAAAGAGGACTGGTACCAGTCACCTGAGCACAGTGACCCTGAAGGCATCACCATCAGCAGAGAGCAGACAGAGCAGCTTATTGTTCCCGTTGTTCGACTGTTAAACAAGGTTTTGCATCCGAAGACAATAAGGAAAAGATAAGAAAGGTGTGGATTTGGACGGATATTTGGCTTTATCAAATACCTTTTGTTCGACGTACACCTGTTCAACTTCAAGGCACAATGAGCTTAACATCACCTTCTGTGAATCAACCAATCACAGCCTAGGTTAGGCCGGAAGAATAGCCATGATGACTGATAAGTTAGTAATGAGCTTTTAACGTGTTCGATTGTTAAAATTCTTATTTTGTTACAGGTAGGACTTAAAAATATCTACATGATCTGCAGTTCATGTGTGTGTATGATGTGAGGTAGAAACATGTGCATAATTTTCTGCTTGTTTAATGCTTTTTTTGTGTGTCTTTTCAAAGCAAAACAAACGTCACACAAGAAAAGAAAAACTTCTAGAAAGAAAAACTTCATTTCCAACAAAACTTCACTTCTACAATCAGTCCAGTCAAGAAAGGTTGCTGGATTTTGGACAAACTCCACCAGCACCCAAAACTCACACACACACTCACACGCACACACACACACATGCACACACACATGAATAGCATCAGTGAAAGCCTCCATTCAGCAGATTTGCCTCATTTGAATTAGAGGAGCTGCCATTGTCTGCCAGACATTCTGCTGAAGGTTTAGGATTCTCCACCCAGCTTCAGCTTCTGCTTCTCATTTATTCATCTTTTTCGGTTTTCGCCTCTCAGACGTTTGGCGCCGACGTTTCAATCCGAGCTCCTTGTTTTCATAATAAACTATAAGTAGGAGTTGAACCTTGAAGACCCAAAAAGCCGATGAACATTTCTTTAAGCTCTTTTTCAGAAGAAGCAACTTAATTAGCCCATTTCAACAAAACCAAGATGGTAACCAAGAATGGAAACTCTCCTCCATCTGCTTTATGAAATGAATCAAAACAGATTATATATTAGATTATATTTGTAGCACTGAATGCATCCTAAAATATGGACTGAAGTTATGAAGTTATAAAATCACAATATGTGAAACTTATGATGCTTTATAAGATGCAATATGTTTTTTTTTTATTCTGTCTGAAGGATTCTTTCTGGATTTCTGATAGGGCCTTTAAAACAAGGGCGAACATAACTTATTAATCTGACTTAAGTGTATTTCTGAGCAAAACCTCAGTTTCAGATTTGAGCATTCTTGACTTTCTCACGTCAACTGCATCGATTTTTATCAGGATTATCTTTATCTACACGGAAGAACTCATCTCACACAGTTATTTGCAAGTAACAGGGTAATAAATAATGAATAAATGAACAAATAGCTCCACTCATTCATCAAGAAGAGATGTAGAGCTGTCATTGGTTCAAGAATCTGAAAAATGTGAGAATTTGCTGCTGGTTTATGTTTAATATCACTTCAGTTTCTATTGTCAATCAAACCAAACAAGCAAATTAGTCTGAACACTGTAAACTTCAGATTAACAGTTTGTTATTTCCTGAAATCTTGTGCAGTCACTAATTAACACCAGGATGAACCAGCAGACTGCCTGTCAACGACAACAACCATTTGTTGCAGCAACAACACGCTCATGGCTTCACAGCAGCCCCTCACACAGCAGCCCCTCACACAGCAGCTTCACGCAGCTTCAAGCGTCTGAACGCGAAAAACATGATCAATTATCAATCAGTTCGGATCCAAAATGACACTGTGGCCATAAGAAAAAGCACCCTGCTCATAAACACGCGCACATCGGCCTCGTGAATCCATCAGCACGCGAGGGGACCTCATGCTGCACCTCAAACTGTGACGCCTGTCAACCTGTGAACGCAGCACCGCCTGCCTCGCATTTTTTGACAACTTCCTGAGTGCGTGTTATTGTAACTTTGCTGCGACGCCCAGCTTCGCCTGAGCTACGTGGCTTTTCGCCGCTGTGACTGAGGATGACCTACCGATGCTGACACGGTGCTAAAAAAGATCCGTTCTGACAACCCCATGACACACACACACACACACTCACAACACACACACACACACAGTCAGAGTATGGGAATGTAAAGGCTGATGTTGGGAGGAGAGGGGGGGCGGTTGAGGGCAGAACAGAAGCGGTGGGAAGCACGCAGCGTTACAGGCGAACAACAACCTCTGCCGCGCCGCCGCCGCCGCCGCCGCCGCAGCGGCCAAAACTAACATTTGACGGGTTTCTGGCGGAAACCGTGACCGCTGTTTCACGGCACGACCACCGACACGGCAGCAGACAGCCGTCACAGGTCCGATGTGACGAACCCTTACCTGTATGAGGGGGATGCCGCCCGGACCGTCCGCTGTGTCGGGCGAGTTGTCGAACACTCGGTCCCGGTACAAAGACCACAGCCCGACGTTTGGGAGGAAAAGAAGAGCCGCGATGAGCAGCCCGGCGAACTGCAGCAGCCTCTTCTCTTTCCGCCTCATCTCTCCGGGTGAAAGCGTGCGAAGCAGCGGCGCTGGCAACTAGCAAGTCCCGAATCCCCGCTTTTCCAAGCGGAGACAACTTTCACTCTGGCTGGGGGACGGACACCGGCGCTGTGACGCTCCGCGGCTGCGAGCTCCTCCGCCGCTAGGGGGAGCAAACCACTGTGCTTCCGCCAGAGCGTGGGAGAGGCGGTGGGGGCGCGACCGCCCAAAGACTTCATTTTTTCAAATCATGCAACGTCTCCTGAAATTTTTGACCCCGCTGACCCTCCAAGCAAACATGAAGCAAGCGTCATGACAGCAAAAAAAGGAAAAATAACCGGAGCAAAGCGGAAACAAAAATCCTCATGAGAAGTTCAATCAGACTGACGATTTGTGCTGCCTTTAAATACCCCTCGGAAAAAAGAGAAACACTGGTTTAATAGCTATAACCACCTGTATAGGACACCCACTCAATCCGCACTGAAAATTAAGTGTGAAAACAGGCACATTAAAAACATTTTATGTTAATAATTTAAATCAGTTAAAGACAGTTGGAGTGAAATCATCAAGGACATATGAAGTTAAACTCTCAATTTCTGCCATCAGATATTATTTGCTGGATTTATTGGTCACAGCTTAATCAAATCTGTTTACCAATATGAAAAATTTAAATC
>JAPZDV010000006.1:20195361-20208561 GCA_029814665.1 Acanthurus lineatus | reverse complement strand
AAAATGATAGTTAGCTGAATAAAAGGTGAGCAGTGATGTCGGTTTAGCATAAAAAAATAAAGCAGAGGAAACAGTTTGTTTGGCATTAATGGCTTCAGCTTCTTCGCACCAGGGTTAAGCAACCGTGTTGTTACTCAACAGCTGGAAAAGTAAAGGAGGTGACAGTGTTGTTGTGTTATTTACATAAAGCAGGTTAATGCAGTATGGTTTCGTTAATTAGAAAAGAACCTCACTGACTCCTAAATGCTAACATGGCTAATGATGCTGTTTTTGATTGTTTTGTCTTTATTCTCAGTTTGTTTTGTTTTGCTGTTTGCTGGTTATTAAATTAATGAAGATGTTCTCTACATTTCACTGTTATTCTGGTTTCAGGACAGATGTGTAGCATCGCTAACACTCGAGAACTCCACATCTACATATTTTCCTCCACTTTTTCCCTTTTGTTTCAATGTGTTCATGAAAAGGAGACAGGAAGTCTGTGCAGAGGTGAGCATTTTTAAACTGTACTAAAATTCATGGGAGGTCTTTCTACCAAGTTGTCTTAAGAAACCAACATAGACTGTCTGTAGGAGACACAGTGAGCTGGTCACGTGTCATGGAAACATTTGCCACCGATTTCGTCGTCTTTCTGGTCTTGTTTCAGAGTCAACATGTGAGATGCATCCTCTGGTACAAAATTAGCTTTTAAAATTTGGGAATCTGAAGCCTGGATTTGAGCTTTCTTGGCTTGAAACATGCTCTTTGTCATCTGAAAAACATTTTCCTGGGCTGTGCAGTCTTTGAATCCCCCCTCAGGTCTGAGCTGAGAGCAGAGTCCGAGATGCAGCCGAGCATCATGTGAACTGTCTCTAAAGTCTGAGGAGGCTGTTGTTGCAGCAGATTGATGAGGTTTATTTAGAGGGGAGCAGTGTGGAGGCTGGGAAACAGAGAGAGAAACACAGACAGACAAAGGGGGAGAAGAAGTAGAGGGTGGTGATGGATTTTCCCATCTGAAGGGAATTAGTTGCTACGTATAAGATGCCCAAGTGTGAACGGATGAGAAGAACAACAGCAGTGTGTGAGAGAGAGAAGCTTCAGTCTGCCAACGCCGGCAAAAACAACTCATCTAATGACGTTTGTTACAGTCAATCATTAGCTTCAAGCAGTCAGAGACGGTGACAGGTGGAAACTCTCAAGGCTGGTCCTTTCCAATATTCTTATTTGGTGAAATAAGCCGGGCAGGAAAGTAATTTCTACAAAAATGTGCAGTAGTTTTTTCCTGCCTATCCCACAAGACTCAAGCACCATCTGCCCATTGAAAGAGAGGAAAAAAATCAATGTGCGCTGCTCATTTCCTGCTCAGACTGCACAGGAGTGATGACAGTGACAAGTGTGCAACAGATAACAGAATATGATGCACCTGTGCAGCAAGCAAAGCCCTTAGACTCATTAAATTAGCGATAAAAGGCACAAACAGCAACAAAAACTAGAGTATCTGTTTAATAACGTTAATTAAAGAATACTTTTTTTAGGTTTTCTTGACTTGTGAGGTACAAAAACACTGATATCTGTTGGTTTGTTCACATTGGCTGGATTCACACCACATGGTTTTAGTGACCCAATTCAGATTTTTCCCTCTAAAGTGGCTCAGATCGGATCTGTGACACGAACGTGTTTGCAGAAAAAAAAAGCATAGAGTCGGATATCGTCAGATCTGATTCAGGCCTCCTTTGTATGTGGGAGTAAATCAGATATGAATGGGATACCTGCCAGTGTGTCTGCAGTCTAAACACGCAGTTCGGATGTTCTCTGGCATTGCGAGTTGTAAGTCATTAAAAATGATGTTTATGTATGCAGCTGCTGCATGTAGCGGCGATGGCTGCCGCATACGCCCGCGCTCTCTTCTTTAAAATGTGACCAAATATTCTGCACACATCCCGAAAAATGCTTCAAAAAGCAATAGTTTGAATTATTATTTCATGCTCGTCTGCATCCATAAATGTTGTCTACTTTTGTTCAGCACCGGCTTATTTCCTTCTCTGGGTTGGTAGCCAAGCCACATCTGCACATGCACGTTGTTTCAAATGTAAGCAAAGTTTAAGCAGATATAATATAATCAAAAAATCAGAATTGGGCATCAAGACCTGTAATATAAATCCAGCCACAGATGTCACCTGGAGATGGCTGACATCCCATGAGTCACATACGATAAATAAATCCAGTTTTCATCGACTCAGACACTCAGGTAATCTCCTGTTAGGGCTTGAAAGTTGGTCCTCAGTGCTACTTTCTAACAATAATTGTTTGTTTTTCAGTAAAAAAAAACCTGATTTAACTATCTCGCACGGACCTCATATTTTCCTCATCACTACGTTTTATCACTTCGGCCTCTGCAGTAAAAGGTAATTTACATGTTTGCTGATATGTGGCTGCTCATTCGGGGCTCGAGTCGGTTCACTTGGCCGGATTTGCAGGGGAAAGAATCGCTCCATTTCTTCTAATATTAAGTCTTTTACCCCATTATTCTCATTGGACCACAGGATGGGGGAGATAGAGCAGGAGAAAGAGGGAGTGTGAGAGGGGAGTCATTGGAGTACATGCATTATGTATCATATCCTACAGTGAAGAAGACGGCGCTGCGAGTGGGAACGAAAGTGGCCGGCAGTGCAGCGAGGTGAATGCAGTGAATGCTAATGAGGGAGCCGCGTTTGCTGGAAGGTACATCTGATTAAAAGCACAAGTCATGGTGAACACAGCCCAGCGGTGTTATCAGCAAAAACACACACAAAGTAAAGGACGCCATATTGAAAGGAGATGAGGGTTTTTTTTTTTGGGGGGGGGGGTTATTTTTGGCTCAGCTGAAGATAAAAGATGTGATTGCAGATAAAAGAGCTGAGTCACCGATGTAAAGCAAAAAAATGAGGGAGCACATCGATGTTAACTTATAAGATTTTTTTTGCTCATCTTCTTTGTTTAAACACAGATTTCCTTGAAAATAAAAGGCGGATTTTGACCTTTTGTGTCACAGTTTCACACCAACACAGTAACAAAACTGAAGGCAGAATAAATCCAGTGGGATCGTGTTCGTCTGCGACTTCAGGCTGAACACAAGCCTCCATATTTATCTCCCACACAAAGTAAGTCTGTCAGATGTGGGGATTTCTCTGCAAGGATAATTAGGTTAACTTAAATTGAGCCGAACTCGTTCCCCCTGCAAGGACAGACCTCTTTCTCATGGCGTGATTTACAAGCTTCTTGTGCCATTTTTTTTTTTTTCCCCAGAAGAGAGTCGTTATGGTTACTAATCCACTTTCTACCATTTAAACGAGTGAGAATGTGTGGAGACAGACTTCCCCCATCTGAGCCGTTCCAAGTTGGAGAACAGTTTGTGGTTGACAGAGGGAGTTATATAAAGGTGGATAATGCAATAAAAGCTTATAATCTGCAAATTATTCTCAGTTTTGAACTTGTGGGCCTCGTTCCCTGTGAGGTCAGGACCATCAGGATGGTTTTACTGGTCAACACAGTTCTGGTTTTGCCAAAATAAAAGCATAAAAACTTAAAAAAAGTGGGAGGTTAACTTTGCATCCATTAGTGAATCCTCAAATTGAAGCAAAGTGCATTAAAATATGTGTTTTTCCATAGAATTTTCCAGTAAAAATTGGTGTTAATGGGCCTTAACAGATATTGTTATTATAAACAAATAATGGATAAGAAATATAAAATATTTATGGAGCCCAGGTTGTGTTTATTTACCCCACAGCTCCTGTATGTAACTGCAAACACTGCATGAGCTGAAGCGAACTGCTTTATCTACTCGACTTCCTGTTGAGCTGTCAGCGTTAATCCCTGCAGACCGGAGAGAGTGTGAGCGAGCAGATCTGAAGGGTGATTACTCAGCACCCTAACTGCCCCGCCGCTCTGCAGCCAAGGTGTCTGCTCACAGAGAAAAAGTGATGATGGTGCTGCTGGTGATGAAGACTGTGATGGCTGCTGAACTCGAGCAGCATGACAATGATCATCACCGTCATCCAGAAGAAGAGGAAGAAGAAGAAGAAGAAGAAGAAGAAGAAGAAGAAATGCACATGAATAATCTGAATATATTTCTCCAGACGTGCACACAAATAAATTTCATTGCACACACATGTGACGACTTTAATTATACTGTCATGAATATTAATCTCTCTATAAGTGCAGAAAGAGACGGCACAGTTTTTCACTCTTTTCCTGGAGTTTGTGGCTGAGCTTATAGCCACATGGGACTCCAGCTGGTCCCAGCGTGCACACATTTTAATCTAATTAATGCCAACATGCCCAGTTCTTCTCCAT
Source organism: Acanthurus lineatus (assembly GCA_029814665.1). Taxonomy (NCBI): domain Eukaryota; kingdom Metazoa; phylum Chordata; class Actinopteri; order Acanthuriformes; family Acanthuridae; genus Acanthurus; species Acanthurus lineatus. The sequence continues at coordinate 20,204,253 of JAPZDV010000006.1, read as the reverse complement.
TTAATTTTAAATATCAGGAAAGAAGATTAATTAAAATGTCAGTTATTTTTGGTTAAGGTCAGGAACATTTGGCTCATGCTTCGATTTTTTTTTTTAAAATTCAAAATAAATTAAAAACATATTTTTAATACTAATGAAGAAACATGTTTTGTTGGATAAATACTGCATGTCACACTGAGGTGACGACGCCGGGTTTAAAAAAACTGTGATTCAGTTTTAATTAAATAGCATGTAAACGATGAATGTGGTGAAGTTCAAGGAGAGGTGAGGCTCTGCAGAGAGAGTTTTCCATCCATTCACCCGTAGTTAAAGATGCAAAGACGAGACCTTTTGCACAACAAAGTGCGACTCGACAGCAGTGACGGGCTCTTGATATTTTATGCACAGTGCACATCGCCACTAAAAGCCTCATAATACCAATATAATGGCTTCACAATGCACCGTAGGCACTTATTTCTGATGCAACTCCAACTTCTTATGAGGTGCTTGTAAAAATTCAAGGGAAAGGGTGTGATATTTATCTAATGTGAATAAAGGACACTTTCAAACCATCTTGACTCAAGGCCCACTCATCAGTTTCTTTTTAAAGTGCTTTCAGTGTGTAGAAATGTGAGTGTCGCACATAAGAGAGCTTTTAAATCCTACAGGCCTACAAGACAGAACCGGTCATTTACTCACAAGACTCACAAAAGATATGAAAGAGTGTCCCTCTCATGTTCACGTCCCTCCAGCCCAGAGGTCTTTTAAATCCTTACTGAAAGCAAATAAACTGATAAAATATGTTATATATTCAGTGAAGGTCTTTACAAAAGTACCAGCAAAGAGCAAAAATCACTGCAGATAATTTTCCTTTAAAAAATACACTCATTCAGTCTAGTTTCATCTCTTTTCTTTGGCTTGAACATCACTGCATTAAAGAACTATAAGGGCACAACAAATATGAATCAAATAGGACGATATTTTTTGAGCGGAATGTTTAAACGAACTCCAGCAAAGTTAAGTTTAATGTTTAGTTGTAATGTAAAAGAAAAGGAAAGATATGTTTCTGCCAGTGTTTCAAATTTTTTGCCTTATTTAAAGCAGAAGTGTTGCTTTTTGCTGTTTTTTCCGAACAGCTGCCTGCTGAAACAACCTGCTCTTCTCGGCTCAAGTCGGCAGCACGTGATCGGAAAACTTAAAAATAGAAAAGATGAGCACACACCAGCGCTTCTTTTAATGGGAACACACACGGAGACAAAAAAAGAAATGTGGGGTTAACGAAGAACGTTGATAACCATCGTCATGATACTCATTATCTCTAATTGGGACTGAAGTTTTGTCGACTCAGCTCACACAGACCCTCAGGGCTACAAGCCCGGTCTGCTGCTCCCTCGTGCCTTTCTGTCGCTTTGCTTCTGCTGAGTTTCTTGTCATCCCTCCCCCTTTTTTTAAAAAACTTTTTGTTAATCAGTTTAAAAATGAAAAAGTAAAAAAAAACAGACTGAATGCATCAGAAAAGCACAAACTCTCCTCTGAGTATCTGTTGTTTCTCTCTCTGTGTTGGAGGATGTTTCCCTCCGTCACGACACTTCCTGCATCGCTCTGCTCTCTCTGTAGTTTGTTTTCTGTCTCTCAGCAACAGAAACCTGGAAAAGGAGTGGAGGCTTTCTCGCCTTAGCTGGGTGGAAACAGAGTTTTTTTCAGCAGAGCCTGATTACATTTAACCTCAAAGCTGCAGCAGAGGCACTTTGTCAGGGCAGAGCCGTGAAATCGAGCATCTCCCTGCTGGTACATGAGAATATTATCTGGTAATCTCTGCCCGTTGGCACAGTCTGTTATGCATGAGCGCTTAATACTCCTCTGGATCAACCTCCTGCTGACTTCTTCTTCTTCTTCCTCTTCTTCCTCTTTTTTCTCAAAGAAGAAGTCTGAATAGATCGCTGAGGTGATTTGCACTTTGTGTGGCTGCTGTGTGATTCGTTCACAGAATCCCTGTTTGATGGAAGTCAAAAGCAAATTTAGTTTTCAGTTTGAATTTGGTTGAAATATTAAATGTTTGACTTGAAGTTCAGTTGAGGTTTCAGTATCATTGTTTCCACGATGCGAGATGGTATAAAACATGTTTCTCTTTTCTTTAAAAGCTGAAACATTTAACAAACAGCTCTGGTTGCAGAAATGACAGCTGAAGCTGTGACGTTTAGCTTAAAAAAACGTAAATTTAAGGTAAACAGAAAGCAAAAAGGAGGCGGTCCTTCAAATGATTTAACTGTGACATAAAAATGCAGAGGGGGGTCTTCCTTCATAATTTTATTGTTTATTCATATATGACAAAATCATCATCCATGAGCTGACACATTCAAACATCAGTATTAATTCATCAGTCTCTTCCTGAAGGTGTCCAATGCCTTTGAGTCTGAGCTGAGCTTAAGATCAGGGTGTTAAAACTTCTTGATTTGGTCAAAAATAATTTTAAAAAGCAGGAAGAAAATGATATTTTCTGCTTTTGAAGGGAGCTCAATAATATTTGTAGCACCAACGTCGAATCTGTTGTCATCAAGGTCTTCAGATCAAAACAGCAAAATATGAAGGCATGAAAATAATCGGATGATACAAACTCAGCTAACTGTGTGTGTCAGACTGCTTAACTATCACGAATCAACGATCGAGTCCTTTTGCAGACCATGAAGCCACTTCTGTCTTTGATAATTAGAAAGGAAAAGTCACTGACATAAAGATCATTTTGGTGACCAAAGTTTTAATTCTCCCATTTAATCTCCAACCCCTGAAGGCGTCAAGCTGTCAGACAAAATGCATCAGTTGTTTGAGAGTGTTTGCTGCAGAGTTACGAGTGTGAACGCCGCAGTTACAGCTCAGATCAGAGTTTGACAGCTGCCTCTTGGCATCTTTAAGAGTTTCTGCAAAGCACACATGTTCTCATGACTGCGGATGTTAAAGTATACGAGGTTACAACTGTTGTTGTTTTCATTGCATCTTCCAATGAAGTGGAAAGAGACTCTGGTTCCACTCCATCGGAAGATGTAATAAGCTGTCAGCTGTCTTTTTCTCGACAGCTTATCTCAATGAAACAGATCTGGATGACATTTGGTGAGCAGATCAGACAGACGCCCAACCTGAGCTCACAACATTTGGCTTTTTTTATTTTTTTTTTTTCAGAGGAGAAAGTTAGCTGTCATTATTCATCTTCACACTTCACATGAGACTCCATGTTGAATGACTTGGCATTTCTTATCATGTTGCCTTCATGCCAGCAGGTGAATTCACAAACACGAACAGTTTCTTTCAGAGAGAAATCAAAGTTTAACCTGTGAGAGAAATGATAAAACCCAAAGGATTCATTTATCTCACAGTGAAAACATTTTGTTAGTTTGTCTTCACACTCATCTCCCTTTGAGAAGTCGTGAAACATGAGGAAATAAATGAATCATCCATGTTTGATGCGGATGCTGATCATTGAGTTAAATGTCTGTTTTATTTGATTATCATGACTTCCTGCTGGAGGCGTGTTGTTTCCACAGCAACCTGTCACACAGATACGCAGTAATCAACATAGTTTTAAAAATACCTCCGTTCAAGCAGGTGCTTTAATTTTCACATGTTGCTCTCTGCAGGATAAAAACACCGGTTTGCAAACAGAGGGTGTGTTGAAGCCAGTTTATTAACATTGATCCTGCAAAGAAAGGAAATGTATGCCTTTTTTTTAATCAAGTCAAAGCAGAGGACATTAAAACTTCAAGTCAAACTTGAGGTGAAGCAGCATTCAGCTTGTGTGAACTGACATGAATCCATGCAGGGTGATTCGTTTGCATGCAGAGCTCCAGCGACGCCGAGATGCAGCAGAAATGGATCCTCCTCATTTGAAGTGAATGAACTTTGATGGGAGAGCCTGCACATTTGTCTCATTACTGTTGCCGGGTGGTAGGCACTTTCTTTACATCAGGCTCATTATGCCGAACCATTAGGCTGCAGGGAGGGAGCGTGCACCATCCGAGTCATTATGTTAGCATTATGTTTGCTGATTCCAGCAGAGCGAGCGGTTGCATCTCTCCAGCAGGCGGGCCTTTGGCTGTCACTTTCATTTTTAGATATGTCACTTAAACAAGCAGGGGAGCTGAACCATCGCCGTCACCGGGGATGACATTTCCAACCAGCCCCGGTCCTCTCGCTCCTCCACTGTTATCTGTCCTGTCACATGTTTACTTCCTCATGTCATTTACATTTGCTTGCTATTGTTCTGGAGGGTCTGTTCAGGCTGTATGGGCTCTGATTCAGCAGGAAGTTTCCACAGTGATTCATGCACTGTCTAATATTCACTCCATCACAGGCAGGTGTTGCCAGAGACGATGATTTACTGTAGATTTCAAATCTCCCACTGCAAGCATTTCTTAGCCAAAGGCACAGCTCCCTCAACAAATCAGCTTTTTAACAGGCTGAAATAGTCACCCATCACTCTTACGGGGGCTTATACTTCTAACCAGCCTCTGTTTCATCAGCTTTCTTTCAGTTATTCGCCCGTCAGTCTGTCATAATGAAAAGCAGAAGCATGTGGGTGAAGTTTTACAGTTACTGAGCATCCACACAGTCCTTGAACACATCTCCACTCTGGACAAGATGAAACATTTTTGCACAGACTCTTAATCTTGTTCTTCTGACTCAGTCAATACCGGAGCTGCCATGATTCATTCAGAAACCTCTGGTTTGGATTTAAAGAGTAAATCAGGCTCACAACACAGCACAACACTCCAGCTGTACAAGCTTTTTCACTGATAATTAATTAAAGGCATAAAAGTGTTATGAAACTGAGCTGAGCGAACAGCCTGAAATACACGTTGATTAAAAAATCTGAACATTTGATCTTCTGTCCTTATCTCAGTCTGCATCTCCTGTTTACTCTCTTTGTTTTTCAGTCAGCTCACTGATAATCATTTCATCAAAGCTTTAATAGCATTAAATGGCCGCCTGAAGCGAGGGCAGCAGAAAACATCTCACAGCTGCCTTGAAAATCCAGCAGCAAAGCAGGATGCTTCAACAGCTACAGTACAAAATATCTCATTAGGGGATCAAAGTGGAACAATTTCATTAAGTGCACCGAAATATTTTAATTAACTGATGAATCCTGATAAAAAAAAAAGTATAACTATTCAACTTAACTTTCCACGTTTACTTTAAACAGTTTCCTCCTGCAGAAAAAAATGCAGTGCAGGTGAAATTTCCAGTTTTCTTTTTTCAGACATTTCAGCCTCCGTCTCCATCCAGCAGCATCGCTCCTTAATGTTCATTGCTTTTCTCCTTGAGGCCGGTCACTGGAGGTAACAGCATGTTGCTAATCGCTTCATCAAAGCCAGAGATGCATGTAACAGCTTCCTGAAGTGAGGGCAATAACAAATTCAGATTACCCCTCTTTTCCAATTCCATTACTGTGGATTTTATTGTTTTGTTGACTTGCTCTATTTTTGATGGTATTTAGATCTTTTACAATTGCTGTTTTGTTGTCCGTTTTAAACCACATAACTGCCCGTCCCGAACCGTGGGCTAATACCTGCATGGTAACAGCAATCAGTTTTGTCGATGCATTAAATGAAATGAGTGTGTTTGGGTTGTGAAAATGAAGTAATGGATTCAAAGAGAAATCTCTCTCTCTCTCTCTCTCTGCAGCTCTGTGGAGCCTTCGCCTCTTGCAGCTTCAGTGTTTGTTTATTAGCACTTCTACCAACCATTTCCAGCAGCAACAGGCGGCTGTTTTCAGTAAACAAGCTCTTATTAGCCGAGACCTACCCATCACCAAACATCAGACGCAGAAGGTTGGAGTCTGGTGGAGACAGTGTAAGATCAGTCAGCTAATGAGCCAGACGCTTTTCTCAGAACGAACCAAAAAAAACTGAGCGAGGAGGCGACTGAATGTTGCATGTATTCTTCAGGTGGATAGAAACACACTCACCTCTGGTATGATGCATAATGTAGCTTTGTCTCGTAAATGTGCAAATGGACGGTTGTTTGCTAACATGTCTGAACTGTGTGTCTGCCAATTTATTTTTAAGGCTTTTTTCTGCCCCTTTGTGGTTAAAAATCCATTTAATCCACTGCTGATGAGTAAAAAACAGACAGCTTTGCGTCTTTGCGCAGCATGCAGACCTTGGTTTGATTCAGTCTTTTTTAACACTTCAGAGATCACAGGTTTACACTAATGCACCTGTCTGACGGCTGAAACAGAAGGAAAACACAAAAACACGCTGAAAGTGATGGAAATGAGCTTCTCAGTGCTGCAGCTGAATGGATAGACACGAGCCAAGTTAGTGAAAGCTTGATAAATGGCATTATTGAAAATCTCATTAAGCCATTTACTGCCTGTGCTACAACTTAACTCCATTATTCACTTTGAACATTTTCAAAAAAAAAGTCTTTGTGTGCTTGTTAAAAATGGCAGCTTAGTGCGCACAAAAGGCATCGCCGCAGAGAGACGGCAGATTTATCTCCTCACCTGCAGCACATCTGTCCGTCTGCACAACCTTCAGAGCGTTTTTTCAGGCAAACGGAACAGTCACTCGGGCTCATGATCCCTGCAGCTTACAGCTACCATCTCCTGCTCTGTTCACACACACACACACACACACACCCCTCTGCTAAAAGGTCACCTCTGTTATTAAAGGTTGTTTTTCACGTCAGTTCTACTTTATTAGATAAGAAGGCTGAGTGTGACAGCAGAGCTGGAGAGGAGCGCTGCGACAAAGTTCACTCGTGTCTGCCTGCTGGAGCTTCTTGGTGGGAGCTCAACCCTCGGCGCCTTAACATATCCATAATAGATGTCCTCTAAATGGCAACAGGAAACAGCGGGCCAACCTTTGCCTCATCTGTAAATGAGGAGGGAGAGCGGGAGAGCGCCGACACAAACACGCAGAGAGGCAGAAACTCAAGGTGGCTTATTGTTTCCCCGTTCTGCGTCTGCAGAGAATGATTATGGATAAACAATACTGATGGCGTGTTTTCATGATGGATAGCACGGCCACGGCGGCTGCTATTGTGCGCTCACTAATTAAATGACGAATTGTTACCCAGGAAATGTGTATTTGACCCTGGAGTTGCCAAACTTTTTTTTTTTTCTCATTCATTGCCGTTGGGTTGTGGGTTGTAAGCATGAAGACGTGTAGGAGTGAATGCAAACAGTTGGTTCACTCTTATGGATTTGTTGTTTTTTTACTCTGTATTAATGTATTTTGACCTTTTGCATTAAAATGCCATTAAAGTGATGCATCATAAATTATTTAAGACTGCAGCCTGTGTGACCAGGGAGCTGAACTTTCTAGAAATCTGTACAAAACCTCCCAACCTGCACACAGTTTGCATAGTTACACATTTCAGTATCAGAGTAAACTGGTTCAGCTTGTCTCTCTGAAATAAACTAAAAGCTGGTGGCATCTGGGAGTTTAATAATGCAGCGAAACTTCATGTTACAAAGGCCTGAATGATTAAATAACGATTTTTTCATTAGGTAGTTTTCCTTTAAACTGATTCTTTTATGCAGTTACAACAAAAAATTGAAATATTAAACAGTAACTTGAATTTAATTTACATTTAACTTATTTTATACACTCTTTTTTTTTTCTTAATGGCTGCTTTATATAATAAAAAAATGATGAAATGGTGAAAATGACTGTGTGCAAAATGACAGTTAACAGGTTTGTGTCGATATGTATTTATCTGCAACCTCACAAAGACTCAAAAGGTTTTTTTTTTTTTTATTTATACGCTTCAACGATTCGCACCCATCAACAGAAATCGCCCCTGACTGCTTTCTCTAACTACAGCACAGGATTGTGATCTTGCTGTGTAATTATTTGCCAATCAACTGCCTCCATCTGCTTTTCCAATTCCAGGAGAAATAATGCGAGCCGGCTTCACTTTGAAAGCAGCGTATAATGTATAAAACACGAATTACACGCAGATTCATCTGAGAGCTCGCACAATAGAAATTCCATAAATCACACCAACACCCATCACTAATGTGCTGCTGAGATGAATGAAACACGCAGACAGAAGAAAACAGGTGAGAGTGAATGAATCTCATGTGTTCAGCAGGAAGAAAGCGACTCTCTCCGTGTTGATGTTGATGTCCAGCAAAGAATAAAACTTCTCTCTGTGTGTTTAATTTCACTGGAGATGATTTTTAAGTCGCTGTTGCATCCACTGAGTTTCCATCCTGCTGCTTCTGAGCTACAGACAACTTTTGTAACATCCACACTTGACATCCACAGCGTATAAGAACCGACAAAACAAAGACTTTCTGAGATGCTGCCGACTCTGCTGGAGTCAGTAAACAGCCGAGTTGGTTTGTAGTCTGCAGATGGACACAATGCTGCAGACTGCAACATTCACTTTCAGATATGGTTTTATCAGTCATGAGGTTCCTTCCCTGATCCGTCACACACACATTCACCCGTACTTTTCTGTTTGAAAACACACAGTCTGTCTACACATGACTCCTAACTTAACTACCAGCATTTAATTCAACACTGATAACAAATTACATGACTAACTTTTGTGACAGCCGCCTGCTGCTGTAGGGCTTGTTCTGTGTTTTCTCCCTTGTTTTGCTGCTTGTCTGTTTTCTGCAGGTACCTGAGTGGGCGGGTCTCAATTTGGGTAACCGGGAGCACCTGGCCAGTCTGCCTGATCCTTAAAGATCTGGCAGTCGCAGCCTTCAGGTCTTGTCCACACGTAGCAGGGTATCTCACAAAACGAAGATATTTTTCCACATTTTGGCCTGTCATCCACATGAAAACGCAGATTTACAGCATTAAAAACGATGGTTTTTAAACACTCCGACCAAAGTGAAGATTTGCGAATTCTCCGTTTATGCGTCTGCATGTGGACATTAATAACCGGGGTTTTGCGTTTCCA
>JAPZDV010000006.1:20182791-20195261 GCA_029814665.1 Acanthurus lineatus | reverse complement strand
CGAGGTGGTGTGTACGTAAGTTTTTTTCTAGACGGAAGGGGAAGGATATTCGGTTTTACAAAAACCCTGCTACATGTGGACAAGGCCTCAGTCTCCTCTCACTTCTCGACCTCGATCCCTCCAGTGTAGCGTTTTTCTCTGTTAGCGTCAGCCTAGTACTTTATCATTTAAATAAATTTAAAAAAATATGTTAACCTTTACGCTTAACCTTTGTCTCTCCATTTTTTGTCATGGCTTACGAGCCAGGTCGTGACACTTTGTTGTCTTACTTCCATTTTTTTGTCATTTAAGAGAAATCTCTTTTATTTGACTTCTTCCCCTTATTTCTGTTCTTTCTCTGTCGTCTTTTCTGCAAAAAAAAAGTGACTAACACTTTGCTTCCAGTCCAAACAGACACATGCAGGTTCACTGAACATGAATAAAAAACGTAAAAAATCATCTATAGATAATGAGCATCTTCAAGTTGAAACATACAAGAGCCAGATAACATCAGTGTTTAAGCGTCTGTTGAGGTTATCTCAAGGTTACGTTGTGCAGCCAAGGAGGAGTTGAATAGTTTTACTCTGCCCCCCCTGAGAGTGAAAAGCTTGGTGAGGCAAATCAATCACACTGATGAAGGAGGTCAAATGAAACAAGCTGTGCAGTGGTTGTAGTGCATGTGGAAGGATGGGTTTCAGCACGCTTCATTAGCTGCCCCCGCACACCGGCTTGTCCTCAGGCCAACTTCCATGAACTGCTGCGAGTCGAAGAAGGAATCCGTTTCTTTTTAAAAGAAATCGATTACAATCGATCTCATAGAGTATAAAAGTGATGGTACAGGAGCAGAACGACATGAAGATCTCCTCATCATGCTTTATAATGTAAACAGGCTGTGATTTGTTCATTTCAAACGAGAGAATCGATTACAGCTGCAAAGCCTCGCTGCATCTTTCACAGATTCTTACATGAACCGTTTATTTCTCTCATTTCTATTATTTCCCTTTTTTATCAGCATGCAATAGCCAAAATAACAGCAAACCTTGTCACTTTCATCTCAACTCATTTATTCAGATGTTTTATTACTGTGCAGAAGTCTGCAGATGGACACTAACACCTTTCATAAATAAATAAACGGACCTCAGATCAGATTTGCAGTGTTTGTTACAATGCGAGCGGAGATCTGAGGAACGCCTGGTGAGTGGGAGAACAACCTGCAGTCAGACTGCAATGAAAACTAAATGAGATTTGGACGAGACGTAAAGAAAACAGAAAAGACAATCTTTTCCACCAAGAAGCCAGACTTCATCATCTCAGACGCACTGTGACAGGATCTCATCCTCAGGATGGTGAATAACACGCAGATTTAACCTCTAAACATGTTGCAGGACGTCTGTTTCGTCATGTTTGCAGCAGCGTGTTGAAACGTCCGGATGAATGATCTTTAAAGGTCTTGAGACTTTGGCCTGATGAAGTAAAATACATGATGTGTCACTTCATTTCTGAACAAAAGGTTCATGTTTATTGTTTGTAAGAAGCAGCTTCCTGTTTTTGACTTTATGATCTTTATCTGCACAACACACGTTCTTGCCTTACAACTCTTTTTTGCATCAGTTTTTAATAAAACACTTTGTCCTCCTCCTTTTTTACTTGATGCAGAAGAAGGTCCAGTGCAGCACTAAAACAACATAATGCACTGTATTAAATCTATTATTCAAGAGATAATCGTGTGTTGGTTACACAACGAGCTTTGTGCTGTAATTTGTGAAAAATCCTTTGGACGCAGAAAAGCTGGGGGCCGTTTGAGCTTCACTCTCTCGTTGGGTACGAAATAAATCCGACCTTCTTCACTATTTAGTGCCGTCTGGAGGAGTTTTTTCTCCTTTTTTTTTTTTTCTCCCTCAGCAGAGCTTCACAGTCCGCCGCTGGACAAAATGGCATTGAAGCAGTTCATCATGGCAGGTTAACTAGCATCTCCCATCTCGCTGTGACATCAACTTCACACAGTTCAATACTTTAGTGCTGCAGCAAAATACATCTCTGCACTAAAGCAGACAGCAGCTTTAAGTCTCGGCTGTCTGGCAGGACGCTTTATGGGACGAGAGTCCGAGCCAACCTCAGAAAATATGTAGAGGCGACGCTGGAACGCTCATTATACTTCTGAAGATAAATTAAAGAGAAAATTGGGAAGCTAATTAAACACAAATAATTAACGGCAGCGTGTGAGAACAGAAGAGAGGATTCTGTGAGACAAAAGAAGTGACACGCTGAATATTTAATGTTACAAGTGAGCAGTAAGTCACTATCACACTTCTCCAGGCTCGAACCTCCTCTGTGAAATACGTCTGAAACGGCCTCGCTCGCTCGCTGGATGTCTGGTCTTCAGCAAAACTACACTTCATCAGAAAAAAAGCTTCACAGTGAGAATGAAGTAATATCACATTCTGCCATGCAGGACGTGTCGGCCACATTGGAAATGATGTTTTTCATTCCTCCAGAAAGCAAAAATGTGTAAGTGAAAGTAGAAATTTTAAGGACATGTCACACTGTAGGTGCAACTTCATCACCCACAGAAACAGCCATATTTTAAAACTTTACATTTCTTTGCGTTGTAATTTGCATTTTTCTGCAGTTAAAACACTGTGGTTTGGTTTGACTAAGCATAACTGCTCAGCTAGAGTAAGAAAAAAATCCTTATTTTGGCATTTAACACCTGCCTTTGTCACCAGAAACATGACGGCAAAATGTCCTGACAGTTTTCTTCTCACCTGCCTCTCTGACGGTCTGAGTCCACCAGCTGAAAACCAAACAGCTGTTTGTGACGCTTGTGAAGGAATTTCTCCAACCCTTCAGGCCTTCTTACCTCTCCGTCTGCAACGAGCGAAGTCGATGTCTGTGTCACACAGTCCCTTCGTTATAATCACTGCTGTGTCTTACTCTTCCAATCTGCCCTCCCCATGATGACCAAGGTTGAGGGCTGAGCTTCACCTGATGTTAAAGAGGCAAGAGGACAGCTCATGATGTCCATAGACCTTCAGAGACAGACACTGACCTCTGGTACGAGATACTGTCACCTTCACCAGGATGAAGCTCAATGGAAGTTAGGTAGAGATGTTTATGTTCTAACATCCAGTAAGATCCTGCAAGTGTACAGCTTGATCTTATGTGGATATGTAGTGTAGAACTGGAGACATGTGGGGACACAAAGGTTTAAATTTACCTTACATTCGGGCCAGCCTCAGATTGGTGGAGGCATCGCTCGTTATTACCTGTGGAAGTTGCTGGCACTCATCTCCTCGACGTCGAGTTCTGCAATAAATGCCTCTGCAAAAGACATCTACTATCTCCTGACCTCCTCGTTTCCTCCAGCTCATCTTTGACTAGATTTTTCTTTGTGCAAAAGTCACTTTAAATTTCATTAAACGCCTTTAAAATTAAACATGTCGAAAGTCTTCAAAAGGCTCTTTTATTTTATCACGTTTCACCCTTTAAACATTTCTGACAATGTGTTTTCAAATGATAAAACATGAATGTAGCCGCTAACCGCTGCGGAACAATGCTAAGTGGTCAATGTGAGCCGCCGACGCTCAGTTTCATTCAGTACATGAACTCTGATTTAGAAGAACAAAGCGTCTTCTGATGAGAGAAGCAGTGAGCTTCACAGCAGGAGGCTGCAGAAGAAAACAGATCAGCAGCTCACATCCACAACCCTCCATGACAGATAACACAGCGTGTGTGTGGCATCCTTCTCTCCTGCATGTCGCACTGTGCTTAGAAATCAGTCAGACAGTCTCTTGTTTTATGTCTCAACATCATGTGTTGCACAAATGACGTCATCATGACAAATAACTGTCTTTAAAATATCTGTTTCCTGGAAGTCGGCTGACAAGATGATCACTTTCAGGTCACAGTGAACACTGTTGGTTGTGTTTGGCTCAGTTTAAGTTGGACTACAATAATTTGCACATTTCCTGATCACAAATAAGAAAGAAATATTCAGACTCATAGTTAAAAAACCAGGTGTGAGCCTCACAAAAGGCTCTCTTATTAATAAATTTTGAGGTGAAGCCTTTTCAGATTCCAAAGTGAGAACTTAAAATCCCTGGAGTCATTGAAAGAGAGGTTGTGTTTGTCTGCTTGCCATCACTTATCTGATGTGTGAACAGTGGAAACGGATGGAGAGTTTGCAGCATAATGTGACCGAGCTTCAGCCAGCGTTTGCCAGCAGTGCCTCCTTCATATTTCTCTGATTTTCTTTTCAAACTGTAACCGCCGGTCCTTCTTTCTCTTGCTCTTTTAACTGTGTTTGGCATTCGCTGCGATGATTTTCCAGGCAGTTTGCCTTCACATCAATCCTTTTCTGACCGGTGCACCTGCAGTATGGATACAGATGATTGGGCCTCTCTGCAGCTGTTAGACGCTTTGAAAATACATCAAGCTGCTCTTTTATGGACGACAAATGATGCTAATTGCCATTTAAAGTCACAAGACCCTCGTTTGTATCAGCGATTTTTAAGTGTGAATGTTATTTTTAAGACTGTTTTCCTTTGACTTCTTGTACTTTCTCAGTTTTCTGTGTGCAGAAAAAAGCAGATTAAGATCTCATTAAGGTAAAATTAAACATGAAATATTTTATTTATTAGCTGGAGCAAGGATTTTTTTTTTTTTTTTTTGCTCAACCTCGGCCGGTTCTGCAGCCTGACACTGACGAACAGGTGATGTGCTGCATACTGAGATAAGCATCAGTCAAACACACAAACACTCTCAGCCAAACCCCAGAAAATCAATATCATCACCTTTTTGGAAATGATAAGAATAATCCACAGATGGATCGACAGAAGCTTCAGGGGACTGTTTCGCCATCTGTTTGTGTGTGTGTGTGTGTGTGTGTGTGTTCTCTGCTTTAAAAGTCGTGCCAGCTCGTCCGGTCCTGCAGGTGACCTTGCCTGGAGCTCCGCTGACCTCCGCTCGACTCCTTCCTGCTGAGTCATGGTTCTCATCCAGACAATGGCCTGTGGACTCTTTTGGTAGCCAGATGGCTGCTGCTGCTGCTGCTGCTGCTGCTGCTGCGGGGCTTCATTTATAAAAAATGTCCTTTTATTTGACCTTTTAGTTTGTTTTTTTTTAAAACCAAAAGCCCATTCTGTGATGAAATTAAGTTGCTGACGAGAAGCGCACGAGTCGCAGCAACACAGCGACGGCCAAGAAATTAGCAATTTCATTTGGATTTCTGCTGATGCACATTTTATGAGATCCAGTGTGATCCATACATATTGGATGGACGGACCTTGGATCTCGTATATATTAAGCCCTTTAAGACACACGAGAACAGTAGACCTGTTTGAGAACGTATCATGCATCCTAATAATTGCAGATCTGCTGCAAGGTCTCGAATCATGCAGGTTTGACCAGGTGACTTCACTCTGAGTTCCTCCCCTCTGGTTCAATCAGGCTTGAGGTGCCTGAAGACGCAGTTCCTCTAATGGCCAGTAGGTGGCAAGTAACTAATAAAGAAACCTTTTAGACAAAAGATGCAACTTTTAGATAAATGTTGAGAAAAATGAATCTTTTGTCTCAAATCTCTGCTGACTTTTAATAAACACATGCAAAAATATTTCTTAAACTGTAAAAAAGTGCTGCAGGTGCTTAAAAATAATCCTTCATAACAGCTGGATAATGTTGTAGTTACTATGAATGGATTGTGTGTTGCAGGATTGACAATTGCCTGAAAACAGAGATTTGCCAAAAAGTTAATTAACAATATTTTCTCATGTAAACAGAAAATGTTGGCATTGCATTTCCCTTAAAACAGATCTGAGGTTGTAACTTGCATAAAAATGTCATTTCCAAGAGACGATGCCACACTTTTATGTCACAGACACAAAATGAATATTGATTATCATGCCGCTGCTCTAAAGCTTCAGACAGAAACCCTCAAAGCCATCAGCAGACTTTTCAGAGACCCGCAGCAGAGCCCACAGGTTGAAGGATTACACCATCAGTGCTCCTAATGAAGCCACCTTGTTTCCACTCTGATTTATTTGTTTCATCTCAAAGTTGCTGCAGAAGAAGAAGTTCGTCCAGACTTTGTGTCTTCAGAGTAATAATTCAGTCTGGGTGGTGACAAGCACACAGATTCTCTCCCCAACTTTATTCACCTTTTCTTTTTTTATTCTTTTGGAACAAACCAATCAAAGTTCTTCCTGCACTTTTAGTGAAAACAGTCGTATATTTTCCCTGTTTTCTGTCCGATGGATCAGAGTGTGTAAACTGACGGATGAAACACATGTGACAGGCAGCTTCTGTCAGCTGACAGCGAAGAAGCAGCTCATCATAATTCAAATAAATGACATCATTACCTCCAGACCGTCGCGACCGCAGTCGTTACAGAATCACATGAAGTACAGAACAACATCATGTGACGGCAGCTGAACGATGATTTATTGTAGCGTCTCTGCGACGGGCGACTTGATATAAAATATCTGCATAAATGACAGAAAAGTAGATAGAGTTTTGGGTAAAAGCTGTAAATTTCACAGGAGGCTGACAAAGTTGATTCCCCTCCATTTTTTTTATCTCATATCTCAGTATAATTCACATATTTTTTAATCTTTTTTGGAGAGAAATCATTATTGGAATCTGATTAAAAGACCTCAAACAGGACGGCTGCTGTCTGATGCAGGAAAAAAGGGGAAATGTCGGTGTGTGTGAGGTGATGCTGGAGGGCAGACGGACACCTCAGGTCCTCACATGGATGGTGCCTTTTATATCAAATCAATGTGTTTCTTTCTTTCATTCTCATCTGTTAATAAGCAAAACACCAGAAATGATGGTCCAGTGACACCACCAATAATAAAAATTACTTCTCTTTTGGCCTTTTAGATGTTTCCCTTTTTAAGTAAACAGTAGCTAATGACTTGTTTTAGCCAACACAACAGTTAGCTTGTTGAATAAACCCTGAAGGATTTTAAACTTAAAAGGGAGAATGCATTTGGCCTGTTGGCGGGGGGGGGCACAGCCATGGCAGGATGTTGCTGGGGGAGCAGATGGAGAGTTTTGCTTTGTTGCTGAAACCTCAGGACAGAATATTTGAACTTTAATTGAACTCTAATACAACAACAACCTGCATCACAGCAACACAAACACCTTTAAGGCCATAAAGTTGAAACGACAACTTCTCAAAGCAGGTTTTTGATAAATTTCTGTTCTATTAGACAAGATTAGCTCCTTAAATTAGAAACTAAATGTATGTTGCTGTTGCAGTTTGAGCTCCAGTTTGTTCTAACTGGCTTGATTGGTTTGTATTTATTTAAACTTCAGCCTCCGCTCATCTAAACTCCAGCCTACAGTCACAGCGTTTACGGCATCAGACGTGAAGGATAACTCAGTTTTCCCACCGAGTGGTCGCATTAAACAGAAGCTGTGAGACGGATAAAACGGGGCGATGAGGAAACATCACTCTGCTTTGTGTTTGAGCCGCTCGCCGTAACACACTTTGAGTCAGAACTGTTTGCTAAAGCTGCAGATCAATGATGAAAGGATAACGACCCCTTTCTAATGTGTCTCTCCTGACAGCTCATCTGTTTGACCCTAATGGCAGAGGAACACACACACACACACACACTCTCACACAAACGCAGACAGAGAAATAAATAAATAAATCCTCCAGTGAAATTGCTTCACTGAGATGAAACTCAGTCGGCGCCCAGAATTGCTTTTAGTCGCTAAAAGCATCAATGAGAAGGGTGAAGCAGGTAACGGATAAATGTCATGTGTTAGCGTCTCGACAGACCTCCGTGTTATCGAGCCGCTGAGCTGCCGAGGCGACTGATCACCATTTTAAAGATCTGTGTCTTTGGTTTTATTTCAGTTTATTCTGCTGAATGGATTCAAAAACAACTTCTTTCATCCTGTTTTTGACGAGATCGTGGATTCAGATCATCCAGAAAACCTTCGTGTCCACATAACCTTTAAAATGTTGATACGAGTCGGGAAAAAATAATAGTTGACCAAAGGTTGATGCTTAAAGTATCACTACATCAGCCTCACTCTCTTTTTTCGTATTTACCCTGAAAGCATCTTTAACTCTTCAGCAGGTTGAAATAAACTTTGTATAATTGTATTTATTGTGTTTACAGCATGTGTTTTTATGTAAGATGAAAAACACATTTTCCTTCCAGGACAATAAACACTTTCTATTCATCTATATAAATAAATACACCAAGCATTTTATTGTACGTTTCAGCTGCTGATAATAACATTTGTCTTTAAAGTGACAAAAATCATGATCAGCTCTTCTACTTGTGGATTCTGGGAAATAAATCCAAACAAGGCCAGTGAGAGTTTCATTCACACGCAACATTAAAAAACACCACATAAATGTACCATATGTGTCCTTTTTTATTAAATTCATGCCATAATAATGGAAAAAATCTTTATTTAAACAAAATATTACTTTGGTAAATACTCACAGAAACAATACAAAAGCTGAGTGGAACAAACTGGATCCCGTGTGTCATTAACACTTGCAATATATGATTCAGATTCAAACACCGTTGAGTTTTATTGTGAAATAATGAGTGATTTAAGTTGGCCACCGCCCAGCTGCCTCGCTGCGATAACATGGCTGCGCTCGCCAGATGCATATCAAAATTAATTTGCTGGAGAGAAATGCTTATCATTTGAATTATGCTGCTTGTAAAAGTGGTGATGTGTCACATCAAAAGATGAGCCGAGGACAAAAAAAATATCTGCATTTCCAGTGAAAAGTTGGATTTTGGACGTGTCCTGCCAAAACTATGGACAATTAATAATCAACTGTGATTCATTAAGTGCTGAATTATGTGAATAAAAACACACACAACCTTTGTTTTGTCGTCTTCAGGTGTGTTTTCTGTGTGTCGTCCTCCATGTTTGCATCCGTCTGATCCAAACGGCGCTCAGCAGAATAAAAAAAAAAAGCAGCAGCTGTTTGTTTATGTGTTTTTCTGATTAATCTGGTGGTTTTATGAATAATAACATGCGATGCTGAGCTACCTCCACCTGTAAGATGCTGTAATGCTGCAAAGCCTCTTAAGAGGGGATTCACCGGGATGGTTGGGCGTTTAATGCTGCGATTTTCATTCCGACATGTTGTTGAGCCTGTAAAGTCCAATTCTCTTTGCTTCAGTTTGCCAACAGGAGACACTTTGACTCTTTGGAGGTGAAAAAATGACGTGTATTTCCACCAGAATGATCACATGTCGGCTTTTTGGCTGTTTTGCATCTTTAACCAGGTGATGTGGTCGAACAGAGACAGAGTTTGCAGACGGAAAAGACGAAACAAAGGACTTTTAACCAGGAGAATGAGGTTTCAATCCAACATGAAGCCAAAAAAATCAACACTTACTTTTATTTTTACACTTAGATGACTTATTATTTCCAGTTTTTGGTTGCAGTTATAAGTTTTAAACTATTTAAAATTGTTGAGGCATCAAATCCCTGAGTGCAAAAAGCAGATCATTTTTAAAAAAAATCCCCAATATGAGCATAAACTACTCAGAGTTTGCTGAGTGTCAGTGAATCTTTCTCAGATAAATAAAGTGAATTAAAGCAGTCAGACCTGTAGTTTTTTCCTGCCTGCTCAGTTTGAATGTGAAACATGTCGGCCGGATTCATTTGTAACCCAATAACCTCGTATCTTCATCCTCAAAGACGCCCTCAGAGTCGTATCGGCCGCCCACCTTTTCAACCTTGGAGCACATTCGTTCCTGTGAATGCACATGTTATTGTTCCCAAATCCCCCCCCACCTCAGACTGACAGTCTGTTGGATACATTCCAATACCAGTGATTTTCACAATATGTCCCGACCCTCCTGGGAAATTTCACTTTCAGCACCCACCAATTCCCTCTTCTCCCTGAGTGAAATGGGTTTCCGGCAATCGTAGGAGAGAAAATTGCCCGTTCTGCGTCGAGAGAAATTTGCTGTAAATGCAGTTATCGACTTTATAGGACCCCTGTGATTATTGTGAAGTGGAATTACCCTGTTTTTGTCACAGACTGCACCTTCTGCCATTTTGACAACACCTTCCATTAGGCTTTGTGTCGGAGTGACGCCTTGATTAGAGACAAATGGTCAGGTTCCATTTTCCCAAACCTCCGCAGACGCAGCGCCCATACTAATATCAAATTAATGGATAATTCCCTTCACACAGACTCCGAATACATTTGCATGCATCTTAAAATCCACTCAGCAAGTGGATTTGCAGAAGTTTGGGTAACTTTTGATCCTCTCCACAGGGCATAATGGTGCTTGAAAAGATTAAATAAGACTCTTTCTTTTTTTTAAAACAAGAGCTCATTCATTTTAAAAGATGGAAATGACTTCATTTGAATTTGGAATGATGAGTCTGATACCTTGGTGTATTTACTCATCATCACAGAAGTGCAGAGTGATTATTTCTTTTAAAAAATATGCTCTGTGTTTATTTTTCCTTTCCAATTGTTCATCACTGTCACGGCCACCGTTTTAATCCAGTAATAACGCAGCCTGTTTCTTCACACAACAGACACGACACGCCGAGCAGAGGACTTCACAGTTGGACTGGGATCTGGTTTTGGAAACTGAGCTGCTGGCACGAAGCTCAAATGACACCAAATAACATGTTGGACATTCAAATCTGGTAAACAACAACAACAACAACAAGCAAACATGTTTTATTTTATGAAAAGAATATTGGATGAGTCATCTCTTCCCATCCAGATAGTCTGCTTCATCAGCCAGCCATCAAATCCTGACAAGCTGGAGGTCACATGATGCATCGCAGCACATGGAGGCACAGTTACACAGCGAGTTTGCTTCAGAATATCTGGAAATGTTTGATTTAAGGTTTGTGACATCGTCTCACTTTAAAGCTGAAGGACCAGCAGAGAAGGGAAAGTAATGAGGAGGCGGAGCTGCACGACATGAACAACATCCAACTAAGATTTTGTTTCTTAGCAGCGATTGTTCAGTTAAAGCATGAAACATGTTTATCATAAAAAAACTTTTTTTCTTGTGCAACAATGATTGTTATCAACTTCTCTCTTCATTTTCTTGTATCTCCTTCTGTGAGGAATCACAGGAACTGATGCTGACGATCACATTTTCTGCACCTTTTCCAACAAAAAAAACCCTTTTGTAAAGCTTCATAACATTCTCACCTTTTTATTACTTCCACACTTTTCAACACTGGAAAACTTTCCTGTCATAAATAACATTAAGGGTCATTTTATGGTTTTATATATATATCCAGTTCTATTAGGACCAAGAAAATGTGCATCTCCATCACTGAGGGAGGGGTTTTTCCAGCTGCATGATGTTTTATTGAGGCAAAAAGGCTTTCTGTTGCATCAGGGGAGCATTTTCACTGCAATGTAAGGAAGCAGAGTTGATTTTAACGATTAAGTTTGGGTTTTTAAATGAGTAAGAACCTCATCTCTTCCATATTATTGCTGTATATTTCATAAAGATTTGTTATCTTATTCCATATCTGACTTTTAATGCATCACATGCTACAGTGGCGTCTGAGTGGCGTCTGAAGCTCTGATTTTGTGATTCTGCTCCTCAGATGTCGTTCTCAGCCGCTCTGCTTGTGTTGACTTTGTCCCATGAAGCTGAGCGGCTGAGCACATTTTCACTCATTTCCTCCAAAAAATCAAACAACATTTTGTTTGTTGTGAGCAAACTGAGCGGCGTCGCCATTCCTCGCGGATGATTTTATCACCGCTAATGCAAGAAATAATTAAATGAGTAATCCGCAGTCTGTGATATGATCTGGTACATGGTTGATATAGAAGATCAGCACTCGATAAGTCTCCATGTTCTGACGTTTCCTTTGGTTCTGACAAATAATTGGCAAACAGAAAACAGACTGAAGCTCGAAACATGACAGCTGGATACAAACCCTTTAATATTTTTCATCACATTTCCTGAGAAGCCGAGCAGATTTTCTGCTCAAACAGATGAGTTTATTAGAAAAAGAAATGAGAAATGATCTGATGATTATATGGAGGATTTTCTGCTTCAGGGTTTAAATTATTTCACTTAAAATCTTAAATACTATGACATTAATATATAATTAGACCATATGTGTTGTTTCTCTTGATATGAAATATCCAAATTCCAAGTGTTCATTTCAATATAATTGCATGAATTAATAAAAAAAATATGATCCAGTGGCTACTGCTTCAAAAAACATCAACACATATTGGCAAACCTCAGAGTGTCGAAGTATTTAACAAATAAGTAAGCAAGTTAATAATTTAAGAAGTCTCTACAGAGCCGCAGTGAGTCGAACTTAAACCAGGATTTCCCTTTTGTCTTCTCTTCGAAGTTTAATAACTCAGGTTTTATGCACTCAGGTAGATTTCAGTCACCCTTGTAAATAATTTAAAACTTTTTTGTTCTTATTTTGTACTTTTTATTTATTGTTCTTTATTCTTATTGCTGCTTTTTACATTCTGTCTTTTACTG
>JAPZDV010000006.1:20129766-20148066 GCA_029814665.1 Acanthurus lineatus | reverse complement strand
ATAAAACTACAATAACTAAACTAAATAAAAGACTACCTTAAATACTAAAAATTAACAATATAAACAGTATAAACAGTATTAACAGTATTAAATGAATAAAACATCAATGAAAATAAATAACACTTTTCACAGAGATCATGTGTTTTGGAAGGTTATGCCCTTTTTTTCCCTGAAATGCTCTTGTGGTTTTGCCTGGGGGGTGATTTGTCTTGTCGTCCCCTGTGAGTCTGTTTCAAGCTCTCTGGATAAAAGCATGACTCACTGATGCTCCAGAGCTCCTTGATGGTTACTGGGATGACTTTGCTGCATGAGGAATCCAGGTGTTGGTTGATCTTCAGGTGCTTATCATGTAAATTACACAGCCTTGAGCTTAGACTGAGGCCTCACACTGAGGTTAATGCAGACGATTAATATCTTCATCCATCACTTGCCACAGTCTTGTTTTTTTTTTAATATTCTGCTGTCGCGACCCGACTCGTGAGCCACGAAAAAATATGAGATACAAGTTTATTATTAAACATATGAAAAGAAAAGCACTTTAAAGCTGAGAGGTTTGCCAGTTGCTTCTGCTATCAGCGTGTCATCAGATGAATGAATGAACGTTGTAAAGTTACAGTTACCTCGGCTAAAGCCTGTCTGACAAACACATGGAGCCTGATGGAAGACGAGGAGAGAAGAGGGGGCTCTGACTGTGACAGCAGATCTTTAAAAAACCCCAGAAGACCATCCAAGTGCTCTGATTAACCCCGCCCATCAGGAACCAGCGAGGCAATGCAGACAAACAGAGAGAAAACACACAGCAGGCCCCCGCTGAAGCAGTTCATCTCACACAGCTCTGACCATCTGCAGCAGGCGGGACACGGACCTTTCAGTCATCCTCCACCAAGTCCTTCAAGTTCCTGCTCATCAGTTTTATCCTCACAAAGTTTCAAAGAGCTGGAAAAACCTCATTTTAAGCTCCGAGTTTCAAAGTGTGTTTCATTTTAACATCAGACTTCATCATAGTGAAGTCACAGCGCTCCCATCGAGGTGCAACGCCACCATGACAAAGAGAAGAATGGAGACAAACTGTCATGTGATCATAAGACCTTCATTTTAAAGGTTATTTATATTATTTCATTAATCTATACGGCTTAAACGGGTCGGCAGATGTTGTGCAATAAGTGCTCAGCATCATCTGACACACTGGAAACATCTGGCAGCGAAAGAGCCAAACACTCTCTCAGGAGTTTCAGGAAACTAAAGGGTTATTAAAAATGCATTCATATAAATAGCTGGAAACGCTGTCATTTAATAACTAGCATGCAGATACTTATAATTTTCTATAAGATTGATACATTCACACACTTAACACACACCAAAACCATCTCCCAGACTGCACGGCGCTGCAGCCATTCTCCTCTTAAATCAGCTCATTTGAATGCAAAGCCAGAGTCTTCTTTCCAATTACACACTTGCACTGGAGCAAAGTGAATCTGGAAAGGGGGTTTTAGAAATTACAGTTATTAGATTATGAAGAGCAAAGTTCAGTTGAAAGGCTTAAGCCTTTGCAGTTCACATGAGAGAGGAAGTGCTCCTCACAGCACTCGCCGTGCACTTCAACCAGAAACCTGCATAATCCTCTGTAACATATGCAGAAGAAGGGGGGAGAGTTTTAAGTTTTTTTATTTATTTTGCCGTATCTCCACGAATTGGCTGTCACGGTCAGATCAACATGGGAATAATTTTATTTTTATGCAAAAAAAAAAAATCATCTCTGTTGAAGCTGGTTCAGGAGCCGAAGAGGAACATTTTGTTCCTTATTTCATTTATAGAATTACATGTAAAGTGTTTATATTTTACGAGCAAACACAGTTATTTTCTTCATGAATATATATATTTATTATTATGTTATGTTGTTGTGTTTTAGCTGTATACGTTTAAGAGGGAACATGACAGGCTTTGGGGATCGTTTCTGATCAATATTCTTGATGTGAGATTTGATTTGCATGCAGTTTTAAACTTAAAATACAGGATTCATGTGTCTTTGTTTGGTAGAAACAAATTAAATTGCAGCTTCTGTGTGAAAGTGGGTGTTCAGAGTGATACACAATGTTTACTGGGAGCGCAGCTGTCAATAGAGCAGCAGTGTGTGTGTGTGTGTGTGCGTGTGTGTGTGTGTGTGTGCGTGTGTGTGTGTGTGTGTGGGCTGCTGGCCCTTTACAGTCAACGTTACTGTAACTGAGTTTCATGGCTTTTTTTTTTTCTTGAACTTTGCTGTGTTGAATCTTTGTTCATATATTATTTTTGTTAACCTGGTGGGCGGTTTGTTTGGTGGGGGACGAAACCTTAAAGCAAAAGGCCACAAGGTTCAAAAGATTTTTTCTCTTCTTCACTTCTGTTGCCAGACACTCGTTCAGCTGTGTTTCTGCGAGCTCCACACCTCCTGTTCAACAAGTTATTCAGAGGACGAGCTGATTAAGGTTGTAGCTTGAGACCCAAACCTCTTGTAGTCTTTGTGTTTCTCAGAATTATTGAGTGAACTTGGGCAAGCTGCCTCTTTGGGAGCTTTTATAGACTCTGCAGGACCTGTGGTGGGTCTCTTGGCCTCAGGTTTTATCCTGAGGGAGCTGCTTTTTCTACCATTTTGAAATCTGAATTTTTAACGGCCTGTGTCCTCATGGGTACTGAACATTTCTTCCCTCCCAGAGAACTGATTGGGAGTTATAGATGAGGGGTTATCAGGGTCTAAAAGCCCCCTGTGGCTGCAGCAGCAGCAGCAGCAGCGATGTGGTTCTGATGGTCTGAGAGGGAACGAGACGTGGCAGTCAAAAAAAAAAAAAAAGGAGTTCCTCAGGGAGCAGACTGACGCAGCGTGTGGTGGTGATGGCTCATCCATTGATTACACAGTGGGTCGTTACACCCCAGGGTCCTCATCATTTCTAAAACTGACACACAAACAGTTTCTGTCTGAGTTTGACTTCGACACAGAACCACCTGTAAGTGCTTGTGCATTAAATATATGTGAAGTTTAAACATCTACAGACCTGGAAATGATCTTAATCCTCAAACATTTCACACATTAGGGGTTTTTCTGCAGGTGAACTGCAGTTAAAGAAGCAAGTTGAAGCCTGTGGTGAACTTTGCATGAGCATTTTTTTTAACAACATGACAGGAATTATTAATTAAAGGTGTGAAGAATTAGCAGCAGACTGCTAATTTATGGTTAATAGTTTTTTTTTACTGTAGTTTAAGGTTAGATCTTTCCTCCTCTTTGCTGCAGAGGTGACACATTTCCAAGCTGTGTGTTTGGCTTTGTTATTAACTCAGTATACCAGTTCACCCAATAACATGTGCTGCATGGCTTCAATCTTCCTGACTGTTGTGTTGATCTCGTTTCCCAAAAAGTTCACTGGGTCCATTTCTGACAAAAAGCCTCATTTGTGCTGCCATTTTTCAAGTAAAATTGCAAGAAATGTAGCTTCAGTTTACATTAGTTCTAATATTTTAAGATCAAACGTGCATTAGTTAAACACAGGATTCTTTAAAGCTACTTATGTAAGGTTTTTTATACGATTAGCATCTTTTCTGAATCGAAGCAAAGCATCTGAAAAGATCTGAAGACTAACTTTAAGCGTAAATCTAAGATCTTTTTCATAAATGAGGCTCCTGCTTCTACTTGTCCACAGTTCTTAGTTGTCTTTGAGCAGAAGACTCGGTCTCAAGCTACACAAAACTACTTCATAGACAAACTCGTGTTGTCGATAATAAAAAGGAAAAAAAAACTCTTAGTTAGTGGTAACAAGCAGGAGATGAACATTTTCCTGTGGAAAGAAAAACATTTTTGATTTCACTCGTGTTTTACTGTGGCTTTGACTCAAAGTTAAAAGTTTTAGAGTTTCTTAAGAGTGAAACCTTAAAAGCCGAACTTACAGAAGCAGTTTTGTTCTTGTTTATCCAGCCCTCCTTCCATCTTCTTCCTCATCACCCTCGCTGCCAGTCTGCACTTCAGCCTGCCATCCACTCAGGTAAACATCAGGCACCCTCTCTGCCCGCCCACCCATCCATCCCTCAGTGTAATCTCTGTCCACCCAACCACACATCCCTCTGTCACTCACTCCTTTATCTGGTCAACTTACTCCACCAGAGCTCGCCAAGTGAGTGTGCGTTCTCTTTCTTTTTCTTCTTCTTTTTTCAGTTTGACAGTCCAGAAGACAAAGTGCTCTCGAGGCTGACAGCGAGCTGGTCAGATAGGAGCAGGTAAGTGGCACCTGGTGTTCATCACCGCCAGCAGAGCGGCGAGCAGCCCCATGCTGCCATCGCTCCGAGGTGGCAATCAGAGACGCAGTGATTTCAGCCGCTGTGTCATCAGGCCGCGACTCCTCCGCCTCCAGCACAGAATTTAACTCTCATTAAACTCTGCGAAGTGGACCGGTCACTCTGCGTTTCAGCTGCTAGCTTCAGAAAGCGTCACCTAAAGGTTAACATGCTTAGTTAAATGAATATATGACAGATTTATTGTGTTTATGGGTGAAAAGATGGCATTTATACAACTTTTAACAGCCAAGTTTGAGGTACAAGGACAAGTTATATTTGTAATAATTTTCTAGCTGCCAGGGGATGTGATCTCATGTTATCTTTTGTTTATATTTCAACAGTAACACCTTTCTGTCTATTGCATAATATTGATCTCAGCCGGCTCATTCAGCTCCTCACTTTTTAATTTTAAGCTTATTTCAACCTTCACAGCTTCAGCAGGTGATCAGTCTCGATCTAAGGTGACTCGCTGCAGGTAAACTTGTTTACTAGTGAAAATATTTTTATAGAAAATTAAACAAATTAACTGATTTTATCTAAATATGGAATATAGCAAAAGAGTGTCTTGTCTTTATCACACACAGAGATAGATTAATGTACCTTAAAAATACAATATTAGCAGCTCCACAAAAAGAAACACCAACATTTAAGACAAAAAAGGGATTTGATCTCATGATTTGTAGCTTTTCAGTCCAGTTTTAGCTGTTTTCTGTCTTTTATTAAGGAGGAATATTGACCAGCTGCTCTTAGCAACACAGCAGACGTCACTGATGTTTCAGGGCTTTTAAATTTGAGCAGATCTCTTCACCTCTCTCTGCTCCTCCCAGCAGAACATCTCAAAAGCTTTGAGGTCGTCTGAAGATTATTGTGACCAATTCAAGACCATAATTAGTTTTCTTTCTTTGTGATTTTCTTGCTTTTGAACTCGGGATCACAATGAAATGGTGGTCAAGCATTAATTTCTTTAAATTAGCAACAGAAAAAATGATGGTTGCATTTTATTATTTCCTCTTTTCTTTATCATGTTGAATCCAATTTTAGTTTTATAAAAGCAGGATGAGCTCAGTGCTTTTAAAAATCAGATTATGAGTCAAACTAAAACATTTATGGTGGACTGTTCATCCTTTTTACCCCAAAAAGTTCAAGTCTTTGCAGTAGCACCACTTTTTCATTACTTATGTCAGCCATATGAGCAGTGTGGACACATGAATGCAATTTCCTTCATCAGGTTTTGATAATCTGGACTGCACCAAGTGGAACTGTGGTAGCAAAAAGGCAATTAGTTATTTTTATATTTTGTTTTTCCTTTAATAAGTCACTTTACTTAGAAAGTTAGTAAAGACAGAATGATTTTCTGTGATGTTTTTGATGCACAAAATCCAAAAACTAAAACATATCGTCAGTGAGCGTTTGCAGCTTTATATGACTGAGAATCTTCATCACCGGAAAAAAACACAAACTGCTTAATTTGCAGCAGCTATCGACAGCAGAGAGGAAGGAAAAATAAAAAATGAAATTAGCATCTGATTTATTATTCCCTCTGATGGGAGAAAGACTGAAACTTTCTGACAGGAAACAGTGCACAGAGCAAACTTTTACCGTATTTATGCCATGACTGTGGCTGAGCAAACAACATGAAAGGAGTTACAAAGTGATAAAAATTGCATTGGAGACAAACTTTAAATTAAATGTCTTTGAACTCTGCGGATCGACAGCGGAGGGAAAAACGCAGCACAAACAGATTTTCAGCGGAGTAACTCAAAATGTTGTGGTTACGACTAAATACGTCTTTGATACTATTTAGAATGCAAAAAGGCAAAGCTCATCTGCATATTGATAAAGCATTTTAACTGTTTCCACTCCAGTTCTTTTGTCACAGAACTTCAGTAAAGTCAGAAAATCTCAAAAACGACTAACTTTTTGGGTTCATGTAGAATTTAACGTAAAGAGTGTTTTAATGTGAGAAGTCCGGTTTGAGGTAGATTTATGCATGGAAGCTACAGTTTGCCAAATACGATGTGATATGAAGCCGTATTTCACAGATCAGAACAGGTTTGGTTGCGACATTTCAGCAAATATTAATCTTTTGTCTACAAATATTGGAAACTTTGCTCCCTGAGAATGATTTTCAAAGTTTGAGGACCTTCCCAGCCTTTTGTTTTATCAGTCCAAACTTTCTTCAACAAACTTTTCATGAAGATTAAATAAATTTCACTAAACACAACATCTGGCTGCTCAGAGGACGAATCCTGCCGGTTTGAGAAGTTTGGTAACTTTTTCACTTTTAGCTAAACACAAAACATCTAAGAGTAAGATCAAATGAAAATTTATGGAGCTTATTTGAGCTCATAAACCGGTTGTACCCTTTAAATTTTACTAACCTGCAGTCTTATTTACAATAATCAGCATTTTTACTCATTTCAAAGGGATTTTTTTATTCAGATTTTGTCTCAGAAGTAATTATGTTGTGCACAGTAGATAAACTATTTCATCTTCTTTGCTGCTGCCAAATTTCTGAATGAGAGCAGATTAAAACTCTGTAGCAATGAAACACCCCCTGCAGCCACAAGTTAAACTCTTACTTCTCAGCTCTGATGCTTCTCTCTGTTTGTGCTGAGGCTGTGAATCTGAGATTTTCCCTCTGAGACTTTTCCTCAGGCTATCAGACTATGTAAACATTAGTCTGAGGTGATTAATTATGCCGGGCAGAGAAAGAAGAGAGGGCAGGAGGGAATGAAGGATAAAAAAAAAAGAAGATCATATAGATTAGACTCTCAAGTCTCCTTGACCTCGCTCTCCTGTGGTACCTGCTTGTCTTTACAATAGGAAGAGGTATAAATATTTCAAGTCAAATAGAAAGCGGTATAAACTGAGCTTTCATATTTTATTCATCAAAGCCAAGGGACCTACTGGAGATGCACATCCACCAGTCCTGATGCCTTCAGGGCAAAATGTTCCACTGGTATATACGTTTGTGTGTGTGTGTGTGTGTGTGTGTGTGTGTGTGTGTGTGTACTTTGCATGCATACGAATTCTTCATCCACACAAAGCCAGGTGATAAGAGATAACCTCGAGCTTTTTGTCCATTCTCTCACTGTCTCCCCCCGTCAGTACTGACGTCTTCTGAGACGTCTGCAGCGGTGACATTATATATGCGGATGCATGCAGGAAAAAAAGTGTTCTTCTGTTTTTGCTGCTTGGAATGTGAAGCGAGACTCCACAACAACGTGTTCGTCCATTTCTGAAAACTTTTTGTTTTCCGTACTCTTTCTGTGGCAATCAGCCCCAACTTTTTCTCATTTCTAGATTGAAATCTTTTAAAAAAGGTTCATAAAATTTGTGCAAATCATTTAAATGATTATTACCAGAATGTTCTTGCAGATTAAATTGGTGATATACACATGAGTGTCATCCACAGAAAAAAAATGCAGAATATAAATTTAACACTAAACAGGAATAAAAACAAAATACTTCCTGATTTAGGGACAAAACTATTTTCAGTTCAAGTCATTTGGTGCTTCAGACAAGAAAAACTCTTTCTGCTCATGTTCTGCTTTGAAGCTGTGGGATGTTCAGTGGGTTGAAACCACAGATATCAAACCTCCTCACAGCCTTTCAGTTCTTCTCCAGAGACCTCGTGCACATCCGATGCTAATGCTAACCATCCTGCACATAAAATCCCAGGAGCTGCTGCCTTCATGTTATGGGAACCGCTTGACAAAAGAAAAAATACATAACATGAATTCATGAATAAATCATTTCTTTGAAGGCTTTGTGAAAGTTGAGAAACATCAGCTTTTGTTCGACCCTTCTGATATTCATCATAATGAACAATGAACCAATGAATCATCTATATGATCTATATGATCTTTTTTTTCTAATGAACAAGCAGGGTTGATCACCAACATGATTAGTGAAACTAAAGGGAAAACTATGCATGTTAATTAAACATTTTATGTTTGATATTTGACATTTTGCAACCAAAGAAATAATGTGAAAAGCATGGGTCAGAAATCCATATTCTCCATTACTTTATAATAACTGGTTTACTCCTCTCTGTAGAACACAGGCGACTCAGAGAACAAAGTTTTTAGAGCCTGAAGCTAAAAGCTAAAGAAAAACAACAACCGCTCTTTAAACTTAACTGAATATGAAAGTTTGAAGTTGTTGTGGGTTAAAGGATGTGCGTCATAAATTAGCTCTTTAAAGTGACATGACGACTGAAATCAGTCGGTCAGCTCCGACCTGCAGCAGGTTAAAATCCGGCCAATCAGACAGCGAGTTGGGAAGTGAGGCTGTGCTTGTCTCTGAGGTTTAGTGGTTTAAAACTGCACAGCTGAACATATCAGGTTACCGTTATTGCTTTCCGTCTGCTTCCCTGAAAGCTTCTTCATCATTGGCTCACAGAAAGTTCAGGAGCTCGGAACAGCAGCACATTTCTACCTGAATCAAATCTCAGAAAAAAGGCTGTTTTTTTTTACAGTTTCAGCTTCTTAAAATTATCAGATAATTTGAATATTTATCCTTCAAACTATCTAGAAAATTGCACTAGCTCTTCACCACCTGGCAAACATCACACATTCAGTTCAGTGATGCAATAAAATGAATCAACAGGTTTGATTTTTACTGAAAATGTTTAGTAGTATTTAAAAAAATATGGGGTTATATTTGCATGAAATATAGAAAGAAAATAAATCCTAATAAGAACCCAAATGTCAAATGTTCAATTAGAGGTGCAGGTCGCCTCTTCGCTCTGCCTTTGCATGTGCACAGTATCATGAATCTCCCTCTCTGTGCCTTCAGGCAGTCACAAAGGGAACAAACCCCAGTTTTAACCTTTCCCACAAACACTCAGCATGTTCCTGTCGGTGTGGTGAAGGAGAGGGTGAGAGTGGGGTTAATGCTATACAAATGAAGAGAGGCTGTTGAATATGTATGAGCGAGGGGCAGCGTGCGAGTGTGCCGGTGCAGCAGCAGCAGCAGCAGCAGCAGCAGTAATGCTTGTCAGGCAGTCTTCCTCATTAGCGGTGACTGGAACAGACATGGTAGCGCTGCTCGGTGTAGCAATCAGCCTCGGTCCGTCCACCTCCAGCACTGCAGAGGAGCCACGAGGCAGCACTTAGTGCATAAAGCTGCCATACATAAGGCACCTTTTTCTTTTTTTTTTTTTTGCTCCTCAAACTTTAAACTTCTGACTTTTGTTGACTCTTGTTAGCAAAAAATCCCACACTGAAACTTTCCCCTCTCCTGTGGGAAAGTTTGCCAGGAACGCACGGTGTTCTCTGCATTCGACATTTTAACAGAGACGGGAGAAAACTTTGCAGTTCAGGTTGATGTGGGAGGAAGTGCGCCGAGCTTTTAGTCGTCCTCTGTCAGCACTTTCTGCTTGAAACCGAGCAGCGTGCGTGGGTTCAATAAGTTATCTGCACACAAGAATATGGAATCTCAATGACACAAATATCACAGATTTCTACTGACAGAAGCTCAGTGTGCAGAGGGAGGAAACTTTTTTAGACTTTTGACAGCTTTTCTGCACTGTTGGCTCACCGCATTCTGCCACTTCTGCAAACTGATTGGCGTATTTTGGAAGAAGTAAACAAAAGGTTTGTGCCTTTTGTTCTTATTTGATCTCAGAATAAACCTGTGGCACTTCATATTCAAAGTGTTGGAAAGGTGCTTTAATATTTATGTGTTTGCGTGTTTTAAAGAAACTTGTATTTCATTTAAAGTTTTACATGGCTCACTGCTGGGACATGTATTCACACCGCTCATTTCATCATTTTAAATTGAAATTTCCATAATGCAAATGTTAATTTTTATGCTGATTTTACAGTTACATCATAATCACTGTTGCACTTTTAATCTGATTACTTAGTTGCTTTCCTCCTTGTATACTTTCCTCTGGGCTTCATGCTGCAGGGGAGCTACTGGGAGCTTGGCTGCCCTCAAAGAGACATGAGCACCTCAGAAAATCTCATTTGAGAAATTTAAAGCTCTAAAATATCATCTTTTTTGCTTCCTGTGTAGGTCAAATGGGCACTTTTCGACCTTTCGCCACATTTTTCTTTGATTTCATCAATGTGTCACCTTCCTTAATGCTTCCCCGCCACATTCCCCCAAAATGATGCTATCACCAGTGAACTCCCACGGCAGCAATACCATTTTCTGAGGGAGCAGAGGAGACTGAAGGCAACTTCAGCAACGGCTCTGCAATATTCGTCTGAAGGAAAATGAATGAAAAGTTTGGCACACTCACAAAAATCAAAACTATCTTTCATATAAAGCGCATACATGTCTGACTGCTGGGACATTTGTCAGCCGCTCATGGTACAGCGATCTGGTAATTTGGTACTCAATCAAAATTTGAGTCAAGGCTGTGTGGAGCTCCTGAGACGGCGGCGCTGGTGCCAATTGTCCCCCTTCATGCATGTATGCTTCATTAGTAATAGAGACAAATATTTATGCAGGCGTAAAAGATACAAATATGCTGTCTGAACTCGTGAGATGTGACTTCTGGGAGCCTCACAGCCAGAAAAAAAAACACCATATTTCAAATGTTTTATCATTTGGCATCTTTGCAAATTAAGTCAAATACACATATTGATAAAAAAGGTTAAAAAACATGCAATCACAGTTTTTTTGCTGCATTTGTATCGTGTGCAGGTGCTGCTTTTCTGCTTTGTGCCAAACGATTTGCAGCATCCTGCATTTGTACAATTAGCATATATGTTTGGCTAATTGTGTTTTGCTCATTCTGTATAATTAAGCCTTCTTGTTAATTTAGCATAAACTATTGTAGTTAACCCAACATCTTCATTAAATCTTCATAGCTCGTCCTATCTACCTAATGAGGCTGCTCATTATGTTATTTTATGAAACGTCCTTTAGCAGCCCCCAGCGAGGGAGAGCTTGCAGGTGTACTTGACCCAAATCAGATCTATTTCTCATCTGAGGCTTTTAATCCAACCTCAGTCAGTCTGTGTTACTGACGGAGTGATGGTCTGCTTACGTTTCTGTCTTTACACTGAGCAAACCAGTTTCAGTCATGCTCCTGGTGGAGAAAAAAGGTGTTTTAAGGGGGTTCTTGCAGATGAAAGCTCTAGCTGAGAAAGATCAGGACATTTTAAAATGGCTAAAATATGATTTCTTTCTAATTTTGCCGAGTAGTTAATTCACCAAACCTTTAACCAGACCTCAACCGCAGGAATTTAAAGTTTCAGCATTTCTGTGGTTTGCAAAACTTACAGTGCCAACGTTTATTTCTGGCCTTGTTTGCCACAAAATATGTACGTTTTATCATAATTTGTTTTCATATATATCCTGCAAGGTTTCTGTACTTGCATCCCTGCAATTATGGGAAAATTAAAGCCCGGATCAAAAACGGTTTGTGCAGTTGTCACTTCCTATCTCAGGGACTGCAGGTTTGCTTCAGTGTCTCCCAGGGCTGGTTGGTGGGCACGTGGGTTGCTGCCGTCCTCTGGCTGTCTTTTCGAATGAGTCAAATGTGAAATGATTCCTTAAGCTATGCTGACTGCTACGCCGCGCTCGTATCTTATCCATGCAAACAGATGCTCGTTAGCCACAGGGGGGTTTCATCCTGACAAAAACAACATGAGGACGTGTGACGTGAGGTGTGAGCTGCAGGATCATGCTGCCTTCGAAAAAAAAACAGTGGTAACCTGCATAGAATCGGACACAAAACCCGTAACGAACATGCTTTGTTGGAGGTTTGGTTTTACCAAGTGCTTTACAGCAGCGTCGACACACCTTCTGCATTCTGAACATGGATTGAGCCTGTGAGCACGGGGGCTTTAACCTTCACACCAGCTGGAGAGGCCTTTAAACACTTCTGCATGTCCTGATGTGTAACATGAGGCGTGTAGAACAGAGACAGAGCAGCAGGCAACACTCGTGTCATACATTTTTTTCCACTTTAGCTCTGTGAAAATGCAGCTTTTCTCATGCACATCAGCAGACAGGAGAACGGCTTGGAAATCAATGATGCAACGTTCCTTCAGCAACATGCTCAGGGAATATGGGAAGATTTCTTCCCCACAAATCCTTTCTAACAAATTCTAAACATTATTTTTAATGTAGATACCATGAATACAGAAGTATAATTTGTTACATATAATAGCTGGAGAGCAACACATAAAGGAAATAACCTTATTTGAACTCAAAGATAGAAGCTTGTCATGGACAAAGAGCAAATGTTACCTTGGAGCACTCAAACCTTATTGATTCTTCTAGAGTTCTTCTAGAGATTCCTTCTAGAGTTCAGAGTTTCCTGCAGTCATTCTGCTGCACAGTGTGAGCTCCTTTTATTTTTTGTAGTCTTTTTTGGCATCTGTAGCTCCTTGATGGACAGCTGGTGATGCAGAAAGAGGTGAACTTTGAGGTGAACTTTTAACTTTGTTGATTTGTTTTTTTCACTGTTCTGGCTGTGGTTCATTCAGGACACAATGACACAATGCAGACCACCTGCAGATGTGGTGACAGCAGCCATATTGCATTTTGCATTGCATTAACAACTTGCATGAATTTGCAATTTAGCTTCATAATACAGATCAGATATATAAGATTAATTAGCCTGCTGGTCTTGTTCTAAAGGTCAGATCATGCAGGATTAAATTCAGTACTTTATGATCACATGGAGATGCTTGAAAGCAAGTCATAAACTAATCTTTACTTAAGACATATTACTAGATATTCTCCAAAATAATAATCTCAAAAAATGTCTAAAATTTAATGATTTTGAATATTTATACAATCTAAAATGGAGAATAAACAGGATTCATTGTTCTGTTTGTGGATCTACTCATATAATGTTTGTGACAACGATTAAACATGATCAACATCCAACAAAGTCAAGCTGTCAAGTTTTTGTGCGACTGAGACAAACACAAAGGATAAGCCTCCCCAGTTTTCTGTCTTTATTCCAGCTTGAGTTAACCAGATAAATGAAGTATCTGTTTATTGATCAGTGATTCATTCTGCTGAGAGCGCATCATGCGACCAGGCGCCGGACAATCTGCAGCACACCAGCAAGAGAAATCCAATTAATTAACACTGATAAAATATGCTGCATTATTCTCCACCTTGATGCAGTTTTTTTTAAGTTATACAAAGGATTATTGATCAGTCTGTGGCTTAAGGCAGAAGGAGATGAGTTAACAGCTCCTGACACATGCAGATCAGCTCTATGAATGATGATGATGATGCAGAGAGTCTGTAACTTTCATGGTTTTTCTGTTTTGGGTGAGTAAAAACTGTAAGTCTGCACAGTCTGTCCGAGAAAATGGACAACATCATCCTCCGACAGTCAGTCTGGGGATTCAAACACGTCGAACACCTGCTCTCTCTGCCTGGTTTGACACCTTCAGACTTTTTCCTCTTCTCAAAGATGAAGAGGAAGCTCAGTTGTCTCCGTTTTAACAGTGAAGATGATGTCGTTGCTTCAGTAGACCGCTTTCTGAAGTCCAAGATGAAAACTTCTACAAAGAAAGGATCTGTGTGCTCTACGATGAACCTGAAGCAAATGTGTAAATAAATATGGGAGGGACTTTATTAGTTAAAATTTTCTAAAATGGACTCCTTCTACCTCAGGTGAAGTTATCAACCATCCAACATTAATTAAGTAATATGAGATGTAAGGTTTTTTTGATGGTAGTAAATAAATCATAACAGTTATCTACAAAATCTCTTCTGCTGCCCCCTGGTGGCCAAACAACTGTTAATGCAGCTTTAAGTTCCATGTTCTCCTGTTAGCATTTATAAACCGATTCCAAAGTTGTGTAAACAGACTCAGATTCAAACTAAGACAACTTTATTTATTCAAGAGAGGCAATACAGTTTTTACAATCCACCCAGAGCACAAACACTCAGTCACAGACGGCAGCAAACTGCAGTTTGTTGGGGTCAAAAGGTCATGATGAGGGCAAGAGATGCACTCAAGGACCAAGTGCAAGTTTAAGATTTCATAATAAAAACAGATGCATAAAAAATAAGAGAAATACAGAATTTTACATCAAGGATTTCTGGTTTCTCTTTAGTAATTAGCCAGTTTCTATCAGCAATTAGCTATTAGAATTGATGTTGGTAGAGAAAGTTGGATCGGTGCATCAGACTGAAATGATTCACCATCACTGACTGATGTTCATAACTGAGCAGAAGAAGACTTTTAATAAGCAGATCTCAGGTGTGAACGTAGCATTGTTAGCATACTGGTTCTGGAAATAGCATCTCATAATACCCTTCTAATATCCATCTTGGCCAGATAAAGGTTAAAGGAAGTGTGCAGCCTGGAGCTGCTGGCCGGTGGATCTCGAACGTGTCCAATGTGCCTGGAGCTAATAGAACAAGCTCAGAAATCCCCGGAGTGTAAAATTACCATCAGTGAATGTGGCCTGGCAATTTAATTCTGTCATCTCCACTCAGTCAAGAAAAAAAAAGAACATCTGCTTTCTGCAATATCACCCAATCCCTTTTTACCTCAGCGGTGTTAAAACACACCTCAACCTGAAGATTTCAGCTCAGTTTTACACTTCTGATTACAGCCAAATAATCTAAAAATCACTGAAAAGCTGTTCTTATATTTCCTGAAAAATATAGTCTGGATCTCTGGGTTGTGTGGATTAAAGAAATAATTTAATAAAGGTTGTATTTGTAACCAAAATGACTTTTTTCTTGCAAATGCATGCATAACAGGACATACAGTAATGCAGTGCAAAGCAATCTGACATCAGAATTCAGGGAAACAACTCAACTTTACTTCATGAAACTGTCTTGTAAAATAATTTCTACAAATTTTTGTTCAACCACCTTGACGGGCCGGGAATCAACAATTTAAGTGGCACCTTAAAATCTGAGGTTTAATTCCAAGAGCAACAGAAACGAATAATAAGGAAGAATAAGGAAGTAAAAAAGGAGATTATTTCTCTTTAAACTCTGCACAAAGACGGTCGCTAACAAATGGAGGACTGATGAGCTGCAGCCTTGAGTTTCACACGAGAGAATAATATGAACTATTTCCAATCAGTGGAAACACTTCAACACTCAGGCAGCTGAAACAGATGGGAAAATTAACATCAGTGTTTGTTTAATGACTACACACACACACAATGTCAAGAGAGGGTCAAGAGTATTCTGGTTGTCATTTTACTCAATCTAGCTCTCAGAAAAATCCACTAATTAGACTCTCACTCCGGGAGAAGTTCTACTAATCAGCGAGAGAAACTTGTTTTTCCGCGAGTTTGAAAAGAAAAGCTGCACGCTGGAGATAGCACGTTATCAAGTTAGCCTTTAGAATTTATTCAAAACGCAGTTCCCACTTTACATGCAAAACCTATGTCCCTGCAAAATTACAGCCCTCGTTTAGCTGAGTCACAGCCCAGCAGTGACTGTGAGTCTCTGCGTTTCCTTTAATCACAGTTTAACAGGTGAAGACACCAGGAGGGGTCGTGAACTACAGGGACCCCTTCAGGTATAATGAGGTCACTTCTGTGAGAAAGTCAAAGGTTCTCGTTCGGAGGCCTGAACTCTGGCGACCTGAGATGTTACATCAGTTTTTCTCGCTGCATTCGGCCTGACAGCTTCAGACGAGACGCCTGCAGCTTCCAGCCTGAAATGAAATGAACTAAAACTGGCGACCTGAAGGCAGGTTGTCACTTCAACACACCCACAGCTGGGAAAGCACCGAGAGGTGCTGATGCAGACTGCAGCCTGCTGTATCTGTGACACTGTGAGGGAAGAAAATACTCCATCTGCTTTATAACCTTTTTAAAGGTTTTTTTAAAGCACAAATTATGTTTTCAACATCTGCGAGGAGCATCGAGTGTGTGAGAAGTAAAGTCTGCGTGGACATCCGTCTCCAACTTTGAGCTTCTTTGTTGATCCTGTAAAAACGGATCTGCTGCAAAGCTTCATAAGTTTACAATGTGAGCTACAACTACTGATTATTTCTATGCAATGTTTGGTCAATATTTCAATAATATGCTGCATTATATAAGAAAAAAAGTTAGAATTACACATCAGCGGCTTCAAGCTTCCTGTGCAAAAAGGTCACGACTTGAAATTACTTATTTTACTTGATTAAAACACCAAACATTTAAAATCAAATTTCCAATCACTTCAATAAGAAAATCCTCACAGTAATAAAACTGTTACATTGCTGTTGATGAAACACTCCTGACTCTTCTGCAGACTGTAGAGAGAATATTATGGGCTGTATTTGCATTGTAATAACACACGAGTCTCCAACAGAGTCAAACAAAAACTTAACTTTGTTCCATCTGTTTTTTTTTTTTAATTACAATTTGATCAGAGTCAGTAACTTTAAAAATTATAGAACAGCAATAAAAGTTTATGGACTAAACAGTTTCATCATTATGGAGAAGTGGAGGCATCTGTCCGGCCATGTTGTTGCTCTGATGGGCTTTCATTAGGATTCATCCTCTGCGTCTGTGGATCTCTGCACCAAATGTGAAGGAAATCCTTGTTGGACTGTGGAGAAGTTTGAAGCGAGCGTCGGGCCGACCAAAGTGTCTGACAGACTGAACAAGAACATTTTATCCGACTGCCTCGAATGCAATAAAAAACTCGTAGTTTTCCACCAGAAAACATTTCCAGATCGTAGAATAAATGTCTCCTAAATCAGATTTCTCAGCTTACATCCCTGATTTCACTGCAGCAGAACAAGTCTTATATTTCAAGAGAGAAACATCAGTTTGCTTCAGTGAGCGTTCGAGTTCACTGCACAGAAACTCCTACAAAGTTTTCCTTATTTTTTTATCAGGTACCTTGTAATAACCTCAAAGGACCTGAGCGAAACTCTGTTCAGAGCACTCTGGCTGTTAAAACTGTTTTCTAGGGATTTCCGTTTTTTATTTCATGTAGGTTTGAAAACTTACAAAGCAGCAGATAATGCAGGAGGAACTTAATTTTGATCAACCAGAGCCTGAAGCTGCAGCAGCAGCAGCAGTGGATGATGGGTTTCCCTGTGGTGCACGAGCTCCGTCCTATAACCGGAATATGAAATTATACTCCTCAACACGAGCTCCTCTGGGTCTTAATATACATATGCACTGCGTACGTGTGAATGTGGGAGATGTTGGAGATGAGCAGGTTCATTTGGAGCAAACTCAGGTGAAGACCCCCCGGAGACGCTCACGAGGCCTTTGAAGATACTTCCGCTCAATCACTTTGCATCACTTACGGGAGTGTTTTTTGCACTCGCTATGCATGAATCAATAGTCAAAGAAGCTCGTGATGAAGTGTGAGACTGATGTGCATGCAGATACGACGCACGGCGAGGAACGAACAGGAACTGGTCACATTGAATGTTAAAGGTTAGTATTGGAAAGTGAATAACTAAAAGGCCGTGACTGCGCTCATCTGCAGGAACCATGTTAGCGTTCTTTGTCAT
Source organism: Acanthurus lineatus (assembly GCA_029814665.1). Classification (NCBI taxonomy): domain Eukaryota; kingdom Metazoa; phylum Chordata; class Actinopteri; order Acanthuriformes; family Acanthuridae; genus Acanthurus; species Acanthurus lineatus. The sequence goes on along the minus strand of JAPZDV010000006.1, from coordinate 20,130,347 downwards.
CTTTTACCAAAATATTCCCAGTTTCATTATCAGATCAGTTGGAATCTATTTCCAGCTGACTTCAGTGTCTCCACATGCTGAGATGTTGTTCTTGAAGGCTCATAATCACCACAGTTTGGTTGTTTTTAACGGTCCGGAGCCGTCTGATCTCGCAGGCTTTGGCTTCCTGCAGGATCGTTTGTGTGACGCCGAGAAGTTTTTTCAGGTTTCAATTTTAGATCTGTTTGTCTGTTGTGATTGTGCTCTTAATAACCCGACCACAGCGGCCGTTAAACGTTATGTGCAGCTCACATGGTGACTGACAGCTGCGCCGCGTTCCCTAGCAACAACAAGATGCCTCTCATGGCGAAGAGTGAAGCTGAAGATCAGGATCAGAGCTGCACTCACATACGTCCACAGTGACCGCAGTTTTTGGGCTGCAAAAAAAGCAATTCTGACTAATTTTTCTGCAACAAATTAGTTTTTTTTCTTCCAGCAGCTAAAATTTTTGTAGAAAAATACAGTTTGTCACCTGCTTCTGACGGTAAAAAACATACATCCTCAGTTCAAACCCACAAGGCTCCAGAGACAGAAACCATCTT
>JAPZDV010000006.1:20119345-20129666 GCA_029814665.1 Acanthurus lineatus | reverse complement strand
GGTTTGTTTGTGTGTGTGTGTGTGTGTGTGTGTGTGTAGGTGTGTGTGTGTGTGTGTGTGTGTGTGTTCATCCTCACTCAACCAAAAACTTTCATTAACCAGAGTTTAATTCAGACATTCAGTTTCTTCAGAGTGAAGTGGTTCATGGATAAAAAGCTATCAGATAAAAAACTTTAAAGGCAGAACTTCACACTTGAACGCTTAAATATAGATTATAAAATAAATGTATTCATGCATTTGACCTTTTGATTTATTTCAAAAGTAGGTATTTAAATGAAACAATCAGAGCTGTTTTAAGAAAAAAATAAATCTTTTTGACTGAAAGTATTTTGTCCAGAAGTGATCCTGCAGTCTTTCAGATCCTCCGTCTGATCTGCAGCTTCCTGTTCGTCCACTCAGGGTTCAGATCTGCCTTCGAGCGCTTCAGCCATCTGACATTTCACATATCTGTTGTTTCCTGCAGGTTGACAAGAGGAGGGGGAGGGTTGTCAGCAGCACATGCACTGAGGTTGAACCTGACGTTCAGCTGCTTTCTGTTAATGCAGTCAAATTTCATTCAGTCGGTCTGAAAACAGACTGGAGTTTAAATTCAGTTTGGCCTTAAATGTTGTTTCCTGATCCATGAAGCGTTGTTAGCTGACGGGATCTTCATGGAGATTTTGGTTTCTTTGTTAACATTAATGCCGCACGCTTGTTAAAAAAAAAATGAGCTACAGGTTGAAACTGTTCCAGCAATTTAAACTGAGAGCTTTAAGCTGCATCTTCTCCCAGCGTCTGCGAGACTTCTTAACAAGAAAACAGGTGAATCCTGACTTAAACATCCAGCTTAAAGGCATGTGGATACTGAAACTAAACATGGAGGAACTTTGTGATTTCAGCTCTGCAAAGCATCCAATCAAATCAGCAACTTCACCATTAAAATTTGCCCGTTTCTACTTAAAGATTTCTAGGATTTGATGTTAATAATCCTTTGGATGGAAGCGGTTCGTGCTCAACCAGCCGTCTGTCTTGTTAGTGTGTCGCTGTATAGACGACTTCTTGTCATTTTAAAGGTTTTATAAAAATTTCCATTCATGACTTTTTTTTTAACCAATTCTTCTTTTAACGTTGTGATACAATGAATGAAAAAAAAACCCCCAAGAGAGTAAAAAAAGTGTGTCAACCAGCCTCATGTTCTGTTATTTCACAGTGAGATATTTAGATTTATTCACATAGTTTGATGTTTTTCAGACTGAGTGAGAAATGACACTGACAATAAAAGAATTCCTTTCTATTAAAAAACACCACCTCACTTTTAAGGTTTTCCTTTTTTTTTCTTTTTCAAACCAGATTGAAACCCGGCAGATGTGTCATCCTCCCGTGAAGCTCGACAGAACAGAGAAAGCTGACAGACAGCTTGAAATAACACTGATTCTTGTCAGTGAAAGAGGAGAGAGAGGAATCGTACCTGTGAGCTGTAAAATCAGCGCCTGTGTCGGAAAAAAAAGACTGAGACTTTCTTTCACAAACCAAGCAAGAGCCTGTTAACCACGTACGAACAGACGTCACACTTTGAAGGCCCACAGTCGGTCCAAGGCACCTCTCTCTGCTGCGATATGAACTCTGGGATTAAAGAAACTCATCACAAATCAGATTAAGTGACGATGATTCAGGTTTGCAAAACTCTGTTGAGATTCTCAGTTTATTTAAAACAGAAGAACATCTGTCTCGTGTCTGCAGTCTTCGTGTTTTCTCTCTTTGATGCTGGTTTGTTTTGATGAGATTTATTTCAATTTAGTTTAATTCCATTTCGGTTAGCGCTAAGTTTTAATTCATTATAATAAATGTGTGTTTGTTTCATTATTTTGCAGAGAAAAAAAGAATGGAAGCTGAACTCTGAAGATCCACAGTTCAGCACATGTTGCATTATTCAAGTTTTTTCCTCCAAAAAACTCAAAAAACATCAAATTTAACTAGTTTACAATGGTTTAGATGGAGATAGTTAACTGGTAAATAGCATTTCTCTTTAAATTGAGACTCTTCAGTGCTCAGATAGTCCTTCACATGCACTTTGTTGACTGTAACAGGTGCTTTACATTGAAATAAAACATTTCAATAACCTCTTTATGATTCATCCAAAGACAGAAATGTGGATGCACATCCTCTGCATTTAATTTTAGAGTCAAATTTAAGCTTTTTGGCCTATTTATCATTGAAAAACTATACCTATCCTGATTTCAACCTCCAAAATGAGTCATAACTAGATCATAAACTGTTCGTTCAAGTGGTCTTTGGACATGGCAAAGAAGAATCTGCAGAATGTGAAACTAAAAATCTCATTATTGAGGAAATTTCACATCACTAAAAGACTCCAAAAATACTGAATGCCAACACGAGCCAGAAGCTGTTGTTCCTGTCAGTGCTGAGCTACAGACTCAGAGATGGTAAAGAGCCGTGAAACTGAGAGTCTGCAGGCACGATGACGACGTGAAGGGTCACAGAGGGAAGAACCTGAAGCTCCGCTTTGTGCAGCTGACGACTGCAGAACATCTGCTCCGTGGCATCGTTAGTTATTTTTAATCAAGCAGGTGCATCTTTAAGTTTGTACGTAAGATGATGTGGCATGAAGGAGGATGAAGGAGAGTGAAAGTGAAGAAGCTGCCATCGATGTTCAGTCTGCATCCTCCTCCTCCTCCTCCTCCTCCTCCGCTGTTCATCCACCGACGCATGTCATGATGGCTGCTGCTCTGGAGTCACGCAGGCGTGTTAATTAATGCGTCTGACTGCATCGTGTTGGAACTGAAGGAGCTGCTAATAGTTTTCTGTGAGTCGATGAAATAAGGACCTGCAACTTTTTGTTCCTTACAGGTCGATACGTCACATCGAGGTAAAATTTATCGGCTGGTGTGAAATCCCATTTTTTTCTGATGGCGGGTGCACAGGAGGGGAGACACTATAAATCAGCAGAGGCTGATGGAATAATCCAGGCACAGACGCTTTCTCCTGAACGGCCCGTCGCAGGGCTCCACAGCTGCATGTGTGTGTGGCTTCATGTTACAGAGTGTGTGTGTGGCTGCTGTGGTCTGCAGGTAAATAAAGGCAGGAGACATTCAGGAGGTGAATTTATGTTATTAAGCAGCAAATATTTTATCAAAGTTTTTCATCAGGTGAAGCTCCAGGTTGCAATTTTCTCCTTTTACTGCTTTGACTAATGATTTATGGGTAGAGTTTGGCCATCGTGGGACTTCACCTGTCAACACTGTTTAAACTTTAAGTAAATAAAAATGTGTTTGGTTTATATTCGTAGATTCAACCTTATAAGATGCTTCTATCACTGTTTGTATGCAGTCAGTCGTTCCCTTCAGGTTTGAGAGAACTGACATCACTGTAAACATCAACCTGATTTAAGTTCTTTTTGGATTAATAACATCCTCCTCTATGAAAAAATACAGTTGGAGTTTAACTCCTGGCTTCAGGAAAACACATGAGAACAAACACATCGCTGTAGGTCAGAAAATAAGAAAATTCTCTGAAAGTCCCAATTTCGGTCAGATTATATATCAGCATTTTATTGATATTATGATGTACGACTAATATTCAAAACCTTTTATATTGTCTTAAGTTGTGATCACTGTCATTCTGTGATTTGGTCAAATTTATTTGCTTTGTTTTTGCTTTGCTTTTCCAACCATAATGCCAAGAGTTAGCAGGTTTTTACCACACAACCTGATCAACCGTTTACTGACACAACTGCAGACTAAGACATGTCTCTCACTATCTTTAAGGCTATATCTTCATAGATTACTGTTATTACACAGTGTAATAGATCTTTGTTATGGCGTCTGAGGATCTTTATTGATCTTTATTGCCTGTGATGAAACGTCATCTCAGTAATTTCATCAGTTGTGGCACATAATATTGCACCCATGAGTCCATCTGCAGTTAATGTGACCTTTTGACTGTAAATACACATCTGAAACGTGGGGAAAATTGTTACACGGCATTTAAATTTATGATTTAATATAAAAAAAGTCACAGTGATATCATCCTCTCTCCAAAAACGACATGTTCTTATTGAGAGAATGTGATTTCAGAATATTTAGATGTGTGATAAAGACCCACACAGAGGTTTGAGAGCGTATTTCAAACCTCTTTGTTACACTTAAGTGTCCATAGTAACATCAGATAATATTATGGGGTTGGTTGCTCACTGTAGGACACTCAAACAGGACACATGTCCTCTGACTCAGGCGCCTGTGATGAATCTTCACTGAGTTGCTGAGTTTTTTCCTCCGCACAGTTTTCTGAAAGTAACACTGATGTGAGGATCCATCTTAAATTCATGATGACTGGTGCTAATATTTAATATTTCAGAGTACAGAAGCAGGAGACAGCTTGTGCTGTCAGCTGTTTGTACATTTGTAAACATTACAGTTTATGGAGGAAGAAAAAAAAAGCTGTGATGTGACAGACTGTTACAGAGCTGTCAGACTTTTATCTGCTTGCACCTTTTCGGGCATCTATTTTTCATCCTGCAGAGGTTCAGCGAACACACCAACAGGAGAGATTTCCCTCCAACGAGACATTAAAGCATCCTGATAGGAGTTCATGTGTTGTTTCGGTTCCTCCTGGGAAATTTAACTTTCATAAGTCAGAGTTTCTGCCCTTGGTGAAACAGTTTTCAGGCCATTACAACAGAACAACTGGAACAGAGAAAATTACACCAAGTTTTTTGTTTTTTTTCTTTGCAGAAAGTCATTTGGTCCGAATGCATTTATTGAATCCACAGGATCCCACGAGTGTTGTCAAGTGGAGCGACCTCGTCGTCCTTCTTCTCCGTCTGCAGCCAAACCGAGCCGAAGTCCATCGCGTGTGGAGACAAACGATCAGACTCTGGTAATGTCACACTAATGAACAGAACCAATTTCCACCAAATGAAAATTCATTTGCATGAGGCTTAAGTGCATCTGGCGGATACATTTCCATAATCCAGACAGGGCTTAGGGGCAGCACTCGAGGCGTTACTGCGCTTGTAATAACTGAATTAAAATTTTATTAGAAGCAGCTAATTTTCAAGTGAAGAAAATTACTCTGACAAGTTGGATGGTTTTTGGGGGGACGCTGAATGGAGGCGAGGCTGCACATTAGAGAGGCTCTCCACTCTCCACGCTTCTTTATACGACACACTCATGCTGCCGAACATGGAGCCAGTTATGGAGGTCACACTGCATGTGTGTGTGTGTGTGCATGTATGGTTTAAAGTGTTTGATTTAATGTCTGCAATGAAATTTTCTCCAAGAAGGATTAATGAAATTAGTGGGTGAGATGAAACTGACCTAAGTAGGTCGTGTTTACAACATGAAGTTAACATTTCAGCTCCACATGAGCTGCTGACGGGAAAGAATTTGGCTCAACTCCACAAACTTTTACTTTAATGCATCAGTCATTTTTTATATTATTTATTATTTTACTCAGGCTCAGGAATTCGAGTTTTTCTTGGCACTCTCAAACAAAGTCATGAAAACTTTGAGAAACTTTCATATTTGCAGCTAAAACATTTCATATATTACATTTAGGAGACTGACTGATGAATTTCAGCATCTATGCTCAACATGTTTTAAGGTGAATTCATGGTGCAAATGGAGCCTCTTTAATATTCGTCCATAAATAATTGATGAAATTATTTGTAAAAAAAAAGAAAAGTCTTTTGTAAATAGTAATAAATAGTCTTTTTTTCCTCATATAATAAAAATCAAACATCATTTCGTCTTCATTAATGTGATGTGACGTGTTTCAGGTCGGATGTTCACAGTGAAAAATGTGTTTCAGAAGGAGGTTTTCATTTGCAGACAGCGGCTTTGTTTTGTGGAGATTTGCTTCAGATAAGAGAGCAGAGGATGATTTTTTTCTGGAAAAACTCTTTGCTCAGCATCCGTTGTGAGCGGCTTTCTGAATAAACCGACGTGGCAAATGTGTTTTTTCCTGCAGCTGCATTTAACTTAAGAGAAAAACAATACAACAAAGCCATTACAGCAGATAAAACAGTGGGCTCATTCTCGCCCAAATCCATTTGAAATTGCAGATTGTGATTGTTTCTCCTCCCGGGCCTTCGTGTTCAGCAGTAACCGATGCAATGAGACTTTCCTGTAATATCCTCCATCCACTCTGCACCAGGATAATGTGTTCGAGTCTGCTCGGCTGCTTTTTGCACCAGATGTTTCAGCTTTTAAAGTGTCTGGTGATACAGATTCAGGTGAAGGAAGTGTTGGCAAAATTAAGCTGTTTTTATTTGTGTATTCTTGCTTTTATCAAACCGACTCTGGTTCACAAACCTCCTCTCTGCTTTCATTCAGCTGCACCGTCACACCAGCTCTTCCCTTTGGCTCGAACTTTGACTCATTTAGAGGTTTTTTGAAAGTAATGACCAGATTTCAGACACTTTTCCTTGATTCTTTATTTCTTTTTGCCCTCTAGTCTTCAGATTCTTTTGGCTTAAATAGCATCAGATTGGTTTTCTTCGATGTTATGAAGCATCCAGATTGTTCAGGTGGTTTGTGACCAGTCAGCTCACTTTTACTTATGCCACATGTCTAAAAAAATAAGTCAAGAAAACTTAAAGTCTGCCTTCGTTCCAATATACTTTCAATTTAGACTCAAAATTTTTCTGTTTGCCACCTTTTATTTGATTAACATTTAGCCAGTTCCAGACTAGTGGGGATATTTGCAAATTTAATGTCCTGAGGGAATAAAAGCATTTCATTTTTATGACCCTATGGTTTTAATATTTATCAAAATTAATTGAAAGTATTGTAAGGTATATTGCTCATTACTGTGTACAGTTGGCCTTTGGACTTATACCTCATTTCCTGACAGCTTGACTTTAATGCAAATTAAACTGCAGCGATAACTTAACATTTAGCTTCCAGTTTCATATCCAATCTTACAAATTTGATAAGCAAATTTTATTCCATGTTTCAGTAAAACGCATTCATCGCGTATCTGAGCATGTAATGAAAGAAAATGGGGACAATATGCTTTTTTTTCCCATGAATTTCCAGACCCTGTCATTATAGATTGCCTCTGATGGCCTTTTTGAAAGAATGAATTACCATACATTAGTTCATTCTATCTTTTTACCCACCTGTGATTGATTCCATTGTTGGGGGAGCGAGCACCTCTGTGCCTTGAAGACCGGCCGTGAAATAAGTAATTATCCTCACCGGATTGATGAGAGGATGAAAATGAGGATGTGGGCCGGGATCTGGAGGGTTTCGCAGAGGCAGAGAGGAGCTTGAAGGCGACTGAAACGTGAGAAAAACCACATTTTGACCGACCGAAAACCAGCTGGGGTTGCTTTTGTTACCGGACATGAAACTGTTTCTGCAAGAGAATTTAGAAGATCTTCAGTTATTTCATATTATATGTTTACATTTTTGAGAAAAGAGATGGCAGAATAAATGAATAGAGGACCTTATTTTAGAGCGGCTCTTTCTTTTTGCACCGATGTTCCTCCATCATCATAAAGCAAACAGAGATTCATGCATCACCTCCTGTAAAAAAAGAGCTAAACTCTCTTCTTTCCAACGCTAATCTCTGAGGCTTCACGTGTTCCTGAAAGCATCGGCGTAGCAGCTGCATGCAGGCTGCTGAAAGGCACTCCAGGAAATAAATAACCAATTGAGGTAAAGTAGATGAGACAGGTTTAAGTGTAAATGGGAACACAGAAAGTAAATTATAGCACTTTATCACAAAAATATCTCCTGTGGTGAAGCGAACATCAGAGGGCGATGTGATATATTTACGAGGTGATGTGGTGGATTTTCTCAGAGAAACCCCCTCCAGCATGCAGATGAAATGCTAAAAATTTAGAGCTGAGACAACCACATACCAGGAGATGTGACGTTAAACAAGATGAAATGAAATTAAAATGATGGATCATCTGAGGGGGAGCGGAGAGGAATGTCGCCTTTTTCAGCTCTCTGGCTTTAATGCGAACACCTCGGTGTGATGTTTGAGACCCGGGCATCCATCTCAGCTCCACCTTTCCTCTGCTAATCTGACTGTGAGGTAAGTGATGGTGCTGCTTTCTGCACGTTGTGGCCTGAAACATGTAAATCTCAATGTGTATTGTAATGAGTGAACTCTGCAGAAACACATCAAGGCTGCTGGGTTTTAAATCATCATCGATCTTTCAGGAGCAATGCAGACAGTCACCCATCTTCTTCACATCATAAAGTAAATAAAAACAGTTTAACTCCCTTTAATCAGCAATATTCAACTTAAATAAGATGTGATTTTGCCCCCAAATCCTGGTTATAGCTCTTGCAGACATGATGTTTCCATGATTGAATGCTGAACTCGAGCACAAACAGCTGGCTGGAGGCTGAAAAACCAAGTTACAGCGACAAATATTCAGTTTGTAGGAAAGCAAATGAACTGAAAATGCAAAAAAAAACACACCAGCACAAACCTTGTTATGTAATGTAAAGTGTATTTTTTCCGGCTGACATTCTTTACGGCTCTCTGTCAGCTGAAGAGTCGCTGAAGAGCCGTTTGGCTCCTGAAACACGAGCTCGAGCTGGATGTGCGCCTGGCGGAGGCAACCTGAACAGAATATATAGCACGCCGTATAAATCTGTTCAAAGACGGAGGTGACAGCAGCATGTGTGAGTCGCCAGCAAGCAGCAAGAATCTGACTGCAGCACAATGAGCCGCAGCTTCTGTGTGTCAATGGGTTTGTGTAAATATAACAACAGGTATTTAACCGAGTCACCGAGTCTGAGACGGACTGCAGAGGGAAAAAATCATCTGCTTCAAAGCCTGAAGGATGATGGGAGAAAATGTCCAGAGTGAGAGGCAACAGACAGGATGGTCTGAGATGATATAAAAACATGCAATTTTGCGAATATTATTAGTAAATCAAACTCAAAGAGGGCAGAAGGGATCAGTTTATAAAAAACAGAGGTAGTTTTTGCAGTTTTGCAGAGTTTAAATCATCTGATGGGAGAACAAGAAGAAAAGTTAAATCTTTTAGTATAAAGACAGAGGAGATGTTACATTTTATAAAGTAAGAGCTCAGTTAGAGTTCAATAACTTTATTGAAACAAGTCAAACAAAGGTTTTTAAAGTCAACTCTTTGTCAGTGGTTTTGAAATTTAGTCTCGATAGTTTTTGTTGTTGTAAAGATCACTTCTTTTAGCCTTGGAGCCTGCGAGCTGACAGACTGGTGTCTGATTCATCACAAAGAAACTCAGGCTGCTGATACAAGTTAAGGACACACTAGATTTTGTAAAAATACTTAATTTCACACCATTTGGCGTCAAAGCTGTGTGGTTATGAGACCTTGAGATAAACTGTGCCTGTTTAAAAAATACCTGCTGATCTTATAAAGAGCTGATTAGCTGCTAGCTGATGTTAGCATCTCAGCGTCCATGATTCTGCAACAGATGAGGGAAACATCAGCAACAAAGCTTCAGCTCAGTTTGTAATTCGCCTTGTGTTGTGTCATGTGTTGCTGTCATTGTCTTATATTTAATGCACTTTTAAGTTATTTAATGTTCATATTAGTTCTACATTGATGTAAACAAGGTTATACAGTTTAAATTTTAACATTTTGGGTGCTATATTTTGCAAAAGGAGAGCATACGGCATGAAATTAGGAAGCACCTTTGTGTTAGTTACACCTTTGAATGGCAGCTAGAGGATGAATAACATCATAACAACAACACAAACAATAATAATAACAATAAGAAGAAGAAGAAAAAGAAGAAGAAGAAGAATGAATTGTAGAACAGCTCCAATCTATCTTTTAAAACAGACAGGTATGTTAAAGGATTCGACCCGTACTTGTCCGCCGACGTCCCCGATGACCCGAACATGCTGCTGCGACGCCGCACACACAGCAGCTATTTTCCATTAGTGTGTGACAGCCGGGACGTTTGCAGCAGCAGCAGAAGTCCTGTGGAGAAGCAGGTTAGCTGTAATTATTCAGCTGATAGGTCGTGAGCAGAGCAGGTGTGTCACACCTCTCATGGCTCTCTGGACGGCAGGAGAGTTTGGTTATTATCTCCCCTGAGAAAGAAACTGTACTTCTGCACGGAGGCAGTCCATCTTTCATTCTGATCTCTATCATACAACCTTGGTTGTTACACATGTTGTTTTATATTCTTGGTTGTTACACATGTTGTTTAACATTCTGACCTCTTTCTGCAAATATGTTTCCAGGTATGAAAGAAGCTCGTCGATGCTAAAGAAGGATGACTGCCTTGTTTCGTTTTGGAAAGCGTTAGATTAGCATTTATTTTGGCTTTTTATTTTGTCTCCAGCTTGCATCTTTCCATTT
>JAPZDV010000006.1:20091964-20114788 GCA_029814665.1 Acanthurus lineatus | reverse complement strand
CTAATAAGAAGAGACTGGCACTTGAATGCAATCGTATGTGGAAAAAAAAAGATCAAGGAAAGAGCAATATCTGCAGTGGCTTCCACTGTTTGTTTCTCTGCTTGACCTTGTAGGCATTTTATAGCCAATAAGATCCCCTGACTCATAGCAGAGCTATTGGATTTGCCACTCAGGTTGATGAGTCACTCTGTCAATAAAAAAAGTGAGGGTGGTAAATGATCTTTGGCCCTCAGCAGCTGTTGTCCTTTGAGAGGAAATGTTGACTCAACGTGCAGGTTTCATCCCCAGACTGAGCAGCAGGGACCGTGAGCTCAATGAGGATATTTTTTTTTATTATTATTGAATTCATATTTCTGATGGGTGTCTGTGTTTATACAGGTGAGGAGTCAAGTACCTGAGCGGTGAAAAGCACAGAGATGCAGTGAACACACCGTGATGATTCACAAACTGTAACTAATGTCTTCATTTTTTACTTGTGAGTAACATTTAATTTTGGCTCCAACAACTTTAGATCTGTTTCAACTTCAACTGGATTCCCTTTTTTTTATATTTTCTGCACTTTTAAGTGAAAGTGCAGCAAACTAACTGCAATCAATTATTGTGCTCAGAGAAAGAAAAACAAAAAGAGGTGGAGGTTTTAACAAGAGAAGCTCAGTTTCATCTTAATATCACATCATTTGTTTTGAAACTGACGTTCTTTTGTGCTGCACGCGGCAGTAAAATGACTCATCTTACTCACTGCAGGTTCTGTTATCTGCACTGAAACAACAGGATTAGCACGCTCGTTGCAAGGACGTCATGCTCAAACGTACTGTGAGTCATGCACGCTGTGGAAACTACAACCATGTCAGCAGCTGCATTATAATATTCATGCTGTAGGAAGCCTGCGTCCCTCGAAGGCAACGATAAGTCATGGGATAATATTTTTATACAGTAAAATGCATTAATCACTTCATTATGTGATGCAAGTATGAAACCTGTGAAGTGACTCACAGACACACTGATGTTACATTATTTTTGTTGCTTTATTGTTCAGAAAATATAAATATTCACAGTTAAAAAAATAAGCATGCACATCTTTATTCCTTCAACAGAAGGCAGATCGTTGAACTGATCGTTTCTGCTCACTGCAGGAATAACTGATTATGTTTGGAATTGCTCAGAGTTTGTCAAAATGTCCCACACATGTTTCCGTAGTTTCTGATGAAAACATAAGGAGCAGATTTTCCTCTTTTCAGAGTTTCACAAGGCAACGTTTTGAAAAATTTAAGGTGTTTGGAGGCAAAACGATGCACAGTCCGTTTAATCCAGCAGAGTTTTGGTTTAAAGTGGCATTTAAAAACTGGAACCTCTTCTCAGATTTTTGACAATTTAAAAATTCTTGAAGTCCAAGCTGGAGTCTGTGAGAGTTCTTTGTTTTCACAGGACAATCAGGAATCACCGGGGTTTTCTCATCCTGGGGAGGGACAGAACACAGAGAGTAAAATGTTTTTTAAACTCAGTTTTCATTAATATGTTTTCGTGAACTTCAGCTGACTGTTAGTAGCACTGATGCTCAGGTGAGTCTGTCTTTTCTCTTACCTGTGTCCTTATCACAGGCTCACGCTGTACCATTGAATTCTGGAAGTTATTGTTGTTGCATGTGGTCGGACCGACTCTCCAGCTCTCAGCCAGCTCACTGACATCACTGACATCACTGCTGTGCCACGAGGACTCTCTCTGAAGCAGCATGTTATCCACTCATAACTTCTTATCTGCAAAACAGACGGGAAAAAAAGGGAAAATGAACAGACAGCTTACAGCAGCTCAGAGACAATATGTTCTTTATTCAGACAGACTGATGTGCGTTTCATCAGTTTGACAAATCAGAGAAAAAGACCAAAACAAACAGGGTGTTAGTTCATCACTCGGCGGTTCTGAGCTCTCTGACATCGCCTCTGGCGTTCATCCCCAGGCCCAGTGCTTCCTACTGAAGATGCAAATCTTCTTAAAGGTCACAAATAAAGTCTGAAAGTCTCTCTAATTCTTTTCCTGAGCAGCTGGCTGCTGTGGTTTTATGCAAAATGTTTTTCATGCCTTTCAAAAAGGTGTTGAAACGTTTTCCAGCAGCAGATTATGGTTGTAAAGCATGAAGTACACAGGAACAAGGAAGCAAACGACTCAAACAGGGTCTGTGTTTGTGGTAAATAGGGAATTTGTCACAAGGTGCAACACGGTAGCCACTTTATTTCTATAGAGTCTTTAGAAATAAAAGTCTGAGGCACAGACGGTTCAGAAACAAGTCTTTGGATAAACAACAAGTCAAAGCAACGTTTTCTAACGTGAAAAACACTCTGAATCTCTCACCTGATCAAAGGTGATCATCAGATCATGAATATTTTCTCTGGAAGACGCCTCGTGCGACGGTCCAGCGGCCTCAGCTGGTGCCCTGGTTGAAGTGATCCAGCACGGTGGCGTTGGTTCGTTCAAACAGCCACTGCTGGCTGAGAGAGGAGGGGTCACACGCGTTCATGAAGACCCGCCGCTCGCTCAGACTGCTGTCGATGCAGCTGTTACTGACGGGGTGATACAGACTCTTATCCTGCAGGAAACACGAGGAAGAGAAACACACAAACATGAACCACAAGCACTTTATTTCCCTCTTGATATGATTTTTAGAGGATAAGATTTTTTCCTCAAATTGAAGAGAAAGTGGTCAGATTGCAACCAGCCGATTCCCTCGGCTCACCTTCCTCCTTTGTACCTGTCATTTGTCATGTTTGTGTACAAAGAAAAGGTGCAACACCAGAAGGTCAAATGAGGCTAAAATCCACATTAGAAGTCTTAACATTTTGTGACTTTGAAGGAGCAGAAACGAGGGACTGGAACATCTGCTGTTTACACGTTCTTCAACTTTTTAACAGGTGGTCACCATTATGATGAAATAGTTCATTAATCCAAGTAAATTGCACTTAGCAGACTGAGGAAATCACACAACAGCTCAGTCAGAAGGCTAAAAAGAGGATAAAACAATGTTTCTATAAGATGTAGACTCTCTGCAGTACCTTTCTGTAGCGCCACAGCTGGTTTCCCTTCATGCCGTGACAGTCGTACAGCGTGACGAGGCTGTTATGAGACACGGCGTCGAAGCAGACCTTTCTCGTGTGCATGGGGTCACCCACCCTGATGTCCTCCCTCCAACCGAACGTCAACACCTGCAGAAAAACACATCGAAACGTTAACAGAATCTGTGCTCTCAGGATGCAGTTTGCTTGTTGTTGATAAGCACACAGTTTGCATGAAACAAGGACTGTTTTTACCTGCAAAACAAAGGACATTTAGCATAAAACTGTGCAAATGTGAGCATGTAACATCACATTTATCAACGTATGTATCAATAAAGTGTCAGAGTCCCTGCAGATACAACACATGCAGTACATCATTTCATCTGTACTGCATGGAGTGCTGTGCAAAAATCTCCCAGGGTTTGGAAATCAAGACTTCATAAGAAGGTGTGATAAATTCTCCTCACCTGTCCGTGACTCCAGCTCACCTCGCCCCGCCCTTTCACACAGCTCTCCAGGCGGATGGGGCTTCCCGACACAAAGTGTTTGATCTCCATGCACATCCCGCTACCCACGTTCCTGATCTAAAACACACACACACACAAAAACACATGAGCACGGAGCCACAGAACAGGAAGTGCTTGCTCTTTCAGGTATATACAGTCGTTTTGATGCTTCATTCAAGAGAACACAGAGCTGTTGGTTTGCGTTTCATAATCTCAGCTGTCAGATACGTTTAGTTTAACCTTTGGGGGAGAGCATCCAGGACGGCCTGGTGATAGTTTGATCATACAGGAGGAGAAGCTCAAAAAAAACTTTGTGTTATTGCAAACATGTTTCATCACTGTTTCCTCTCTGTCACCGCTGGGAAACATGATCTCCAGTCCTGTGCTCCCCCCTCTGCTTTCAGCTAGAAAAACTCCCTCTGGTATTTCTATTTTAACATGTCAACATTCAACACGTGTGCTTTCTGACTCTCACCTGTGTATCCAGCGCTTTTTATAACAATATATAATGGATGTTGCTACAAGCAGATAAAAACTCAGTCCAGTCCGCATACACAGCAATGAATGTAATTCTGCAACATTGTCCCTTGTGTAGAAACTGTTTTTGTAGAAGTAGTTTTGCTTGTTCAACACTTGCATGAACAACATAATAGCTTTAATAATGTAGACACTGATGTTTTTACACTAATCCTCCCTCTTCCTGTATTTTTCTTCTGCTTACTTGAATACTTAACTGTGAGTTGTTGCATTTTTTTGTTGATACATGTAAGAATAACTGAGTATACCTTCTTTTGCATGCAAGCTGTGAATGTTTCATGCTTATTAGAGCGATTAAAAAAAAAAAAAGCAGTCCCTACCTCTCCCCAGGCTGCAGCAGGAGGCTCCACAGGTGGGTAATGTTTGGGCAGATCCCAGGCCACCTCGCTCATGAACCACTTGAAGCTCTTGCAGTTCAGACGGTTCCTCAGCTCCTTCTGCACCGTCATGTCTCCCGCTGACAGGTGGCGATACTCAGGCCGACGCTGGTAGACGTATTCGGCGTATTCGTCCATCCAAACCTCAGCGACACGCTTCAGATTCTGAAATCACAGGAAGAGGCAGGTGGACAGATTTAATAACTTCACAGCCTACTTTCAATGGCATCCATTTCTTGACTTTGCCTCAGAAAAATCCAACAAAAAAGCCACATTTTGCTGCTTTTGTTGCAGCTGTTAAGTAGCCCTCTGAATCAAAGCAAACCATGTCTCTTCGTCTCCATTAATACAGTTTAAGTTTTAAGTTCTGTACCACCTCAGTGAAAAAATATTAAGGCATACATCTTAATAATAAAAAAAAGTAATTTCAAGTTTGTTTAGAGGACAATTACATTAATGTAAAAGTCCTCCTGTATCAGCAGGGTCAGGCTGAACTGGGACCATCAGCATTCCTCTGAAGTCCCGTTTAAAGGCTGCTGGTCAGAATAAAATATCAAACACAAGCCTTTCAGCTGCACACTGAGCCAAACCGAGCCAACTTCCAGGCTGCGGCTCGGGCATACATAATGAACGGTGCAGGGCTGCACATCGGATGATTTAGCACTTTTAGACCATTTTTCTATTCCACGTATGTCCTTTGAAGAATACGGAGGAACAAAGAAACTTAAGCTCATCTTTCACGGAAACACCTGCACAGGCTGTAAGATGTAGACGGTGGATAGACTGCGTACCGCTGCCTCTCGTCCGGTGGTCTTTTGTAAGTGGAGCTGACTGTAAAGTGCTGCTGTGCGTGGAGGTAAAAACACAGAGTACTTAGCTGAGGACGCAGGAAACAAAAACACGGCCATTTGTTTTAATGCACCACTTAAATTCCATCCCACGCTCAGATGATGAGCGTAAGTGCACAGTATTTGAGTGCATGTTTGTGGTGTTTTTATAATGTTATCTGTCTATTTATCTATTTATTAAGCTGATTTATTCAGTTACATATCCTTCATTAAGTTGCATATCACTGTTGTTTTTACAGTCATTCGAATCACAACATATTTAAACTGAGAATAAAGACAGATATGCTGTTTTTTGTCGCTCTGAAGAGCCTCATGTGTGAAAACTGCAGAATACTAATAAAGTTTACATCAGTTTTGTTGATAAGATGTCTTTTTATTATTTTATTTTGAAACAGCGTAATTGGATTTTGCCTCATTTGTTGTCTAATGAAGAATCCTTGCTGATAAGAGACCAGAAGGAAAAAAAAAAGAATTGAGATGCATTAAGAGGAACTCAGCTATTAAAAACATGGGAGACGTCTTGTTGCCGTTGACAAATTTAACAATCTGTTCCATTTATCAACTACAAAGTGACTGAAAATGAATAAAACCCAGATTTTTTAAGCCAAAACATGATCTATTCTGAACCCAAAGCAAGCGTCAAATACAGAAAACAATACTGATTGATATTATCAGAAGTGTTGGATCAAATATATTTGGCGCTCGGCTTATCAAAGACACCAGAAAGTCAAGTAATATTGAACTCTGTGACACAGTTTTCTGTCATTTTTCATTTCTCAAGTTAAAGTTCAGAAGGAGTTTTGCATTCTGGGAAGTAATTTAAATAAAAGCAGAGTGATTTCTTTATCTAATCAACCCGATCTGACACTGCTATCATTACCTGCTGGATTTAATCTCATATCAGACTGTTGGATGGTGTTTTTTAGTTCATCCTGATCTGTGAGTCACTCTAAAAATGTGCTTGATGAACACTGCAGGTTGCTTTAACGCCACCTGAGCTCACATTACATTTAAACATATGACCTTAAATGCAAACAAACCCATTATGTTTTAATCAGCCCGGCTGTCGATCTTAGAGATTACAATTTACTCACAATATAATGTGTATTATACGTATTATACTGTGACTCAGATGTGATGGAGGTGGCTTGCCAGCGCTCTGCTGACCCTGAACTTCCATATCAGACTGTTGTGTCGCACAGAAAAACCTGTGACTGATCCGTTATATTGTATTGTGTCATGAACCGTGGAGGCGCTCAGCGTGAAGAATTACCTTTGCCAAGCTGATCCCACCGGGGACTTTGTAGGGCACATACTTCCTATAGATGTGTCCTACCCTGGAGCAAGGGATGTCCTCCATCCGGCCCCCACACATCCACACCTACAGAAACACACACACAGAGGAACATTAGTTGCATCATGAAGCTTTGTCCATAAATAACAGCTCTGAAAAGGAGAAGTGAGGAGAAAATCAAGGGGATAAGCAGAAGACTGCTGGTTAAAAGTCTGAAAAATCAAGAAGCATGAAGTTCACTTGTTCTAACAGGCTTATAATCCTCAGAGACTTGAGGACAGAGGAGTGAAATCACAGGGACAGGCAATCAAGTTGTCTGTCAAGTTGCTAAAAATGACAGGAAAAAGAACTGAAACACGAAGATCATTTCATGATATGATGGTGTTTTATTAAATACTGAAATAAAACAATAAGATTTTAATGTTTTGAGCACCTTAACAAGCTTTTCTTAGGTGGAAACAAATCTTTATTGTCTCGTTTATTTCCTGTCTCTTGTCTGTGTAACATGAAAGAGACACTCAGCAGTGGCTCCTTTTTGTTTAAATCCCCTGACTATAATGAATACAGCCGTGATGATTCTCTTTCTTGGCTTCCAATGTTGAAAACAAACCTCGAGAAAGACATGGAGGCAACGGAGAGGATTGGGAAGAAAGGAGGACTTAGAGACAGAAGGCGAGACGGAAAGGGTTTTGGTTTGAAGACAATGGCAAAATGAAAAGTGGGGTAAAGAAAAGCTGGATTTAGAAATGAAAACAAACAAGCTAAGTATGTGGAAGAAAAGGTCCAAGACTTCCAAAGTCTCTCTGCAGAGGACTGTCGAGCTTCAAGCTTCAGGATTTATTATCATTTTATGATGTCAATGTCAGATTCTCTGAGATGAGGATTTCTAAGGACGTAAAACTGTTTTAATTTAAACAGAGTCATGTGTCTTTGCCTCCTTTTTTTCTAAAATGAACAACCACCTCCTTGGTTTTGCCTTCTTGTTTTTCTTTTGGTGTTGGGTTATTTTATCTCCTAATGGATGCCTGCTTTCTTCCCTCGTCTCCTTGAGCTCTTGCATAAGAAAAAAGTGTTTGCGGTGACCTTTGGCACAGCTGGTCAGGCCGAGATGTTGTTAACAGTAATCGTTTCAAGGTCTGCTGCACTTAATCTGATCCTCGCGTGTGTTTTTCCAACGTTGATCAGCGTGTTCTTGTCTAAAATAATCAAGCCTCAGGAAAAATTGCGAGAAAAAGGTAAAAAAATAGCAAATTAAAACAAAAAAAGGAGAAAGTTTGAGAGAGCTAGTGGCAATTATGTGTGTGTGTGCTGCTGTTTTTCATGCAAAAAGTTCTTTAACAGGAAAATAAGAATATTGCTTATCAAGGTTAAAGGCAAGCTGAAGCTGTTTGGGTTCAAGCTAATGAACAGGAATGATGAAGTTTAACATCCACATGCTGAACATAAAACTGCAGGTGTAAACACACAGAGCTCAATTATTCAAAAGGGAATGGAGAGTTATTCACAAAATAAAATGTGCGCTGAGGCTATAAATATGTGGAATAACTGCATAAATAGCTGCCTCTGTGCAGGTGACTCTCTCCTCAGTCACTCATTAACCTGGTTGTCGTCAGGTGAGGGCAGGTGAGCAGCACCTGGACCTCATCAAGGTGATCATCACCTCTACAAACACTCAGCTCCTCTGTTGCTGCTCTTTCAGACTGCAGATTTAACGAACAGTGTTTGCTGTGTTTGTTACCTGTTTAATAATTAAGCTTCCTTTTCATGTTTTTGACTCTGAAGACTCTGTGGCTTCATCTGCGTTCACTGCATCTGCAGCCGGTTGAATTAATGAGAAAACTGTGTTGGAGAAGCGACAGTAATATTCAAAAATCCTACTGTCAGGAATAAAAAAAAGAAAATATATCATGTAATTCAGTTTTTAATGAATGCTTTAAGAAAAAAAAAAGTTTTCCTCTCCTCGCTGTTTGTCAGTCTGCTAACTTTTACCGGCTTTTTCTGGCTCCATCCATGGAGGTTTAATTATTCCTGCCTCCAGAGCAGCTCTGTCTCTGAGATCTGTTTGCCTAACTCAAACCCCAATCTGCCAGAGCGCTATAAGGAAAAAAATCTGTCAGTTTTATGCTTTGCACCGTCCTCGCTTAGCATGCCAGGTCATATGGCCTCTGTGTCTGTATGTACTGAGCTTATTTCTCTGTTTCCAGACCAGTTTGACCAGGACCAGCTTCAGATTATCTGTAGCAGTGAATGAAGTGATTGTGTTTCACATGCTGTCAGTGGGAGCAGCAGTTCGCTTGTAAGGATTTTGTATGAGAGCCTGTTAATCTTCTCACCTCAGGAGACTGGCTGTCTGTGCTGTATCAGCTAATGGGGATCTTAATAAAAAAGGGAACCAAATTGAATATCTGAGGGCATAAAGTAGACTTAAGAGGCACAGCCAGGCATGTGCTGATAGCAAAATTTAATAGCCTGATAATCTTGGCCAAAATAATAACCTTGGTGTGGGATATTATCTCAGTAATTACTAAAATAAGATGAAAAAGCTTCAAAACAGCATTAAAACATGAGAGTTTTTCTCAGCAGGCTCGGCTCTGGGTGAGCTGGACGGTGTCAGTCGAGTCCTATCGTTTATTTCACACCTTCAGCTTCAGATGTCAGAAATATCACCTTTTGCACGAGTGCAGGATTGTTCTTTACACTCTGGGTTTCAGGTGGGATTATATATGTGTGCATCACACTTCACGGTGGTTGGAGGTTCTTCTGTTGCAGGAACTGATTTAAAGGTCACGGTGAGATTTTGGCTATTTTATCCACCACAGTAACAACAGGCCGGTCTCATGGTTACCAGCTTTCTAATTAGGAAATTCTGTTGGAAATGAGTTTGCAAGGTCACAAAATAAAGTAGCAAGTAAACTTCCCCAAAACAAGTCAAAAAAATGAAGCAAAATAACTCTTTTTCAACCTTTTTCTAACCCTTTGAAACGATCTGATCCTTCGGGCAGGAGGCCACAACATCAATCATCAGTGTCCTCCAACAACTGTTTCAAACCTATAAACTGTAATTTGCATTCTTGCAAAGAAAAAC
Organism: Acanthurus lineatus; assembly: GCA_029814665.1. Taxonomy (NCBI): domain Eukaryota; kingdom Metazoa; phylum Chordata; class Actinopteri; order Acanthuriformes; family Acanthuridae; genus Acanthurus; species Acanthurus lineatus. The sequence goes on along the minus strand of JAPZDV010000006.1, from coordinate 20,105,097 downwards.
TGTCAATTTTTTGGATACAAATGAGGGATCACTTAAGGTTGGAGGACAGAGACGGAGCAGATTTAAAGGAGCTGGTTTGAAGTCGGTGTGGGTGGAAACATCATATTTATGACGATGACCATCTGCTGTTTATGAGTCGTCATCAGGAACATCATGTGAACTAAGTTTGTCTGCACATTTAACTTTTTTCATTCTTCTTCTTCCAAATAATTTGATTTTGGCTGGGAAGCAGATCATGTCTCCACACGTCTCCACCCATCAATTCCACATTTAATTTGTAAAAACATTTATATTTGTTATAAACTATGTCTTACATATTAAGTTGAGTTGTTTATTTGGCCAAAATCTGTTACTTTATCCAGGTGACAGTGGATTTATTTTGTTCACAGGCACTGCTTTCACCTCAAAATGAGGAACCGTCTTTGTCATTTATCCTGCGATTTGATGATTTTTACCTTGAAGGAGATCTCATACTGTTCTCCCCCCCAGATCTCCAGACCCGTGTCATATCCTCCCAGCTCCCAGAACCACTTCCTGTCCACAGCGAACAGTCCACCTGCCATCACTGGAGACCTGCAGGAAACACAAAATACAGAACAAACATGAGAAACTCGAATACAAATACGAATACGAATACCTCAAACCACTTCTGTTTTAATGGGATGTAACTTTTATTCACCACAAGTTTCTCAACTCTGACTTTCCTTCATAAACCAGTTTTAAACCTGAGAAGTTTAAACTTGCTCTGAAGCAAAGTTTTTACTGGACACTGACGTCAGCTTCTGTCCAACATGAGGGAGCAACAAACATCAAAAGGCCGACGGGATTTTAAACTGAAATGAGACAAAACACACAGACACAGGCAGGAAGGCAGAGTTCAGTCCATGGTGGCAGCATTTCTCAGCAGATAATGAAGATGCTCTGAACAATGCAGAACCAATTAACCCACTGCGGAGCGCTGTGACTCCTGTCTGCTGTGACTCGCTCTGTAGCTGCTGAGTGCAGGCCTCGTTAGCTGCTGTTTCCCTGCTGAACTCGATTGTAGCTGCAGAAAAACCCTGAGGAGGGAAACATTTTAGGCAGCTGGGGCGCAAACACACAAATTTATATCTGATTTTTCTCTTCAGAAACCCAACTTTTTCCACCACATGCTTCACTTTTAACCTGCTAAAAGTAACACTGATCTCAATAGACGATCACAAACCCGATTGGATTTTTTTTCTCATCTTTTTATCCCCCCTGAAAAGAAACGTGGTCCTCTGAACAGCAGATATATCACAATACACACTTGCAGGTTGTCATAGTTACAAGCTTTTCATCAGGTAGGAGTCTGAGGCAGGAAGCTAGCGGGTAGTCTGCGCTCGCAGAAGTCGTCCCCGAGGAGGATCAATTAAAGGCAAACAGGGCAGCTACTGTAGCGTCAGCTGTGAGAAACACTCTGGGGCTTCACACGCCTCATGAGCACCGAGCACAGATACGAGTCCTGCGGTGAAATCAGCCGGGATTCTGCCGTTTTTCCTTCTCCAGGGGTGAGAAGGATAAAATGAAACAAGCAGGGATTATAAAAAAAAACCTCTGTAGCTCCATACAATCCTTTTTTTTTAAATTTGTTTGCAGTGCAACTAAATATAATTTATGTGAAGCTTTTGTGTTTTTTTTTAATCTAACTGTTATGACAGCTGTACAACATTCACATGTGATGAATGAGAAGCTTTGTACGTTTTGTAATTACATTTAATTACAAAACAAAAAAGGGTTTTCATTAAATATTTAATTACATATTTAATTTACTTTGAATATTTAATTTACTTTCATTCTTGATGGCAGCGACTCATTTTATTCAATGTCTGCTAATCAAATGGAAATACCTAAATGGATAAAGAGATGTGAAAATTTAATCATGACACTCCTACATGAAGTGTGCAATAAAAGCCTCTTGTCATTCTGGAGAGACTTTTCACCAGATTTTGAAATTTGGCTGCATGAATTTTCTCTCTTTCATCTACAAAATCATGAAAGAGTTTGGTCACTGATGTCCGAAACATTTGCAAAGTTGTTGTTTCAATTTATCTCTGAACCGAAATTCTGCAAAAAAAATCTGGAAGCACACAGTCATCTTAAACATCACTGACTTTCAGCCACCTTGTCCTCGTGACCATGGACAGCACTTGTGCAAAGCTAAGGTTAGCATTACATGCTAACTCAAACAAATTCCTCCAGAGCATTTTGTGCTTTGCTTGTGTTTTATGTTGCTTTTGTACTGAAAAGAGAAGAGTTCATGACCAAATAATAATTTAATATAATAAACATACATCTGAGAAAAAAGACCAAAAAAGCCTTTGTGGCAAAGTCATGTGGATGAAATGTGAACCAGTGTTCAGCTGGAATAACGATCCATTGCTCTAAAAACTAGTTTAAATATTAGCTTGAATTTGAGCTCAAATGTTCAGTTTGAACAATGCAGGGGAAAAGATTTAATTACCACTGAGAGAAAAGGAAGCAAAGGAATAGATGGAACCAGCAGCTTCATAAATTTCAGCTCTCAGTATTATTGCTGAAGAAGCTCAAACTGTTCTCACGAAAAAGCACAACACCATGCAGCCTTAATTACACCTGGAAACTTTATGACAGACGGTTATACATGCAGGGGGGGAAAGCTGCACTTTAACTTGTTGTACTTTCAGACACACGAACATCTCGGCCTCTCTTCCTCTTTTCCTCGTTGCCACAGTGGTCAGGAGGCAACGAGGAACAACTGAAAGACGTTTGGGACGTTTGCTCATCAGTCTGCGACGTGAAACAGGTCTGTTTCCGCTGACCCTGCTACTTTATGCAGCTCACACATATTGATAGAAGAAAACACAAACGGACATTTGGCTCTCGCCTCTGTGCGTTACAGTGTGACTGTAGATAAGTGAACCGCTGAGGACGATGTTTAATTCATGTGTTGACACAGAGTTTACAGTCAGAAGAGCACTGCAGTGCACCAGTGAAGAGGCTTCTCAGGGGGGTTTGACCTCCAGCTCTGCTGTCTGCTGTGTGAGCACATGGATTTTCTCCTGCAGGGCTGGAAAAGTTGGAAAGTAATGCCGGTGGGAAAACTATGAAATTTGCCACAGATAGCCATGACGCCCAGATGATAAAATCTAATAACTTCAGTCATCCCTGCTCTCCTCTAAAGCTACATGCCAAGTTTTCACCCATTCAGAGAAAAATCTTTACATTCATTTGCTGTTTTTTGCATTAATTGTTTTGCAGACATTTGTGGTTTCTGGACGGTGAGTCCTCATGAAGCTTTGCAGAAGTTTAAGCAAAAAGACCATCTGCATGCTTTCTTTATTCTGCACTGTGTCAAATAAATCAATTAAGCTTGAAGACATTTTTTTAATTAAGTTTCTTCAGATTGAAATAACTTTGTTGATCCCCTGACTTTTCCTCTGGCATCACCATGAGGTTATCATCTACGCCTATGTGTGAAATGTCACAGCAGCTGTCAGACGGATGATCACAGCACCTGATGTGCACGACCGTGTCACACTCATGATGAGTTTCAACAGGTTTGATGATCCAATGGCTTTTCGTTTGCTGCTCTTATAAGGTCAGATTTGCAAAATGTTCAAAGCAAATACCAAAACTAATGACATTTTTATCTAACTGGGTTACTGATATTAGCATTTAGCTTAAAGCATGCCTGAGTGAAGACTCACGGAGCAGCTTTGACTCCGGAGTCTTTCTTGATCTCCTGTGTTTTAAGGTGCTCGTTTTATACAGTTTGATCACAGAGTTCAGTGGTTTTCTTTCTCAGCTGATAATTTGAAGGTCAAATATATTTCAACATGTCAAAATACTTGGTCCTTTCCTGATGTTAACACACTGAAACTCAAACAAGATTGCTTCCCTGCTTCCCTGATTCCTGGTACTGCAAAGAATATCAGAAAGAAGCTTTTAATAGCTCAATAATACTGAAAGGTTATTGATGCTAAATTAAAAAAGCATTGTGTTTCAGTCAAAACAAAAATGACATTATCGTTACTAATAGTCACACTTTCTTAAGAATAATCTTCAAAATTTCAAGTGGATATTAAAAAGAAACAGCATGGAGTTTGATGTAACACAACACTGATTGTCAAATTGATGTGATTTTAGTAAAATGTGTTGTGACTCACTCGAAAGGTTCACTGGGATCTTCCCGTTTCAGTTCCGGAGGGATGGGAATCCTTTTGTAGTACATTTCCCAGTCAAACGCTCCTCGCATGGCGTCTCCGGCCTGAGTGTCGTAGCCGAAGTTGTCGTGGTCGATCACGTCGATCATCGGACACACGATGGTTTTTCTGTTCTGGGCGATTCGGTCTGGAAGACGCAGAGTGAGACACGTGGTCGATGTTTGGTTCAGTTTAAAATCATTTATTTGACTGTTTTTCAATGAAAAACCACAACAAAACATAAAAGTTTCAAAGTTTCAGAATTAAAGTTGGGTGGGTTTGTCTTCCTCGGCTCTCGTTTACAGCAGTAAAGGAGGAAGTACAAAGAAAGTGTGTGTGTTTGCTGTTTGTACACACTCTCCCTGCCACTGAAGAAGAGCTGTAACTGTGATGAAGGTCAGTTATTAATTAAAAGGTCTGACAAACACCTGAAGTATCAGCTCTTCTCCACATACTCAAAAACATTTCCACTGTAATTTTTCAGCAGAGCTTCACAACTCTTTTTTTTAAGCATTGAGAAGTTTTACAATAAATACATTTTAAATTTTTAATAAACTGCCTGAGTCGAGGTGTTTTGGTTGTGCAGAAATCCTTCGCTATGAATTTTCCAAAGTGTTGTATTATTTTGTATTTTCCCCTGAGCCTGCGCCCTCACTTTGCTAATATTTTAACACACTGCTTTGTGTTTGTTTGAATCGTTTCTTTCAGCAAAGTTCACTGGTTTCCGAGCTTTTTCTGCAGCAGAAACTGTAACTTTTTCAGGGTTATTTAAGAGCGAGGTTACGAACTTGCAGCTTTTTTTTAACTCGATGGCATTGGAATAAAGTACTGCACTGTAGCTGCATGATCTATTGTGTCCAGATTATCATAAAATATCATTTTCATTTGAATGCCACATGTGATTCAAGCCTGATAGTCAAATGTAATTTCACTTATCATTCTGTCACACACACTCACACACACTCTCTATAATTATGTGCAGCAGTTAACCGTCTGTGTGTGAGTGTGCGCTGACATCTCCGCGTGTCGTGTGTGTGTGTAGCTCAACACAGCGGTAATGTGGGTCATGAGGTTTTGTTGTAAAATGGTTCCATGTGGGACGACGTCACGCTGGGAGACGGAGCTGAACGCGTCTCCCTAATGGAGGGGGGGGTAATCGAGAAAGTGAGACTGTTTGTGAGCGATTCCATCAGGCAGAAGATGAAGTGCTCAGAGTCGCAGCAGGGGGGCTGAGTGTGTGTACGTGTGTGTGTGTCACTACTTTTGTTTGTGGGGACATTTTGTGGATTGAGGACATTATTTTAAAACAGAGGACGTGTTGAACAATTTGAACATTTCAGGGAAAGAGAGGAGATTATAAACAAAGATGGCCGACAACCACGATGGCTCTTCATTAACACGAACTTACACTGCAACAAAAGGTAGAAAATTTTTTGAGAATAATTACTTTTTTTTTCAAAGTGAGGTCATTCATGACGTCATCACAGTGATGTCAGATGGTTACCACAAAGTTCTTGGATTGTTGTGAAGATTTCCTCGAGGAAATGTTTTGTTAGTGCGAGCTGTATGGATGTGTGTGTGTGTGTTTGAGTGTGTGTGTGTGTGTGTGTGTGTTTCTCACCCAGCAGCGGCGGCAGCCAGTTGACGTTGGCCTCGCAGTGAGAGTCCAGGAATGTGATGACTTCTCCTTTGGCGGCGGCGGCTCCCAGCAGGCGAGTCCTGATCAGCCCCTCCCTCTTCTTGGTCCTCAGGATACGAACCTTTGGCATCCGCATCATGTACTCCTCCAGCGCCACCTTCAGGTGCTCTGAAAAACAGAGGGATGGTGTTTTCATCAGTGCCACCGTGTTCTCAAGGGTTTTTTGTTAAAGGGTGTAATTTTACTTTTTGCTTGGAGTTGATTTTCTCTCAGACTGACACGTTTATTTGAGGTTATTTTGGTTTCTAAGAAAGCCGTAAGCAAACAACTGAGATGGGACTTTCAATCACATGGACGTGGCAAGCAAACAAAACTTTGTTTCATGAAAAATTCATATCTGAATCCATTCTGCATTTTGTTTAAGTTGTGTGTGTGTGTTGTCACATTCTGGAATAAGAGCAGGTTTGCAGAAAGTGGCTCGGTGCTTCATGCAGCACTTTAGTCTCTACCAAGTTTAGATTTTATCACATAAAAAAATAGCAATGACAACAAGTGATTTGAGAGCTGGAACATTTGCTTCTTAGCGTTATAAAGTCACTGTTTTTTTATAAGGACTCTGTGAGCTGCCGGGTTTGAGCATCTCACAGAACTTAAAGCAAAAAATAAACACTTGCACTCAGAGCAAAAGGTTTTACCACCGTTTTACTGTCCGAGGCCAAAGCCAAACTACATTTTATTTGCAGTACATTGCAAAAACTAATCTTTGATCTCCAGTGTTTTTTTTTTCTGCTACTATTTTTTTATGCTAGCTGTGTGGATATTTATCACAAGGACAGAAAAATAGGAAACAGTGCTGATGCAGCATTTAAAGGAAGTAACAAAAAAAAATATCTGTCAGAAAAACTTAAAGGACTTTTTTCTTTTAAAGTGTCTGTTTGGTTTGTTTTTGCAGAGCAGAAGCTACTGCAGTGCCCCGGGATGAACGGACAGTATGTTCACTGTGTTCTTTGCCTCTTGCCCAGTGCATGCTGGTAGCTGGGACGGACTCCAGCCTCCTGCCACACTGCGTAAGATCAGCAGATAAGATGGAGGATGGATGGTGAGTGCAGCAGCAGTGAAGGACAGACTCAGGAGGGGGAACTCTTTCCAAAACTAAAGTTGTACATGGTCCTCAATGCTAACAAACTCCCAAGGCCGTGATGCTCAGGTGGACATGCACAGACTTAAAGCCTACAAACAGGCAATTTGCATTATTTTTTAAGAGAAAAGATGCAGAAACAAAGCAAATCAAACACACCTGAACCTCCTCTACGAGGCTAATAAGCTGATTTACATGATCGTACATCAGCATTTTTCCTGAACTGTTTTTAATTGTGCTTGCAGCCGATCCGACCTTCTCCTGCAGTGTGTTTCTCTGAACGGTCTGAAGGTACCTAACAACAGCTGCAGGCCTCCTTCCAGCCAAACTGTGACGAGTAAACAAAAGCACAAATACGTTTTAACATAAAGGTTCGTTCAGGTCAGTGCAAAACGTTTAACCCTTTGACTGTTGCAGCAATCAATGCAAATTCATCACATCATGCATTTTAAATGGTATTTTCTTTATGTGAAAGTCTTTTGTATGATGATTTAAGGGATATAATTCATGGTAAAATATCTTTAAACTCTTGCCTTTGGGTGAAATGATCACAAAAAGACATAACCTTTTGAAAGGAACTTTTTTTGTGGCAGATTTCATTTGACCTTGTTGCACAAGACAAAATGATAACAATTGGCATCATCTGCATTTTAGAAGTTTTGATGTGCAGGAAAGGACAAAGTCACATGACCTTCATCATTCCTCGCCCTCCTGAGTGAAAAATGATGTCTTTGTCTGACCCATAATCCCACCTGCCTCCTCCTTAAGAACACTTTCTCATTCTTTGTCACCTAAAGGTTTTTTCTCCATCTTTTGCATCCAAAATGACATGAAAAAAGTACATAATGCAATGTGATAAAACCAAAAATGACCAAGGACATCGGGTTGTTATTCATAAATCATCAGTTCAAACCAGCTGACAGGTTAAAGGCTTTATGTCGGGAGTTTTCTGACATGTTGTTACCTCACTGTAATATATTTACCATGTTTATCCTTAAAGCGCCTGTCAGGTTTGATGGTAAAGTTGGTGTCTGAACTGAATCCAGTGAAAAGGTGAAAGCATCTGCTCGATGCAGCCTCCTCATTTTTTCCGGAGGACACGTGTGACTGAACTCTTTTCACTAAAACTCAGATTCTTGAGGATAAAACCACGATCCTGAGTGCTCGCAGCGGTTTGAATGGAAATCATTCCACAAACAAACATGAAGTAAAAAAAAAACTCTGACAGCTTCTTTATCAGAAGCCACAGTGCTGCCTGACAGGAGCACAGAGGCAGGGAGGTTGTGAGGAGTTGAAGAGTTGACCTTTGACTTCAGCCGCTGGAAACTTTATCTACTTTCATGTCAGTTTCATGCAACACAGCTGAGGCGAAGCTGACAGTGAGGAGGAGAAACAGAGTGTGTGTGCTGAAAGGCAACCCTGTGAATACTCTATTACACCACCTAAACAGCGGAAAAATAACTGTACTGTGAGGGAAGGAGAGAGAGCGGCTCTAATGTTCAAAATTACAGGAAAGAGACAGAAATATTAACTTTATTAAGCTAACTTTATTATGAATATCTGTAAGTTTTTTATGTTTGTCTGACTATTGTAGCCAAATGTCAAGGTAGGTTAAATCTTAAAAAAACAGGACAAAAAACTAACCAAACATTCCCTCAACTTCCAGCACACTGACAGCTGTTTACTGGATTAGCTTTGATGCTAAAGCAAAAGTCGCAGTGATATTTAAGGAGATTTGTGGATGTTTTTCCTTGACAAACTTCGAAGATGCACTGATGAAAGTAACATCTCTGCAGTCTGGTTTGACTGAGCGACTCTGAGAAGGTTTTTGAAGCAAAATACATTAATAAGGTGCTGTAAGATAATGTATATGACGCTTAGCAGAGGTAAATGTCCTGTTTGTGATCAGTTTGCACTGTTCTGAACAAGGATGAAGGTTCAGTATCAGACAATAAAGCAAGGCCTCAACACAGCGTTCAGATCTGCACATAAACATCTACCATCTCAACATAATCCCTGAAAAAACAAGAATCTGCAATGCATCTTAAAGAAATCATCCTCTTTCTGTCCCTCATCTTTTCCTCCTGTGTGTTTTTTCTCAGACTTCACCCTTATTTCCTGTCGTTGTGTTTGTTGTGTTGCACAGCTGCTGACCTACACGTCGTAAAGCGTGACACTGCAACAAGGGCGGACGCCTCTGTGAGGTTTGTGTCAAACTGTGGGGGGGGGTTGGGCTGATGTGTTCACTGCGTGCTGCTGCAATGAATCAGCTCGTTAAAAAACTGACCATTACAAGCCCGACTGTGGTTCCCAATGAACGCTCATCCTACACAAAGTGACGCTTACATCATCCTGCTCACGACGGGAAACGAGGCGAAATTAATCAACACTGGCCCGTGCGTGTGAACGGAGCTTGTATAGGAAGAGGTGAGGGGAAAAAAAGATCAAAGCATTTAATTATGATTGGTTAATTTTCGCTGAATAAATTGGAATACAGCTCACAGTGTTTACCGAAAGCAAGGAGGCAATTAATCACGCTAATGAGAGCGAGCTGATGTCGGCAAACACATTAGTCTTTATTAGAATGTGAGGCGGAGAAGACTGGAGGGCCGAGGCGTCATGGATGTCAGGGTCATTTCACAGCGAGGAGCACGTGGATGTAACGCTCATCTCATATCAGTTTGGGGGGAAAAAATCCAGGCTGCACCAACTAGACTCCACCTGCATGCTCTCTATTCCCTCCACCCTCCTGTTTTTTGACCTTCCTTCGATCTGTCAGACACTTCTCTCACCTGTGGACGTCGCTGCTGTCCGGCTGTCTCTCATCTGCTCGCATGGAGCCGTTCTCCGGCGTGAATTAGCCGTTAGCTGATGCAAAGCTCAGCGTTCAGCCTCGGCCTTTCGTCAGAGCATCTGAGTGCATTCAGAGTGTCACTGACAAAAACTGTACATGTTTGTAGCTTTTGTATGTCTCACTCTGATGCACGATCACTGAACTGAAACCAAACCTGCTGACTGGGATGTTTAAAGGAGGAGTTCATGAATTCAAGTCACTTCCACGACATTTCAAGCACTTTTGGACTACAAATGTTCTTCTTAGCATGTCAAGCTGCCATTTGTGACGAGTGAGAACAATTTTAACACATTAATGCTGTCAGGATTTACTGTTAAATACACAAACTACTGCCAAATCTGACTTTTGAAATAAAATCTAGGTCATAAACATCCTCACATAAGATCTCAAGCCGTTAAAAGCTCAAACAGCTCATAAATTTCATAGAAAGTGGACGTTTTGAACCAAAATTTTGTCTCTATATGATCTCAAAGCTGAGTGGAGAATGTAAATCAGCGCTCTAATATTTTAATTTTCTTCAGCTGGTTTTAAACCGGCAATTCAAATGTCTTTTGTCTAATTTCAAATGTTAAACAAACTGTTTCTGTGTGAATTTCTGGAAATTTTTGGAATCCTACCTCTAAATCCACCTGCTATCACCATCGTTCTCAGTTACACACTCACATGCACACACACTCACACACACACACACACTCCTCCCTAATGGTTTTTTAAAAACAAATTAAATTAGTGTAGAGACACAGAAGATCCAACATGGCACGCTGAGCTGTTTCCAGGGTGGTGAATTAATCCCAGGATGTTCTGGCACACGACCAAACACACGAGCTGCTCTTTTATTCCCTCTGCAAAATATTCATACGCCCTCGTGATCTCCATCACACACAACCATCTTCTCACTGCGCCAACCTGAATTTTTGAGGGTTCTTGAGGGAACGACTGAGTGTGTTGTTGGTCAGTGTTTGCAGTTTTGTTCAAGAAGGCTGCAGAAGTTAATGACTGAAGGCTTTAAGCTAAATGTAAACCTTACTTTAAATATGATTCACTCCTTCAGATCCCGATAAAGAAACTGCTAGTTTACTTCCAGCGTCAATAATCTTCCATCATTAACACACAAAACCCCTCGGTGTTTGCTCGAAGTTACAAGTTGATGAAACCAACACATCATCTGCAAAAGTAGAAATGCGGCCCAAAAGACTCCACCTACGAAACTCAAAGAGTCACGACGAGAAGCAGCATTTAAAGTCCTGCATGTTAAACCGAGATGTTTTAAAAAGGTGGCGCGTTTCTTCAGAAACTTTCAATGTCAAGTTTAAATTCACTCTCTCATTAAATGCCACAGCTGGAATGTCAATAAACTTCAGAAAGTCAGTGTCCTTATACAACGTCTCTTCAAACAACAGACGGTTTTCTCACTAAGAGTCAGAGATGCCGAGACACCCGCGTGAACACAAAGAACGCCATTAAGATTCTTCATTGATTTAATTTGACACTGTGAGAAAATACCATAAATCTTCAGAAGAAGCAAGCAAGACGCAAGAATTGATGAAAAACAGTTGAAAGGAAAGAATGGCGTCCTTGATGAACTCAGTGAGTCAGAGAGTTTCTGGTCACCTGTTAACCTTGTGAGGAAGGTGTGTGACGTGCAGCACAGCAGACAATGATTAAACCTTTACAACAAAGCAAAGAAATGTGAGAGGAGCCACAAGATAAGAACAAATGACCTGATCTACTGAACATGACTCTCATATCTGGTGTGTTTCTCACAAAACTGCTGCATCGGTTCACAATCAGACACAGAAAACTAAAAAAACTATGTCTGCAAACAACAGAAAAGATGTTTTAAAGGGCACGACATGAGACATGAATGAAGGAGACACTCAAAACCCTCTTTTTTTGTGGTTAATGTGATTGAAATCAAATGGGTTTCATCAAAACAAGCCATTAATAAAAGCCAAGAGAGATGCTTTCATGAAGGATGATTCTGACTTTGTAAAGACGAGGAACAGGGAGTCTGAGGGGGATGAAAAGACAAGTAAAATATTAAAATATGCTTTTGTACAAGACTAAATGTGTCAGGGTCTTAACCAAGCAGTTGGCGGAGAAGGTGAAAGGGAAAACTGGAACATAATATCTTTTATTTATGAGTGATTGTATTTTAGAGGTTTTATCTCTGTTTTTTTAAGGAGCCTTGCATTCATCACATTTACTACAGAGTGAAGATGTAGTCAGTCCTGCATAACCTGAGCTCTGCTGAGGCTTCATACACTGATTATCTATCTATAATCAATCATTTATTTCATAAAAACCAAAAGATGCCACCTCTGAAAACCTCAAAATATTAGCTCCTCTTAATTTTACCGCCAGAAGTTTGGTTTCATCTTATGAGATCACTATTGATTTATTCATATAAATTTATTTTTTGGTTCTGTGTGGTTTTGAAAGCAGCAATAATCCGATAAAAGCCTAAACTTTCAAACGACACATCGGACTCATGTGGCTTCATCACGCATTTTCCTCAACTTCTGAAGCAAATCAAAACTGGTTAAAAGTCAACCTGATTCTGCAAATTACACACGGGCGGAGCTTGTCAACAGGCAAGGCAGCCGCTTGGGCCCCCAGGCCACTAGGGGGCCCCCAAGGGCTGACAAACGTTAGTCCACAGTAACGTCTTAAAATGTAGCAACTGCAGTGACCTACCTCATTAACCCCCTCAAACAACCAGTGGTCAAATTGCAATGACATCTTTGACAGAAACCCCCCTAAAGGGGCCCCATGTCATCCCTGTCGCAGTGCTAAATCCGGTAACTTTACAAAGTGCGTCAAAGTAACGTGAAAGTCAACAATGCAAAATGAAGAGGAGCTACCTGTCAGAGAGCAAGAAAAGAAAGCGAAGAGAGGCGCAAGAAGAGAGGAGAAAGCAAGACAGCAGTAAGTGGAGCGGATATCGACATGTGGCAAACACTTAAGCTAGCGTTAGGTGTAAGGCTGACTGTTAATTGTTTAATAGTTAGTTAGCCTTGTTAACGGAGCGGGAGACGTTAGCCTAGGGATCCCGCTCCGTCGGCTCGCCGTTGGGTTGACACACTGTCCTGCGAGCTTGGCTAGCAGCTAACGTTAGCCGACAGAGAGAAAGTGAATATGCTTGTGAGGTTCAATACTGAAATTTCACAAAAGTAACTAGGACACATTGGTAATGGAGAGATTTGGACGGGAAAAAACAGCTAAGCTAACCCAGACAACAGCTTTTACTGTAACTAATGAAAGTTGTGTCTTAGCTAACTCTTAAACTATTAAAGCTTT
>JAPZDV010000006.1:20067460-20082291 GCA_029814665.1 Acanthurus lineatus | reverse complement strand
AACTCGAATCATTTTTAATGGGAGAAGTTTTAATACTCAGCCCATCACTGTTTATATTCTAGACACAAATTTGCAGTTTGAAGTCAAACTTAACTTCTCATTTTGCATATTTATGACATAAACTTGTACTTTTTATTAAAAATGATTATTTCCAGTGTTTTTTTTCTAATCTTTTCTACTGATGAAGCAACCAGTAGCTTCATCCCCTTCAACGCTGTGGGAGTGTTTAAACTGTGAGTCACGTCTGTAGAAAAAATAAAAAGAAAGGACCTTTTTACCCACAGTGCCATGGGAGCCTGAAATAGCTGCACTCACTTTGCAACTCTATTGTCGATCAATGTGTGGTGCGTCCCCCCCCCCAGCCCCCAGCCCCCCGTTGTTCTTTAACAAAACCCCAAGCCAACTTCAGCTCATTTAAACCACCTAATACCATAAAATCGCCAGTTAAATCAGTGGGATTTGTAATAAAAAGCAAAGGTACATTTTTTCACTCGGTTCCCGCGGCCAAATCAATGTTTATTGTAGAAGATTAACTGTATTTAATTATGAACTTAGAACTGTACTCGCAGAATTGATTCACTTTGCTTCTGAGAGAGAGAGAGAAATCCCTGTGGAGGGAATTAAGAAACAAGCAAAATGACTGGAGTACTGCAGTGTGTATGGAGCATGCTGTGTAAATGAGTGTGTGTGCGTGTGTGTGTGTGTGTAGCAACAGCACAGCATCATCAGGAAAGAGTTCGGTCGTACCTGAGCGAGCAGCATCTCTCCTCATCGCCTCGTAGTCGTGCCAGTCTGTCCGTCTCACGCCGTCGACACCCACCTGAGTGACCCTCCTCATCTGGCTCAACCCCTGCAAGATGAAAGAAAACACCAACCATGAAGACTTCAGACGTGTTCTTCAGCCTCTCGGACTGAGATGAGTCTCAGAAAACGGATTTTATTAACTAATATTTGTCCTGAGCTTGTAGCTCACAGTCTGATCTCATGACACCGTGCAAAGCCTGAAAGGCCATCAGGCAAAATGATCCTCCTCCTCTCTGACACCAGCAGCCTCGTTTATCCCAACAAACCAAACTGGCATCGGTTTTTCCTCAGAACAGCTCCGACTAAACGGCTTAAACAAACAAACACACAAATATCAGCTTTTATCATAAGCTAAACAAAGCAGAAGACCAACTGCGTCCTTACATGCAGGAAGTTTTCTTGTCACTGAAATGAAGAATGCTGTGATTCATCTTCATATACAGATTTCAGGTGGAAAACAAAATTAAGGTGACTTTTTGTCTTTGATATTAAATTATATTGATATTAAAACAGGAAGAAGCCTGAATAATATGAAATTCATACATAAATCTGTTTAAAAAACTGAACTGGAGCAGAAAAATGCCTGAATAAAAGATACAGCTCATTTTTCCACAAACACACTCGTAGAAGAAAAACAACTTTATATCCACTTTATCTTCCTACTGGCTGTCAGTCAAAATCTGCAGAAGTTTTCTTCCTCTTCTTAAAGTTTGCTGCTGACAGCTGCTGGTTCACACAGAGACAAATAAAATCTTTTATTTGTCTGACACCTACAAAATGAAAATGAATTCATTTTTACTGCTGTTACACACACACGCACACACACGCCCTCATTACTATCAGCTCCTTTTCATTTGCTGCTTGGCTTTAAAACTCAAAATCAGACATTTGTGCAACGCACCGTGCTTCAGAAATGACTCTGGTGACTCGAGATATTACAGGATTGCAGCAGAAACAGTAAATTAATTAGCTGCACGGGAGGGTGCAATTAGTGAGACGTTGTTAATACAAACGACACGTCTGGCTGCATTCGGTGGTATTAAACAGGCTGTTACTGTGGCTGATACGACAGAAGAGCCAAACTCACCACAGCGGCAGCAGCACAGGGTGTTTTTTTGTGCAAAGCCCCTGCAGCAGCTGCTTGACATCTCAGAGACAGCGAATCAGAAATGAAACACTGTTTTGATTTGTGTACAGTCTATGCACCATTTTCACTTTTTGAGTGTGAAAAAACTAAACAAACTAAATACTGAATGTTGAAATTTGTCCAAAAAAAAATCCTCTTAACTGAAATTCAAACACTTATCGGATCATTTTTACAATCTGCCTGGCAATAATGTGGTTTAAACTTTCTCTGTGCTGATGAAGAGCTTCAGAACATGATCTTCATAGATGGCATCCACATCCTTCAGGTGAAACAAACAGGATTATCTCCTCTCTAAAGGCAGAAGTTCTTGTGATATTCTTCTAAATATTGTGTGAACAAACTAAATACTGTACACTCAAAACATGCCAAGACTTAGAAAACAGGTGCAGATTTGGGACACAACCAAAGTCAGAGTCAAAATCTTTGTCCTTTATCGTCTCTTTCTTCCTTCATATTCCCACTCGGAGCGTCACACTGGACCTGACGTGGAGTCCGTCTGCAGATTTCCCACTAAAGGGAAGTGACTGTGCCAGCAGATGCAGAGGACTTTGCAGAGAACAAACAGCCAGGGGAATTCAACTCCCAGAAAAGCTGTCGTAATCACTCAACACTAATACGCACAAAATGAGACTGGACACCACATTAACCCAGCGTTCTAGTGGAACATCCATTTCCTCCCCAACATGGAGGCGCATTCATTTTCATCCAATTCATTTCACATTAATTGAATTCAGTTCAGTTCAGTTTGAATTTGCTGTCATTCTGCATCACGCGGGCGCACAGCAGAGAGCGGCGGCTTCGCTGCGTTACAGCAGAAACCGAGCTGCAGTCGATAAACAACGAGGAGAAACTGAAATATATGAAACACAGTGAGCAGTTTAAGGCACAGAGGCAGGTTTTCAAATGTGCAAAATAAAGTTTCAGGTGTCAAAGTTTCCTGAACGAACTTTTTGCACCACATTTCTATAATCAAACAAAGAAAAAATCCGCTACAAAAGACTTGAATATTTCTTTCTCCGTCCTCAGACAAGAATGTGCAGCAGCCGGAGGAGAAGTAAACACTGATTGTTCTTCTTTTTGTTAACAGCTCATCATCAGCTCTTCTCTTCTTCATTCTTTTTGCATCAAGGTCACTTAGTGAAAAAAATCAAGACAAAAGTGAAGGACATGAGATTCAGGGAGACATGAAGGTCTGCAGACAACCAAATGCCAGTCTGTGGTGTATTTCAGCTAATTAATTCACATCATTTCAATCATTTTTAAGGGTTTTTATGTCGTGGTTGAATCTGGTGTTTGTTCAAATGGAGATTTATGAACAAACGCTCATAGAAATCTAAACTCTGTGGAGTTTTTCAGCCTCTATAAGTTCACTTTTTTGGTTTTTAAAGCACATTCACTGTTTTGGTTGAGTCTCAGTGCTCTTATAATCCCTCTTCCAGCAGCAGCAGGCAGATGTTTTCATGATGCTTTTATCAAACTCTGTCAAACTCACTTTACAGCATCTTTCCTGCAAATAGCTGATAAAAAAAGTGAATATTTTTCAGCTAAAATGTCTGTTTTTTTCCTCGAGAGTCAGTGGAGACAAAATCAGAGCCACAGACGTGTTGGCTTGTTTTATTTTCCTGAAACTTTGAATGTCAGTTACATGAAGATAAATGTCCTCGCTCACAGAAACACGTCTTCATTAAAGCTGTGAAGCATCTGACATCTATTAAACCAGATTAGGAGGAAGGTTGCAAGGCCTGATGTGAAGATGCACATAATATAAATCAAATCTATAACCACCATCAATGTCTTGGTCTCAACGGGGTAATTAATTACATCAGAACATCTGGTATTTCATCCCACGCGTGCAGGATCCCATCATGCAGCAGTCAGTCGATCTGTTTTTTTTGAAAGTATATCAGCGGATCATTTCTCTGGTGTGCAGCTTCGCCTCACCTGCAGCTCCCTCACAAACCCAAACCCCGGGGTTCCCTGACCCTTCTTTCATCCACTCAACACTCGAGGCAGATTCGATTCAACCGGCAAGGCGGGTGGGGCAGGGTTTCAAATAACGGAGTGAATGTGCACTGCTGCAGGTCTGCATTGTGTGGAATCAGCCACATCACCGATACCCGCCTCATAAAAGCCGGTGTAAGTGGCTTTCACATTGCAGAGAAAGAAGGAAAAAAAAAAGAGCAGAGACATCTTGAGACGACTCTTTCTGTTGCTTCCTTCTTCCTTCCCGCTGTGAGCTCCGCTGCTTCCTTCCTAATGGCCCCCGTCGCAGGGACGAGGACTTCACGCCGCCACAAACAAATTTCTGCTCTGGGCACTTTTCTCCTTCATCAGTATTCAAGGTGCAGCACGGACCGGCTCTAATAGGGCATGACAGGAGCTACACCGTGTTTTATCACCATCAACCGCTCACTCGTTAATTACGAAGCACTGAGCGAGATAAGTGACAGGCTTCAATGCAAATTCAGCCTTTATGGAGAAAAACACTGAGTTTAGAGCAGCGACAGAGAGGCTGGGAGGGAAACAGCCACTCTCACCTGCACGAATGCTCGCTAATCAACTTTTGTGAAGCCTTTAATGGTCCGTTCATTCGTTCATCTGGTGTTTGCTGCTTACAAAACATCCGTCTCTCAGTGGGGACAAACACGATCACTTCCTCTGACTTCCAATTTGGAGTCTTTTTATTAATATTTGTGTGTCTCTTTTACAGGAAACATCCATTTTGCCAAAACGCAAACACAGAAACTGGATTTGCCTCCTTCAGTACAACGAACAGAGACAGTTTTCTCTCTTTACAACACAACCGGCAGAATCTTCTTCAGATCTTCTTCAGCTGTGACTTCCTGCCTGAAACATGCAGCTTGAGCTCCATGTCCAACCTTAAATCATTCATGCGGTCATCAAGTGCATATTTATCTGTTTCATGTGTCAAGCTGAATCATTTAAAAGCCCTGTGGAGAAGTTAAGCTGCCATTAGCTTAATTAGCTCAGCTGAAACACATGGCAGCAAAAAAAAGTCTGTTTCTGTTTCACTTCAGTGTGAAAATGATGTAAAAATAAGAAGGAAATGTGCTAATGTTTCATGAAAACTGTGATGTTAAGGAAAGAATTTAAACAAAACATTAAAAGACATGATGAATTTATGCTATGCTAATCCCTGAAACATTGCTTTTTTTAAAAAAAAGATCTGTCCAATAACGCTTCGTGGCAGGTGCTTTGTTCTGCAGTGCATGTTTTATGGCAAAATGAGATTTTTTTTATCTTTGAAAACACAATTTAAGGGAGACAGAAAGATGAAAGATAAAGCCAGTGAGATCCTGTAGGTCTGAATAAATCCCACAGTGATCCTGTTTGTATTTCTCTCCGTATGTTTTCATCATATTCCTTTGCATCCCGGGCTGCCCGTGAGAAAAGCCAAGCTGCCAAATCATCATTTCACAGGAAATATTTGAATTAATGACAGAAATGTTTCTTGGTAGAAACTGACATTAATTTACAAAACTGCACAAATTTTGTCTTTTCATTTGTGAAGGAGGACGTGCAGAGTTTCCAGCGTGAGCTGCTTCTGCATCTCTGGAGGACTGAGCAGAAAATGCAAGCTTTGCTTTCCTCTCGGCTAGTTGACTTTACACAAAGCTGTCTTGTATAAATCTGGCATGCCATTAGTTGTGCCTGAGAAGGATTCAGCACCCGGGGGGGGGAAGCAAGCAAGCAAAATACATGTCCTGCATGCACGTATGTATATATGTGTATATATGTATGTATGCATGTGTGGTACATATATAAACAGTATTGATATGTATTTATTAGACAGTAACCAGTTGCTTTTGTATGTATTACTGTTGTTTGTACTGTCCGTATGTATGGAGCTGCCATTCATTTCCTCCAGCACCCCCATCATTAATCACTTATGTATTATATATTTGATTATTGGCTGTTTGTGTTTGTCATAGAGTTCGAGTTGTTCATCGCTGCTCGTCCTTCCGCATGTGATTCTTCACCACGAGGACTTGTGACATTGTCAGACAACAATTACGAGAAAAAAGCAAAAGTGTTTATCTAATAAAAAATAAAAAACCTTAGAAAGGGACCTTGAGGAGACGACAGACGGCAGCTGATGGCTTAAAGTCATCAGCAGCTCCAAAGGTTGCTGCGCCTTTGCAAGGCATCGTTATTTATCTCTAACTTTTGAACAAAGCTTTTCTTGTTCTCAGCTGCTTTCAGATCTGTTGTGCTGAACAAAGAGGAGGAGGAAACGAGGAGAGATGGAGGTCTACTGCAGGACTGTCTTTGTTGGGTAAAGAGGAGGAATTGGTGTTGCCAGCATGGCAGAGAGTCTGATAAGAGCAGCTGAGAGCTGCACATTCATCCTCTGAGGATGACAAATCAGACCACCTTGGGTCAATACCTCCCTTTTCTGTTTCCTCTCCTCTTGCGGGATGAGAAAAGGAAGCTTTCCTGTTCTTTTTCTTTCCTCTTCCTGTTCTGTCAGATCAGTGACAGATCCACCTCGAACCCCAGAGACACAATTACCTGTCTTTTCGGTTTTACCTCATCCCTCTGCTCCTCCTCCTCCTTCTCCTCCACCTTCAGACACTTCACAGACAAGTCAATCTATGCTGGAGGCTCACAAATCCCCCGTTACCTCTTCTAAGAACAAGAAACTTCAGCATGCACTAACTGACCTGCTTCACTTCAGTGAGAGAGATTAACTCCGGACTGTCCATGAACAGGTCACAACACCGGCTAAAAATTTCTTTTGCTCTTTAGAAGAAATTTTTAAGCTGCACTCATTGATTTTTCTTTCACTAGAAGAGAAAATAAGTCCACAAAAATCTGAAAAACAGGCGGTCATGACACACTTTTCTCTGGCTGTGGTGCTGAGTTGCCATGGCTAACATGCTAGCAGCCAATTTCCTGCTAACAATCCCCGCAGCAGAGCAACAATATCATCATTTGAGTCATGAGAGGAGCCATCAAAAAGCAGATAAGGTGGGTCTGTTTTATCTACACCTTCTGGGGAGGCTGCAAAATAAAAAACAGTCTTGTGGGCTTAGCAAACCCCGTTGTGATACAGATGCAAATCCCTCCAGGCGTCTGCTCCTGTCCTGTCTGAGTCAGACATGAGCTGGAGGCAGAGAAAATTCCAGGCGGAGGCTCCTGCAGCCAGCCACTCCAAACCCCCCTCAAAGAGGAGCTCAGTGAGGCCACTGCACAGTTCATTATCTCTGAAAAGGAGTCATTATCCAGAGTACCGCTGAGAGGGAGAGAGCAGGCAGAGGACCAGAGAGAGGCCAGGACTCGTGGAATCCTTCGCCTCCAGCTGTCTCAGCCTTTCTGCTCAGATATTGATGGATTGTTACGTGAACACAGGTCGTACAAAATGTTTCAACCACCTGCTGTTTCCATGAAAGGGCCAGAGATGAATCCATACCAAGGCTCTCACTGCCTTTTGAGTTAAAGATTAAATCAAAGTAAAGATCAGGGATGGAGACGGGGACACGTAGACTGAGGAGATGGATTCTCTTCATGCACTGTTTTTTTTTATATATATATATTGTTGTTGTTTTTTTCTAAAGTGCTCTGAGAGCGATGAAAAGCAGCCACAGGAACAGATACTGCAGCTGCTCTTTGAAAAGACGCCGCACCCGGTGGCTGTTTTTTTGGCAGAGTGCGACGCTTCGAGCGAAAAGGTTTCACTTTCCAGAAAACGTCATATTGAAAACCTCATTTTCAGTCCGTAAATTATGAGAAAGGAGAAAGTGGTTTCATTTTTCTTATAAAAATGACAAATTTATGACAAACTGAAAGAAAGTGACCACTGCAAAATCTGAATTTCAACATAACAACCCACAGTTGGATGGTATCAGAGTGTTTGATATCCTCAATATGTATCCGCACCGCCGTGACCTTACCCACAACACCACAGTCTGCTGCATATCTGTTAGCTACGTTAGCATTTGTAGCTAAAGTACAAAATTAAACTGACTGTGGAGCAGCTACATGAAAGAGGAAAGAGGAAGACAAGAACAGGAAGCAAATCCATGAAGCCGAGCTCAAAGATCTGCTGGACGGACAGAAACAACGAGAAATGAGGCTGCTGCCTCTGAAATGAGCCGTTCAGCGGCAGCATACGAGCGTAATCACAGGTGGTCCACGAGCCGACTGCACCTGAGGTACTTCTGCTTCCTCCGTCTGCAGCAGTCAGCTACTTTTTCACCCTGCAGGCTTCGAATCTGCACAGATCTGCATGTGCACACACACACACACACACAAACAACAACAGGAAAAAGGAAACCATCAAGAAAGCACACAGTGAGAGGACAAACACACAGTCAGTTGCATACGTGCACGACTAACACACACAAAGGAGAGCAAACAGCACAGCTGAACACAAACACACCTCCAGCAACAGCAGTCCTGCTATCGCCGTCACACAGACCGCACACATCCACAAACACATTACAGGTTGTTCATAAACCTTGTTGGTGTGAAGAGCAAACAAACATGCAAATACCCAACACATGCTAATGCTAATGCTAACACACAGAGAGCCTCTCAGACTGACCCGACTGATCAGAGCTTTAAATCTTCTTCTCCTGACCTTGTAAAATCCATAAAACGCGGCGATCCGACCCTGAGCTGCAGGATCTGCTTTTGTTTACAAGGTTCTCATACGGACGTTTCAACAAAACTCTAAAAGTGCCGTCGAGGCGAATTTGACTCCAGAGTCAAACTCCTGCAGTTTCTGTCATGAATCTGCTGCCTCCAAGTTGTGCAAAGTTCAGTCTTATTGAACCAAATGAGGTTCTCAAGTCCAGACAGGTTGAGAATTGAAAGGGAGCTACATGACTGCAGGAGACTGCAGGAGAAGTGATTCTGCAGACAAAGTGATGAAAACTATTTGAGTGTATTGAAAATCAAGATGATACTTGTTTAGCTTCACATGGAAGAAAGATAGAGTCCATTTATGAAAACTGCAAGAGAGTAAAATCTGGATTATTTAGAATTAATAATGTGGCGATATCTTTAATCTCCATTGTTTTAAAACACATGTATTCATACATATCGTAATAAGGTTTTGGTGCAGATCTCAAACCTCATAAAACCAAAAAATACCTGCATGAACACACCTTCAGACATACAAGGACAGAAAATATGCTCTGGTTTGTTTTTAATTGGGTGAATAGAGGATTAATAAAACATCTCAAGAAGAAGGAGAAGAAAATATAAAACAGCTCCTGTGCACAAGACTTCGCCTTGCCAACAAAACAACACACAAAGACTCCTGGAGAGCTGTGAGCATGTTGTGATGGACCTGCTGGGGGCTTTAGCTGTAATTTAGAGCCGTGTTGGCAATTCTGGGACCACAGCCTCCGCTGGCTCCTGTCCAAACCCATCTGAGCCCCCTCAAATAAGCTCCTCATCATCATGTCTGAGGGAGGCGAAGTCCAGGGAATAACAGAACAAAAACACTGTATGGTGGCTTTTCAGTGCTTCCAGCTTCCAGACAGGCATCGCTATCATCCACAAACTGACTCGACAAACCAGCCGCTGTTAAAAAAACCAATAAACAGTTTCACACTTCTGGTAACTTCACAGTAAGTGGACGGTTTCATGTCACTGTGTCAAATCTCATGCCGTCAGAGGTCCAACACGCTAAATAATGAGTTCTTTTCTATCCACAATCCCTGCTTTCAGGTCAAACAGCCGACTCACAAATTGATTAACGTCTCGTTCCTTGAATGCATCTCAGAGGACGTGAGGAGCGAAGGCGGACGAGGCGTCGTAGGTTCCACATGGAGACGTTTTTGTTTGTTTGGATTTGTTTTTTTCCCAGAGAGCATCGCCGAGCGAAGTCAGTCAGTGTGAAAAAAAAAAAAAACTGGTTTAATCAGATAAGCAGCAGAAATACTGCTGACTTGCTCAACAACACTGAACAGATTTTCCCATCAGCAATGCAACAGCAGTAAATAATTAATCATTTGTATATAACACCCCCAGGCACAAGTGCACTTTCAATCCTGACAGAACCATTAAAATCCAAAACAGTCACATCAACAAAAACAGGAAAAGCAGATGTGTTTTTCTGCTTGGAAATGTGATCACGACAGGCTGCTGTAAGTACGGATCTCTTAGTGACACGAAGTTCAGCACAATTCATCTCTGATCATCTGTTTAAAATAAAAACCCAAGAAGGAAAAGTGTTGAGCAGATGTTGTTGCTCTCTGATACATTTATAAAGTTTTATTTTCAGCTGAGCTTCAGATGTACATATGAAGTTTTGGTGGAGAAACTAGTTACTGAACATGCTGAACATGCAGGTCACTGATGGGTTAAGAAGTGGTTGCAGGAGATTTGAGAAGTTTTATTGGATGTTTAGATCCTTTTTTTCAACTTTCAACAGCATGACCGGGTGTCTCTTCTTGGGATTCATCGTACCTGTTCAGAGTTCAGGCTGTTTACCGCTGTGGTTCTTCTTAAAGGGTCTAAAAAGACAAAACTACAGATTCCTGGAGCTGACAGCCTCCGGGGCAAACAGCAGGGGGAAAAAAAAAAAAAAAAAGTGCAATCAGATGAGCGTAAACAAGGATGCAGCTGAAGAAAAGCCTCTTTCCCTCCTTCCCCGCGTAAATAAATCTTTTAAAAAAACAATATGTTCGAATGCTGTTCATTTAAATTCTACTTTATGTGACGCTTCAGTGGGAGAGATGGTGTATGAATGAGACTGCAGCTCGTTCTGTTTGTATTTAATCCACTCTGATCTCATTCTGATGGTTTAAGTGCTGCGTCGTCTACAAGGAAAACAGAAAGAAACCAACAAGGGGAACAAAATATCCGCTACAGATGTCTCTAACAAGACTTATGTGGAGGGGAAAAGGCTGAATGGGATAAGAGTATTGATTTTTATCTACTTCAGTGAAGCAATAACAGCCCACAGGGAGCTCTCCAACACACAACGCAGCCACATATTGTTTCTTCCTTTTTCCTCATTTGTACTTTGTTGCCATTTGTCATTCGCCATTAAAAGTTTACAGGAAAAAATAAAATAAAAAAGAAGAGGAGATGAATGCTTGCAGCAAGTTTCCAGCAGTGTGAAAAAAAAAGGCTCTGTGCTTTATAACTGAAGCTAAAATAAGACAAATGTTCGAGCCGCCTGGTGATAAAACAAACCTGCATCACAGCACCATCCAAGCTCTACAACTCCCAAACACAGCTTTAAACTGAAAACTAGAGGTGTTACAGGTACAAAAGGTTCCTTAAAAAAGGAACAAATATGTGTAATAATGTGCTGAATAAACTGATTTTGCACTACAGTAAATTGTTCTGTTAAGATGCAGTTGCACTCTGGTTACAGTTCAGTCAAGTTAAGGCACAAAAACCACATAGTTATGTTCAGGGAACCATCATAAGTTGGGTTAAAATGACCATTTTGTAGAGATTTTGTGATCTATGTCACAATAAACATGCTATAAAGCTTCTGGAACGATCATGGTAGAAGAAACATCAGAGTCAGTGAAAAGTGCAGACAAACAGCTGATGTTTCATTTGTCGAAACCTTCAACTTTCACAAATCTCTGTGATACAAACAACCTTTTCTGATCCGCCACTTCTGCTCTTAAGGTTTAGTTAAGTTCAGATTCGAGCTTTTATCCAAAGCACTTAACAATTTGCATCTAATTGAGACACTCGAGCGCCGGCGGCGGCACCGAGCCTCCATGCAGGCTGCCGGCCGGCCGGACCGCTGGGAGCGATCTGGAGCTCGATGTTTGGCCCGAGAACACTTCATCATGTGGCAAAAAGGGACTGGGGATTTAAAACCAATCCTGCAATTAGTGAAGGAGCCACTCTACCTGCTCCTGACTGGCTAACCACTTTGTTTCACTGCCTTCATCTGCAGACTCTGTTGGTCCGTTTAAAACATCAGCCAGACCAGTTTCACAACTTCAAACACCTGCTCTGACATTCAAAACCCTGCAAGGACGAGCGTTCCTGCTCTTTTTTATGCCTAAAAAACCTCTTTAGAGACAAATTTAACTGCTCAGAACCGTCAAAAACAATTTCTGATTCATGGAAATCCTCGGTCAACCAGACGATTGAAACAGAACAAGTGAAAATATGATTTAACTCACAATTTTCATCATGAAACTTTGTTCCAATCCACCTCAGAAATGAAGCTTCATTATATTATTACTCTGTGTTATTGAAATTTGGAGGAATAAGTATAATCAAACTATCATCTTTATATCAAATTAAGCTTGTTATTTAACACAATGACCCTGTTAGTTACCCAACAACAGCAGCACATCGTCATTTTACACTGTAATTACAACATGAAACACAACAGAAGCATCCTTAGCGATCAATGACTGAGGATTCTCACACTGCAAACATCCATTAAACAAGTGACAGTTCATACAGAAATCCAGAATATTATTGATTTTCCACATGTGATCTTATTAAAATATGATTTCTGCTTTGGTTGTAAAGAGCAATAATCAGAAACGGAGTCCTGAATCCTCATGCAGTGTGAAAATAAGACTCATACATTAACCAGTAAATACAGCAGTCAGTCAACAGACCATAATAATAACTCAGTTTCTCTCATCTTCTCTCATCTGCTGTGTGAAGCAAAAGATAATGAAACTGAGAAATTGAAG
This sequence comes from Acanthurus lineatus, assembly GCA_029814665.1. NCBI lineage: Eukaryota > Metazoa > Chordata > Actinopteri > Acanthuriformes > Acanthuridae > Acanthurus > Acanthurus lineatus. The sequence continues at coordinate 20,069,679 of JAPZDV010000006.1, read as the reverse complement.
CACTTACTGACCCATGATGACTGTTTCATCGTGCTGGTTATTAACCGTAACCACTGAACCCACAAAGAATCAGACGAGTCCCTCAGACGGGTTCAAACTGCACAAATATCCATAATTTTAGACGTTTTGAAGTAAAAAAGCAGCTGTTTCACAGATGTTTGATCAGATATGAAGCTTCAAAATCATTCTCCCCCCACAAACAGTCATACCAACATATTACAGCTAACATGGGTGATTTAGTAGATTTGAAAAGTGTTTTAATGTTTAAATCACATGATGCTGGAGCCATGCATCGGGCTGTGAATCCCAGCTGTGATAATACAAAGTACTTCATCATTAACTTGTGCAAACATGCTGTTCTTATCAATTAAATGATTAGCAATCCACTGAAAATGCATTTTTACATCAATCCATATTACAAAAAATCTAGTGCATCCGTTCATCTCCATGACAACATCCATTAAAACATCACTGGTGAATAAAATCGTCTGTTTTTAAGTGAAATCACAAGTGTTTTTTTGCTAAATGCAGCACATGCAGCAGCTGCAAATCACTTCGTGCTGTTCACAACAGGAGCCGCTCAAACTGCTTTAAAGGACGTGAACGCATCACGTCTCCCCCACGCTGAAACTCAGGATCCGTTCAAACAAAAACCTCAAATACTGCTTTAATTCTCTCCAAAACTCGTGAAGCTTCATTTAAAGAAATAAAAAACTGTTCATAGATAAAGAGGATAAACTGATCAGACATGTTCATGTTTTATAACTGTGGTTTTTCTAAAACCATGAAGCCTTTTTCTCCCGGAGCCTCTGCGCTCTCCGTGGTGCTGAACCTGCACCGGAGGTTCAACCTCACGGACTTTCCGTTATTACCGTCACTTTTTTAGTCCTCTACATGTGTGTGCTCTTTGTTTCATGAGTCCTGATCAGAGAGCAGTTCCTTAAAATGAAGGTAAAACGAGGAGAAAATCAAAATAAGACGCTTTTATTGTTTCAAGATTCCCATAAAATCCCCAAAAGCGCACCTGGAGTCTCGTGAGCTCTGTCTCACCTGTATGAGGGGGATGCCGCCCGGACCGTCCACCGTGCTGGGCGAGTTGTCGAACACTCGGTCCCGGTACAGAGACCACAATCCGACGTTTGGAAGGAAAAGCAGAGCCGCGATGAGCAGCCCGGCGAACTGCAGCAGCCTCTTCTCTTTCCGCCTCATGTCTGCGGGACAAAGCGCGTGACGCGGCGGCGGCGGCGGCGGCGGCGGCGGCGGTGACGAGCGGGTCCGGACTGCCTGCTCCTCAAAGCGGAGACAACTTTCAGTCTGGCTGCGGAGACCGACTGCTCTGGATGTAGTTCAAATACCCCAGCAGACGCGACATCCGGTCACGACTTTCAAAATAAATCTTCCTATATGCATAAATGCACAATGAAAAAATAAATTCTATTATCTAAAAGCAAATTATTCTTGCTGACTGAGAGTTTTTCTGCTGCTCATTTTCAAAGCAAATAACCCTGATATTTTACACTCCACAAGCATGTATCAAGGTGAGGTCCTGCTTTCATTATCTATTCTAGATATGGGAATATAAAAACTGAGAATAGTGACAGAGTATTACATGCAAACTACTATTTGAAGAAACAGACAAGCATGCAACAGCAGTAAAAGAATGTGATACCCGATCAGTCATCACTGATGAAATGAAAACAGACAGAATAATCTGAAAAGCACTAAAATTTTGCTAAAATATTAGATTAATAAGGCAAAAACACCCTTCTAGTATGTGGATAATGACAGTGTGGATGAGTGTGCTTTGTTATCTGACCAAGAATACAAACAATCCCAGTGTAATTAAAAAAAATGTACATTTATGTAAATTTATTATAACCGCTTAAACAAACCAGATAAATTTGTCATAAAGAAAATGCTCACACTCTCACACACACACACACACTTTGTGCACCATGTGTAATTAGAGGTTCACACATTTTTCACACTAAGTGATAGATTTTCTGAGTATTTAGCCACTCAACAGTTGCTTCTGTCACTTGTCATTGCTTTAAAATAGTTTGATTCATGTTGTTTTAAACACTGTCTTCCTTCTCTTCTCTACATCTCTTGCAAATGACATAATTGATGCTTTTGTTTTGAAGGGTAAATCACCTGATTTCCTGCGTTTTTTTTCCTGCTTCTCTTTTTGTAGCCTTATGTTTATCAATTTTAAGGAG
>JAPZDV010000006.1:20042493-20059044 GCA_029814665.1 Acanthurus lineatus | reverse complement strand
GGGAAATTTGCATTGTTGCAGCAGCAAGTGGACAGTAAAGACAGAATGTAAAAAGCAGCAATAAGAATAAAGAACAAAAAGTAATAAGAACAAAATAAGAACAAGAAATACATATTCACTGATGTAATTTCACATTATTTGAAGTTTTGCTCTCTCAAACTGCATCTATCTCCTCCACTTTCACTCTCAGAGCACTTTATTAAATGTCTGTCTCATGAGTATTTCTTCACACTTCTGTATTTCTGTTTAAATCTCCAAAGAGTCCTGACAGAAACTTTCTGACCTGTCGGAGCAGATTCTCCATCTCACCTCACTGGGACACAATGACGCTTTGAATCTTTGCTCATCGGGGGGAGTCGCGGCCCCGGCCGTCTCTGAACGAGCCCTGCTGATGGCTTTCAGCATGTTCTGGTGAATCGGTGGTCTGCCATCGCAGGATATTAACACTGGCACTTCCTCTGCCTTGATGCTCTCTGAATTACCTTGATTTTTTTTTAAAACATCCTCTTTCAAATCCACGCTGATCCTGTGACACAAGCAGGAACAGTTCTGAAGCTTAAATCTCCTCCACATTCACAGGGTTTCAGGGTTCATCCATAATTCATGTGGAAATGACGCTCAACAGATTGAATTGTCACAACTCAGGCTGGTACAGATGGAAAAAAGAGAGAGAGAGGAATGAACTGTTCTCTGTCTGTGAGCGTCCAGATCAGGGGTTGAAAAAAAAAACTGGATTAGCAGAGCAGAGACTTGAACGCATCTCGAGTTCAAGTCCATTCTTAAACCATGCAGCTAATCTGCAGTTAACCCAGACTCGTTGTTACTCTGTGAAGGCCTGACAGCGGTAAGACGAGATCAGGGCGACGTTTTGACGCCGTTAGAAATGAGAATTTGTTCATCGTGTCAGAGGTCAAAGGGAAGATGCAAACCAGCTGCCACTCGAAACAATGACGGGTCAAAGAGGCAGTCTGAGGTCAGAAGGGGGGGTCAGCATCCTCTCTGCTGTGAGTGATGGTCAGATTACGCAGCAACACGAGTGAAAATAACTTTTATACAGTTTAATCTGCATCAGTTTAAAAGAAAAATTAAATGCATGAACTCTAAACTGGAAACCAGACGATGCTTTTGGTCCAGGTGATTACAGGTAAAGGTTCAGTGTGCAGGGTTTAGTGACATCTAGTGGTAAAGTTGCAGAGTGCAACCAGCTGACTCTCCTCATTTAAAAATGTGTTCCTTCTGTCTTTGTTCTGCAGCATGCGTCAGTTTTTTTGCAGTCCCTGCATCCTATTTAATTACAGTACGCTTGTAATCTTATGGGATTAAGAAGACATTGATGTGAGTGTGTGATCTCATGTCAGGGAGCCGCGAATGTTTAGCACTGTGGCTAATTACAGGAATGTCTATATATACACACCTTTTATTCTGCTGCCCCTGTGTGCTTTACAGGGACTGCGACTGTGAGCTGGTGTGTAATTAGATTATGAAGTAGCTTCTTATTGTGCTGAAGAGCAAAAAACAGATTGAGATAGTTTACATCACCAGAACAGGACCAATTACACGTTTTTCAATAACTGCTGCAAGTGTGTGTGGGGGGGGGATCACTGTAACACCTAATGAACAGTACAGTGTCAAGTAATGAATATCGTCCATTAACCTGTGCCGTGTACACACTCTTTCTGCTCCTGTGTAATGTGAAAATGCTGTTTTTTTAATTGAGTTGAACTGTGATTAGCCGAGCGTCACTGCTGGCATCGTCTTCCCTGGAAGCAAAACATATAAATGTGTGCAATTATTCTGCTCCAGGAGCTTCAGCCAAACTACCATCAAACCTTTTCTGTAAATGAGAAAGTAAAACTCTCCCTGAGGAGAATTAGGTATAATCATATCTACCTTGCAGCATGAAATGGCACAATTTACACTTTCTGTTGGGATTTGATAAAAGGTGTCGATCGATACGGGCGACTCAGAGTGATTCATCTGCTCTCCACTTTCACCGTTTAGTCTGCAAACTCTGTCCTGTTCTCAGCCATTCAGGACAAACACTGCATCAAATGATCACCAACGATCAATTGAGTCAACAGTTCGCTTTATAAAAATCAAACATATAGTGAATAATACACGTTAGACTTTGCTAAAGCTTAAATTAATACGTGCAAGTTTGTTGTTGTCCTGCAGACAATTCAAAACCAACAAGTGCTCACACCTAAAAGACAGATTAGGTTATCTAACAATGATTAAAAATAATATATATATATGCATATATACAATATACATGACCACTGGTGTGTACAGCAGCAGATGGAGGCGTGGCCAAAGATTGGTTGGATTAAAAGTGTTTGTTATGTGAGTTTAATTACGTAGTAGCACATTAGATAAAAGAATAAATCATTTACGAGTCATATTAACTGTTAACTTTTTGTTGCACATGGGACGAACAGAGGCCTTCTGGGTAAAAGTCCTGTGTTTGACCTCCTCCATGTGGGGACACCATCACTCCCTCATTCTGTTTTTCTTCTGCCATAATAACTATGACCTTTAGAGGTTTCTGCCTCGCAATAAGAATATATATGGGTCTTATTACCCTGCTGGCACAGATGATACATGCTAATGTTTTTTCAAAGGGGAGGAAAATCTGTCCAAAGCCCACAGACAAACAATAAAGAGAAATATAAAACAAAGAAAATCTGAATATGCAGCTATAAAAACTTGAAATTTCTGTGCCTGAAAATCAAAGCAACATCTACTCGGGGCATTTTTGTCAAAGTTTGCAGATCTCCAAAGAGCCAAAAGGACATCAAGCAAACTTTAGTTGTGGAATAAAAAACCTGAGGCATCCTTAAACCTTCCCTCCGCCACAAGGACACGGAAGAAGGAGAGACGAGACATCACACACGAGGCAAAAACTCAAGGATACCGTTCAAAAAGAGTGAGAGTCAGACAGGAAGATGAAGAGCCACTTCCAGGATGAATGAAGCCACCGAGAAGCAAAAAAATGCCAAACTTTCCTCAGTTCAGGCTTCGTATTTATGAAGATCTGCTGCGTGCAAAAAGTAAACTGTCTTTGGATTTCAGACAGCTTGTTGGACCAACAAACTTTGTTTTTTTAAATAAATTAAAATTAAATTTTGTTCAGCTGAAAAGAAAAGTAATTAACTTCTCTGTTTTCTTCATTTGACCTCATATTTACTTGATGCTAGCGCTCTACATCAAAGCACATGCTGTTATAATTTAATGAATGTCAGCGATGCTATAGAAATGTTTTATTACTGTTGGCGGTTAACATGTCAAAGAGAGAAAGAAATTGTGCTAAAATCACCAATATATCAGGAAAAAACCTTCTTTAATTTAACTTCAGTGCTGTCTTCTTTTCTTCCAACCACTAACAAAAAGGCTGTTACACAATTTAACAAGTTTGGCCTTTTTCAATGCCATGAAAAGTCAAGTAGAGCTGATTCACCAGAGAAATTACCTTTTCACACGACAATATGGAGCGATCTAATATCAGGCCTGACTGAGTGGAGGAGAAGAAGTGAAGCAGAATATTTTTATGGTGCCATCTTTCCAGGCTGATGTGATCCTTTCTATATAATTGCTCAGCTTTTCAGGTGAAATCTGTTGCAGTCCAACGTGTTGTGTGAGGAAGCGTATCAGAGATTTCATCCTAAAGAGGAAGCTATTAAACCACTAGATGCTTTGAACAAACGTCTGAGTGTTTGACTGGCTGCCTCTTCATATTCTGAACAATCTAAAGCTGAAAGTCAGGAAAAAAATGATGCTTTCAAAGCAGCTTCTGGTATTATGGTGCCATTATGTCTGAACTAGGATGCAAGCTGGTCTACAGGCTTCTGATACGGATGAAATCATATGAAACTGCTGCAACAATTTCCTACTTTCGCTTGTTTTGGACTGTTTACTGATGATTCCTGGAAAACAGCGAGTGATTTGAATCTCTCCCTGGTTTTTTGTGCTTTTGGTAAATTAGTCATCAGTGAAATCCAGAAACATTCGGATTTGTTTGGAAAAAACTGTTTCCCACTGGACGAAAAAATGAAAAAACATATTAGTTATCAATGCAGACATGAGCAAAAGTTGATCAGGTTAAAAGTTAGTCACATGAGACACTTGTTGTGTAATTCTTAGCAGTTATATGGACATTTAGAGACATTAATGTGTTCGTCAACAAGTGTAACTTTTCCCATAAAACATCCATAATTGATAAATAAACAGTTAGTAAACTATAAATAACACAGTATCGAATCACTGCAGTCGTAGTTAATAAGAAACCAGTGCATGAACAGATTTCTGCAGTGTGTGATAGGACATTTATTCACTGTTTACACACACTCATAAATCACTTAAGTGCCATTTTAAAACATTTTACAAGGTGCTTTCAGGGGCCTTTGAATTAATTGGAATTGTGTGTTTTTGCGCAGAACAGACGTGTTAAAATTCATTTATCAGTTCATTCATTTATTACATTTTAACTTTACAAACCAGTTCACCTCGAATATGCTGTTATAACTCTGTGGTGAAGGCCTGTTGAGGAACAGAATTAATCTGGTTATGGTTTGATTAAGATCATGTTTTGGCTTAAAACCCCCCAGTTTTGGCCCCACAGGTAGTAGTCTTTGTGAATACCTGGCCTTGTCAGCTGAAACAGGAAGCTAATGCCCCCCTTGTCTGCAGCTTGGCAGCCATGTTGCTCAGCTGTCACACGACCAGCGTCCCCAGCAGCATCCATTTATTCATTTTTATGAACTTAAACTCTTCCAGCTTGACTTCATAATAAATAGTCCATCAGTCTGTTTTGTGGGCTGCAGCAGCCAAATCAAACGGTTTCCATGTAAGGATCCTTCTGTGTTGACAATAATGGAGTCTGTTCTTTTTGTGTATAAATTAATTATGTGCCATCAGTATTCCCTCAGACTCGTGGTGTAACTGGCAGAAAAAGAAAGATTAGGCTGTTACGCTGCCAGAGCTGTTCCTGGACTCGTGCCCTCAGTAAATCTGTCTCTGCTGGTCTCACTGTCCCTCATATTAACACTCGCTGGATTTGTTTATTCAGCCCGACAGCTTTGGCTCTAAACTTTTGCTTTCTTCTCTAGAAATATCACAAGTCTTTTCCAAAGTGATGTCAGTTGTTGTTGAGGATTGTGGGACGGCAGATGAGCTCCATCGTGGGTTTACTTCCTGCTGTGCTCGTGTTCAGACTTCTGTTGCTTTGTGTCAAATCCGTCCTGCAACAAACTCAAAATGTGCTTCTCTTTCTTGAAGCAATCTGAAATTGCAGACTTCAGATTTTGCAGCTGACTTGTTGTTTACCTGCGTAAGTGTGTTTCAAGAGTCACCATTTTCCCTTTTTTATGTTTTCTGTTCTTCGCACCGAAGGCTCATGTTTGTTAAATTGCAAAAGATCTCATGAATTTTTGCCAAAGTTCTTCTGAATTTTGTCTTTAGGACAAAGGTTTTAATTTTTATATATCAGGTTTTTAGTGTTTTTTCACAGCATTCTCAATGTTTTACAACAACTTGTTAAGACAGTAATGCAAAGAAAGTAGCCATGAGTGAGTAAACTGTACTGAAAAGTAGAAAAAGCAAAGCAAAAGGTCTTTACTTTCAGTGGAAAGTTACTCTTCTTTGTACAAAAGATGCAAAACAGAGGACAAATATTAATGAGTTATCTGCCAGAAAAGCTTTTCTCCTCTCAGTGTTATTATGAGCCCGAAGTTTGTCTGTCTTGGAGATCATCTTTGTTAGTTAGTTAGTTTTTTTGTTTGTTTTCTGCCTCTCCAACAATCTCGCCTTGATGTTTTGAGGAAAAGGAAGAGCTTCAGCTAATTTACTTCCCGTGACTGTGTATTGAAAACTTATTCTGGGAGTTAAGAGCGATTGTGAGTGAAGTGATGAGAGAAAAACAGACATGAAAGATGGAAAAACGTTAAACTCTGCAACAATAAATAATAAGCAGCCTCCCTGTGTGTAAATATGTTGCACTGGTTCAACATCATCAGTGTCTGTGTTCATGCAGGTGAGTCCATGAGTTCATATCCAACCTGTTGTCAAGTGTAATAACGGATCAGTTAACTCAGATGTAAAAGTTTATTTAGGTTTAGTGCACTGTGTAAACATCATGCAAATAACCTCAAAAAATGAAATATTTAACTTTTATTCCTTATTTTGTTTCTTTTTTGCATTTTTGGTCAGGTAAAGGGCATATATATTAAACTTGGGGTAATAAAACATTTTATTTGTCACCTAAAGAAAACAAAGTTTCCAGAGTTTGTCTCAAAATAAGTGAAAACTGAAAAGTAAGTAACATTTAGGAAACAAGTTCCTGATCTAAAAATAATGTGTATCGATAACCATCACCATTGTCACCTTCACAGAACAGCATCCTTTGTGTTGCTGTGTTTAGCTGCGTGTTGCTGCGTGTCGTTATGTGTTGCTGCGTGTTGCTGCGTGTTGCTGTGTGTTGCTGTGTTTAGCTGTGTGTTGCTGTGTGTTGCTGCGTGTTGCTGCGTGTTGCTGCGTGTTACTGTGTGTTACTGTGTGTTGCTTTGTGTTGCTTTGTGTTGCTGCATGCTGCTGTGTGTTGCTGTGTTGCTGTGTGTTGCTGCGTGTTGCTTTGTGTTGCTGCATGTTGCTGCATGTTGCTGCATGTTGCTGTGTGTTGCTTTGTGGTGTCTTGGAGCTCTTCACTGAGATGTTGCCTTGTATGCTCTCCTGAGAAGTTTCCATTCAGCTGTAAAGGTTTTGCTCTCTGAGTTTTGCTTCCATTTCGAGGGTCTGAGTGTCACCTTCGATAAAAACAGACATTGAGTTCAATGCAAACGGCTTCATCTGCCTCCATTAGGAACAAAAGTGAGTGTCTGAGAGGGAAAACATGGCTCTTCAGTCTGCAGCTCCATCAGCTCTGCCTCTGCTGTTTGTTCTCAAAATGCTCATCAACCTTCAGCCATCCATCTCCCAGATAATAACCACTAAATACAGTATTTCTTTCCTTCTGATTGAATTTCTGGCTGTTGTTCTCTGTCTCTCTGCCACTTTCTGTCTCTCTCTCGCTTCCTGTTTCTTCCATTTGCTTCATCAACCCCCCTGATTGGTGATCGAGGCCAACCAGACAAATAAATGCATTTCCTGCAAACAAAACGTTCTCATAAAACCTTTCCTGTCTTTCATAAACAGAGCCGTCCAGATTCAAAGAGGTGTGATCGCTGCAAGAGAAGAAAACTGATCTCCATGAGCACTCAGAGAAAGCTCGGTCTCTGCAGAGAAGATCAGAAAGACTCATCACTTTCTCTGCTCACAGGACAGCCAAACGGCCCTTTGGGGTCTTTGCTTTGAGTCTTCATTCATCAGACAAGAAGAACCTTCAGTTTAATCTCTGCCGACCTCCCTTTTTCCTCTTAATCCTTTATTAAAGACACATTTTTTGTGTCTGTCTCATATTTTATTGGGACTTTTGCTCCAATCTCCCTTCAGTTGCTACAGTTTTATGCTGTTTTTATTACATTTTCAGCAACATGGAAAAGTAGAAAACAAATCAGCCGAGTCACGAAATGATACAGAGCGAACTGGCAATTATTAAACTTACAGTGTCTGTAATTATCTTTAATCATAGTTATTTAAGTGGTACCCCGACTATTTAGTAATTATTTATTTGGTGCACTTCATTAATTTTGGGTGATTTGAACAGATGAATATTTAAAGATGAGGGTTTTTCCTGCAGAGACGCACAAAACACAACAGATCTGTGTTCACCAATGAGAAACTAATTTTTATGCGTAAAACTGACGAAGTGCTCTTTTTACCTGGCTGAAGGAGTTTGTCTATTTGGACCACAAAATAAGAAAAATGAGGTGTGGAAAAGTTGAAACTCCTCATGTTAAGGCTGATTTTTTAGTTATCTATTTTTGTTAATCCAGAGTAAACTTTTAATTTTTGATTAATAACTTGCAACATTTCATTTAAAAAACCCTCTTTGGTTGAAAAAAAAAGGTCAAACAGACATTTTCTCCTTCATGGAATCTTTAAATATTTAATGTTTTATGTTTAATGGAAAACTGCTTGTATCTGCAGCTCAGGAAGTTTTCACGTTGCAACACTTTTCCAACTTTTTGGCTTCGTTTTAAAACTCCGCAGTCATTCGTATGTGTGTTTCTGGTGTCCTGTGTGTGTGTGTGTGTGTGTGTGTGGCTGCGTTTGTTCTCCAGCTGTCAACATTTGTGACAAAACGACTGGGACGTCGGGCAGCGGAGTTTTTAAATGACAGGCGGTGGCGTACATGATGTAAAACCTCTCTGGGTGGTTGAAACTGACAGCTTGCAGCTCGAGCTCACAGGAGAGGAAACAGATTAGATCACATTTTTTAGACAGTAAAATAAATATGAGATTCATCTGAAAATCCTGCAGCTGCAGTTAAAAGTGTTTGAATCAATGCTGATATTTCTTAGATAGAAATAAAAGTGCATTTAAATCCGCCAGTTTTTGCTGTTCAGCTAATGAATTTTCATCGCTGTTTAAACGTCTCGACCCGTTTTTCACTTTGCAGATTGATTTTCTGAATAGTTTTAGTTGTTACACATTAATACTGATGACAGAACTAAAGGAAGGTGTTTTTACTCAGACAGTTTAGCTCACTTTGGTAAAATTTCACATCATTTCTTCTTGTTTCTTTACCTCCAAATACCAACTGTAAAGATTTTTCTCTACCTCTTCCTGTTAAAGGCTGCAAGTCACCAACAGTATCTGCTGTCGTGCAGCTTATTTGCATTTAACAGCTTCAGATCCTGCATTGAACCACATTAAGCATAAATATGAAGCATTCAGGTGCAGGGGGACGTGGTTGCAATGAATTCATAATTTTCATTTTTTCCCCCCCATTCGATCTGTTTCTACTATAGCTTTTATTTCCCTTGTGATTCGTCTTCATAGCTGAGCAAAGCCGTCATTTCCATATTGATTGACAGAGAAAGATCTACAGATTGCTGCTTTAACTACTCACTCCAGCAGCTTTCATGCTGCAAGGGGAAAATGTTCTGAAATGATGATTGCCAGTTTATGCATTTCATCCCACAGCAAGCGATATCATCAGCGAAAGTATATTAACAATGCTTTCTATATTTGTAATCTCCTGTATTTACCTCTGATATAAATGTTACTGCATATATTTGTGTAATGAAAAGAGAGCTGCATGTCTCATCCTGCATACATCTGTGAGCACATGGGACCTGCTGCAGAGAAACACGCACTTTGAACAAATATGAGCTGTTTTTTAAAGCTCCATGTTTGTTGTGCTGCGTTTTAAAAAGAGAAATAGAAAGAAAAAATCTTAATATTTCAATAAAACTTTATTTCTTAAATGATAAAACATTATGTTCAGTGTAATTTGCAATAAATAAACATAGTCCAATATTGAATGTAAATATTTGCAACCTATTCAATCATGAGCTTAACTGAAAAAAACATTGATTCTGGCTGTAAATAAATGAGAACAACAGCATGCAGACTTACATACATTAGTAATAAACATGCTAATGGACTCTTGTGAACAGAAACAATAAGTGAATTTTCATAACGAGCCATGCAAACCTCATGTCTCTCTGCTGCCATCACTTAAATCACATGAAGTTTAAATGACAGCAGAAGGAGTTTGCTGTCCTGTGACACCTGAAGCCTCGTCGGGCGATTCTTTGCTAACACCCTTAAATACGTCACAAAAAAGCACTTTATGGCCCTCTAGCAGAGCTCCTCGCGCTTCAGAGGCAACTGCATGCCATCTAACAGCAAGATAAAAGACAAGTCGCCACACACAGACACGTATAAACACATCATTTGAGTATATGAGTGTATGAGTGCAAACATATTGCATATAACGAGCTGGAAGCTTTGTGTGGAGGCCGGATGTGTTGTGGAAAAGGAGGTATTGGAACTTTATCACTACCTGCAGTTATTTTTACAGCATTTTTCTGCCACTGAAACAGATTTTCACCCTCTGATGGGAAGCGCATGTGCATCTGCATCAGCCGAACAGCCAACAGAAGCTCAAACTGACCTGTGATCAACTAAAATCACCTGCAACATGTGAGATTATCTGACACCTGAAGGTCCATGTGAATATTTTAAAAAGGTTACTGTGGAATTTTGACCAAAAAACAGCTTAAAACAACAGAGCCGACCCCTGGTTTTAACATATAAACCTGCAGCGGGGTCGGTCTGATCGCTTTAAGCATAAATCCAGAACACTGTGCCAAATGAGGCTCTAATGGTCTCTGCTACACTGCACTCACACACACTCACACACACTGAAACACACACACAAGTCTATCCATTCATTACACATTCGAGAAGAAACTCACTGCTGTATCAATAGATTTGACTCTGGCCAGTCAGCAATCAACTTATTGATGATACAGTAGATTATTGCAGCTGATTAATGAGCTGTCCCTCCGCAGTGTGTCTTTTTTCCTCACACACCACATACATTACACAGATTAGTGACGCTAGCGGGTCTCTAGCTCAGCTTTATTGACAGTCTGAACAATGAAGCTTTTACTGTCGCCCCCAAAACGTATCAATGCATCTGACCGAGAGCAGGCAGAAATCAAGTAATTGATAATACATTAGACTGCTGGATGATCTGGATTCTGTCCTCTCCATTAACCGGAGCAGTCAGCGTGACACGACTGGATTCACAAGATTGATTAGAAACACAAGCCGATGCTGCACGAGAGGTATTCTTGTCTTCCTGTCGGTATTTACAGGATGCGAAGACGGCGTTCTCGTGTGCTAGAAACCATTAATTAACTGTTGCTATCAGCTTATTGAGAGTGCATTTCCTGTGCATCCAATTTTCCCTCAGTGCAACAACACGGAGGTGGTTTTCAATCTGGATTTGGCACCTTGAATCTGCGGACCGACCCACCGAGCTGACCCAGACCTCCTTCTTCCTCCACTTCACGTCTCCTGGGCTTCTGATTGAACCCAACCTCAGTGTCAAAGAGCTGGAGCTGCTGGAAATAAACTGTTCTCTCTGTCGTCAAAGCAGCCTCTCGTCCTGACAGGGGGGGCCACAGTGCTTCATTCTTTCAATAAAAGATTACATAAGAAACCCCACTGATTGCACTTAAAGGTTTTTTATTCACATTTGCCTACAAGAAAACATGACTGCTGACTGAAAAATGAAAGAAATGAAAACATTGCGTGTGTCCTGTGGTACAGGAAAGTGCAGGGCCCACAAAGGAAGTGATTTCTACCCAAGACATGAGGAGCGCCGCATCGCTCTGAATGAACAATGGCGAGCAGCTCAGAGTGACAGAGGGGGCAACCACAGATGGCTCTTGACTTCCAGCAGCTGTACCCCTTCAATGAAATGCAAAAATAAACCTTTGTTGGTGGGCGAGAGCGGCAGAGCTGCAGGAGAATGAAAAGGCAGATTTTGAACTGTGTATGAAAGGATTCGGTGGTCAATATGTGCGATTGTGTCCCAGTGTGCTCCCAAAAACTGACTTCCAGCTGGATTTGTTTATGGTTCCTTCACCAATTTTTATTAATATGAACAAATTTAACAGAATCTGTTATCAAACTTTGTTAATTCTCTTGTCTGATAAAACATTTTCTGATACCTTTTGTCCGTTTCATGTAAAATGTCCCTTTTATTACCTGTGTTTGTGCCAGTTTTTGACTGTTTTTTGAGTGAGCTAATGCTGCACAACCGGTGTTTTTGTTCCGGTGTGTGTTATCCTCCATGTTCATTTAATAAAGCACGTGTGTGTTTGTCACGCAGTGTGTCATCTGGCCGCGGCCGGCAGGAGTACAGGTGCTGCAGCATTCGGCACTGCCTGTTTTGCATGTGCATGTTTTCCTGGTGTGTGTCAGTGGGTAACCTGGCCGGGCTCGGTGCTGTGATAAAGGGCCAGCTGCCACCTCAGCTCTTCTGCCATATGGAGCCAGACCAAGGCTGCTCCTGGACGGAGAGATTAGAGCATAAATAACCGGGAGCCAGAGGGCTTCGGAGAGCAGAGCGACGAATCGCAACCTACAGCCACTAAAGAATAAAAATAAGTGAAAGTGGGGAGGTGATTTACAGACAGAAATTGGGTCAGCGTTGCATCAGAAAAACAGCATTGTGAATAACTGAGCACTGATATGGAGGTCGTTTCTCTCCAGAGGCCTCGATACATGCAAACGTTTATTTGATGCATTTGTCTGTTACATGTGAACAGGTCAAAGAAAAAAACCGTCCATTTGGTTCATTCTGTTTTTTATTGGATAGATAAATGAGTGCAGACTACGCAGGGTGAATAGCTAATGTTTACTTACTAAGCTTAAAAAATTAACTCTCATGTTTTGCACAAGTACCAAGTTTACTGGCACCAACCAGCAATACATATACTAATGACAACAACCCCATAGATGCATATAAAGAGAATGACTCTGCCTTTCATGGCCGCTCACCATCATTTCTGGACTGATTTTGGCATTAATGTAACTTTTTGCTTCAGTAACCTCTCATCACTGCTGACTGCTTCGCCTGTTGCCAGGCTCTGCATCCTCTCATTGAACACAAGCAGACTGAGCTCTGAAATGTGAAAAAATGGACATTTGATGACAGAAAATGTGGAATTATTGTGGTTTAACATTACAGATTTTCCTCGTGAGCAGCTTTACTTGCAGTTAGTTTGTTAGTCAGACTAAGTTTGCTTGTGTATCTTCCGTCAGAGATCCTTTGAAATGACTCAGTCTGTGGCTCTGGAGGCCAAACCAGCAGGAAAGAAACCTTAGTTTTTCTCTGAAGATCAGTCCAGTCTGTTCACAAGTAGTTTTAAGCTGGTCAGACACAGTCATCTGGTTGTTTATCTCGGCATGTTGGGGGGAAAAACACTGTAAACACCAATCTGTGTGTACGACAAGTTCTTCTATAGCTGCTTCTTTAATCAGGAAACATTTAAACATGTAGGAACTTTAAGATTCACTTCATGGGAACTTTTGAGTCAACACAAAGACGTGCAGCGACGTGAACACAGTCAGCTTTAAACAGAAACACGTCTGAACAGGTTGAAAATGCTGTTTTCATATTTACATTTATTCCAATGTAGTTCAATGAAATATACAAAAAGCTTTTAGTGTATTCGACTTCAGGGAAATGCAACATGGCTTATGAACACAGCTTTAAATATTTGTGCCTCTCAGTTTAATTTATTTCTTTTTTATATGAAATATTTTGTTTTATATCTGTGTTTTGTTTCTGCGTTTCACCTCCTGCTCTACATACATTCATCTGTGGTGTTTGCAGTCATAGCAGCTCTTCCTCTTTCCTGGTTTCATCCTGCTTTTTCCCAACAGACATAAACTGATATGGAGGGGTCGTTAGTGCCTCGTTGATGGGGACGTGATGAAGAACCTTGTAGTTGCTATGGATACAGTCCTGTGCTGTAGCTGCACATTAGCCCCATGCAGGTCTCTGCGGAGTTTCTTTACATTGGCCGTCCTGTGAGGACGATGAGCAGCCAGACTCGGGGATAATAGTCTAAGTGCTAGCTTTATATACAGCACATCTCCTATATGTGTGTGTGTGTGTGTGTGTGTGTGTGTGCTGCACGGAATTACATGGAGATGGATGTCACACAGAAAGGTTGCAGTGTGTTCTGCTTTTTCATCTTATTTTGTGATTTATGCAGATAGAAGAGAGTCATTGTAAGCTGCAATTCATGTTCTATCTGTTTGTATTGAAATATTTATTGCTTTATTAGAATTTTGGACTTTTTCAGTCAGTTTGCAGAACATTTTTATGTCTTTCAAAACCCTACATACAGTAAGTCTTTTGCAGTCTGCATTAAAAAAACATATTTTGGTTTGTCACTCCAACATTAACCTGGTTGACAGAAAAGTCTGCATCAATGTTTGCTGAGTTTAAAGGTCCATCTGTTAGTTTGTTTCACCTCCACTAAACAATCACATGACAAAACCTACTCATCTTTCATTCAGATGAGCTAACAAGGCAGTTAATCTGAAGACAGAACAGGCTGAGGAGAATTTATTTTCTGCAGCAGAAGTTACAGACACCTTCGATTTAATATCACTGTTTCTTCTATAAATGTTTCTGATAAAGCTGAAGATAAATAAATCTGTTTCTTAGCAATCAACTTTCATTTTTTAAAATACAAAAGTTTATATAAAAGCTGCTGATTCATTGTTCAATATGTCAGATTTAGGGGGATCTATTGGCAGAAAATGACAAAAAAAAAGTAGTATTATCTGCAAATTAAGCCCTTTATAAACACACGCTGATGTTTCCCGGCTCAGTTGTTGACAAATCTTTTTTATTGCATCTAAAAAGAAAACTAGTCTTGACATTCTTAAACCCCCCGGGAGGGTGGAGGCAAAAGTTCAGCTGAGTGTCTGCAGACTTGCAGGAAAGATTTGGTGCTTCAGCACAGCAAAGGCTACATCTGTCCAACAATTTATTATTCATTACATTTTGTGAAGCCAGCATACTGGCCTGTAAATATTACGAGCCGACGGGTTCAGTTTTTTAAGTTTTATGTTTATGTTGGCCTTCGAGCCACAGATTCACTGGCAGTCAACAAGTACTTGGCCGAGCCGAGGCGGATCGGAGCCAAGCAAAAGATTTGTTCGTCTGGGACGAAAAACATTATTCTTGTTTTATTGTTTCATTTTGCAAATATAGCAAAGGCTGCACATTACACCAGAGAGCATTACTTTAATTGGACCATCATGCAGAGATGTATGAGTGGGCGTGGACGTCTGCTGGTCATTGCTGTAATGGAACGGACGAAATCTTTTCAGAGTCACCGAATTGCAGGATTTAAGTGGCTGCTATTTTCCGGCTGGTGGTAACTGCCATGTAAAAAAGGTTCACTTATCTGATGCTGAGCACTCAGTTTCCACGTTTCCTCCCATGTCTCTGCCTCTGATTGGTCGATCCACAGCATCCTGCCAGCCTGCTCCACTGGTTTTTTTTTAATAAAACTCTTTTTTTTCAGAGTTTGCACTTGTATTTCCACTATCATTGCAGTCAGGGGGGTCTGAGGAGTCGCTGCAGGTTTCAAATACGACGGCATTTAACACATAAAAAGAGATTTTTTTCTCACCAGTAAAAAAGGTAACACATGACAATAATTATAAGAGACTTTAAAGATTTAATTTGGCATTTTTGGCTGTTTTTTAAAAAAAAAAGTGTTTGCAGTTTGCACTTATAAAACAGGCTGTAAATTCACTGCAAAGATTTTATTCTTCAGTTTTAAAATAATTTTACCTGAGCTGTAACACAAACGCAGAGCTGAAGACAGTCTGAGTCTGTGCTCTCCACCTGTCAGCTGCTGATTAACTCAGAAAAAATACTTGGACTCATTTAGAAATTTTCTATTAGACGCAAACAATGAACTCAATTCAACCAGCAAACACATTTCGGTCCTCTGGCAAAGTATTCAATTCATTTTACCATTACAGCACATTATGACGGGCCCACAGGGTGACCTTAATTTCATAGTCTTTCCCATTTGCAATTCAGAGATAACTCAATGCCTTTTCACAGCGAAGATACAGAATGACCTTCATTACTCAGCAAAACCTAGTTAGAAACCACAAAATAACCCTCCGACAGTACAGTAAAAAACCCATCTGAGCTCAGCTGATAGAACTCAATTCCTTTAAAACTGTACGAGGCTCAGTTCTGGAGCAAAGAAATGACTTTTAATTCACATTCAAACTCTGCAGCCGCCGCAGAGACGAAATCTACAGCCAGTGGAAAAATAAAAAAGAAAGCAATCCGAACGAAAGTAATTCCCCGGTGGGGTGTAACCTCTCTCCAAAATGTCGTGCATGCATCTTTCATGCCGTGTTACACCCGACAGTATGTGGCAGAGATTAGGTTCGCTGCTTCTATACAAGGACCGCCGCTGGTGAATATGTATGAGTGTATGCCAGAGTGAGCATGTGTGTGTGTGTTCGTGTGTGTGTGTGTGTGTGTGTCAGTCAAAGTGAGGAATTAACTTCTGGAAGGTCCGGTGTGTGAGATTTAGTGCCATCTAATGTTTATGCTGCAGATTTGCAACGAAGCAACATTTGCAGCGAGTTCTGCTGTAAATAAAGTGATGGTGAAAAAACAAAAAGCTTATTTCCTGTTGATTATACAACAGTGTGACTTCTTTAAACTCGAGGTTCCTCAGCTGATGATCTCAATGAGGAAGAACACACAAACTTTTGTGAAGCTTCCTCTCAAGTCTACGATGGTTAAAGTGTTTGATACTTACACCTGCAAAGATTAAAAGCATCAGGAGGAAATCAAGTGGTAAAATCCTTCAGTTAAAGAATGAGACAAGAGAAGGAAAGTTTTTGTGCAAGAAAATGAATGAAAATGTCCTGAAGAAGTGAAACTTTTGCTGTGAGAAACAAGCAAAAAAAAAAAAGGATAGTGAATATTTATTTAATTAAACTAATTAAATGTTTTATTCGAACTCTTTCCTTCTGATTTAACTGCTAAGTTTTACGACGACAGGGAGACAAATTCAGAAGTGAGTTTTGTGATTT
>JAPZDV010000006.1:20022563-20033791 GCA_029814665.1 Acanthurus lineatus | reverse complement strand
AGACAGACAGACAGGTAGGCAGACAGACAGACAGGAATCCTGCAGGGGGAGGAAAGTGAAAAGAGCTGAGGAGGTGACGGAGATGTGAGATGAGATTGTGGTGGAGTTTGACTCCGACCATGAGAGGGCAGCTGCTTCACCAGAGACAACGAGAAAGAAGAGACACCAAAGATGGCGGCTTTATGTACGTAATGTACAAATCCTGCCCCTCCCCACTTGAAAATTTGCATTTGCTCTTTAATAGTTGAACTGACAACATAATAAGCCACAGTTTGGTTCAACCAACAGCCTGAAAATGAAGCTTTTATCTTTCTTTTGTAGCCACAGTAAACAGTACTGACTTAGCATCGTAGCATCTACGTTAGCTAAAGCATCCTCACATATATGTTGTCTCTCAACCGCTCAGTCTGGATTTAAACGTGAAGACATTTCTGTCGTGAAATCACGCCAATGCGTTGTAGAGGTTTAGCTTATGAATAAAAAAGAAAAAAAAAGAGGTTTAAAAGTTATTTTGGGGCAAAGACACAAAACATTTTTAGCAGTTTATATGAGATTTCACTGGTGAGTCTTTATATACAGTTATTGACCATTGATACTGCACATATGATTATCTCCCCATTCTCTTAGACAGGGCACGGTCTTTTTTACCCAAAACAACTGCACGGAGGCTTCAGCAAGATGGCCGCCGAGTGGTGGGACTTGTCCATAGGGACTTTGCTTCAGTGGAGCTGATTTTTGTAGGTCATTATTGTTCAAAACAGCAGAGAGACATTTAGTTAAGTAACACATTATTGTGGGTAAACAGTTGCTGTTTATGTCACATTGGCTAAATCTGTTAAACTTAAAGAGTATATAAGGATATTTTGTTCTTTATTTGTATCTGCTTTGATTCTTACTGGCTGCATTACTGATTTGTATTGCACAGTTTTACATTTATGGAGATTAAAACTGCTCAGTAAATCGCCAGGGTAAAGCCGCTTTATATGTATCTATATATACATACACATACTGTATATATACGGTCCCTTTAAACTTTAAAGTCTTTGTAATGCAGTCGGGTCTGAGCGTAGCTCGGCTGCAGCCATTGTTGCCATGGTTTACCACATTAAAGCATATCTGTATGTTTATCAGTGACTGACGTTGGAGAGCGCGTCCCCCCCCCCCGGGCGACTCCCAGCTTTGTCTCAGCTACCGACTACAAGGCAAATCCAATCAATGGCCATGCTTCGCTGAACAGGAGGCCCCGTTTAAAAAAAAAAACACACACAGCTGCTTTCTATTCTGAGCATCACATGACCACATGTTGATTTAACTCTCTTTCATCTCTCACATATTGCAATCAGAGTCGTTTCGTGGGGCCTAATGAAACGCAGATGGCGAACGCGGTTTGATAATATAGATGAAAAAGCGACCAAATTAGCTTCCGTCTCGTGAGTTATTGATTGCGTACAGTTTGAGGCGGTGACTATTTGTCACCGGAAAAAGGGGCTTAAATCTCAGCAGATTCTGCACATGTGAGAAATGATGGTGTTGATTTAAGCTGCGAGTCATTACATTAGCCACGCATAAGCAAATTTGTGTAAACAGTCTCCTCAGCCGTGCGAGATCTGGAAGGTCCATTTGTTTTCTAGATGCAGCTCTGAAGCAAACCTTCATCTCTGCTAAAAAGTCCTCGTCTTCCTCTCTTCGCCCTCTGTTGTCTCCTTTGTGGTCGTCTTGCTCGCCATGTGTTTACCTCTGCTGCTTGTTTTTGCTCCGGCTGCAGATGCTCTTGTGTGCTTGTCCGGACTTGTGATTCACAGTTCGGCCTTCGTGTCTCGTTTTAATGTCAGAGCATCTAAAGGCTGCGGTCTGTTTCGCTTAAAAAAAACAAATTAAAATCATTTTTTTTCATGGAAAGTGTTTTGTCAGTGATTACTAATGTGTCTTTTTGCACCATTTAAGTCGAAATAGTGATCCAAAAAGTTACTTTAACTGCTTAATTTGAATGATTTTTGGACTTTTTACACCCAAAACAACCAAGATGGCGACGGCCATAATGCCAAACTTAAGATGTAATCAATTCATTTGATTGGTTGATGTCACAGAAGCTCTTTTCAATACTTATAATACAATATATTGATGATTTAGAACATCAGAATCATCATAATAAATGCTGTTAAAGGATTTGAATACAGCCTCAATGTATTTCCAACTATTTCTAATCCAGCATCAAAATAACTTAATCTACAGAATTATTAATAATCTTACAGCTGAACTTCTAATGTGACAATGAGACTTTCAGACAACATGAGAGGTAAACTGTTGAGAGAAGCTGATGTTAATGTTTCGTCCTCCATGGTACCTTTTTTTTTATTCTTCGCCTCTCTACTTATTCAAATCGTAGTTTAATTACATCTCTCATGACTTCCAAATGTATTGTGATATGCAGGCGCTAATCAGTGTTGATTATAAATTATAATGTCAACCACTTAATATGCTGATATATTCCCCAAGTGTCCTGGGATAATAGATTGAGCCCTTGTGTGTTCTTGCCAAAGATCGCTTGAAAAGTCGCATTAATTACCAGCAATAAATTTGGCTCATAACTTTGATAATGACCTTGCTCCCCTTCTTTGCCTTGCAAGGATCAGTGATCTCAGTCGATTTCCTAATAATATGCAGCAGCTCAGGTATTACAGGATCAGCATTATGCTAATCTTTTTTTTTTTATCAATGCCAAAGTAATATGGTTGGAACACCTGAATCATCAAGTTAAAAAAGGTGACACCAAATCTTAAAGCAAAATGTCTCATAACGTGAGGAAGGACGAGACGCTTTTTTGACCGGAGGGCGAATGTTGAATGAAGAGTCAGATTAAACTTATGGTTTGGCCTAAAGGTGGCGCTACAAGCAGGTTCATAGATTTTTTTTTCCAAAAATTAACAAAGAAAAGAGGAAGCTTGAATGTACACAATAAGTTTTGAGTTTGACATTGGTTAGGTTAGGTTAGGTGACTTTATTTGAACCCACAGGTAGATTTGTTTTGCAGCATAACAGAGAGAGCGTTCATGTTCATTTAAAAACATTAAACAAAGAAACGAAAGAAGCACTGACAGAGGAAACATGCAGAACAGACAGGACAAACAGCAGGAAGTCACAAGCTCACAAGAAACAGGACTCAAGAGACGCCACTAAAGCAGAACTGTAAAATCATATACAGCTTAAAGGGCAGATAAATAGAAATAAATATAAAAAATTGTGTGCAACCCATGCTAGGCTTTGTTTAAATGAATGATAGCAGCTGGCACAAAGCTGTTCCTGTAGTCGTCCTACAACTACTTACTTTAAACCTTCGTCCAGACGGGAGGAGCTGAACTTCCTCAGAAAGAGGACGGGAGTCGTCACTTGTAATGTGATTGGCTATCAGCTGCAGCTTGATAGTAAACAAGGAGTCAATGCTCAGCTGTGACTGACCAATCAGGCGACTGGACCATTTAATAATCTGACTCAGTCTGTTCCTGTCTGTCAGTGTCAGATTGCCAGACCATGCCACCAAAGAAAAGGATAAAACCGACTCAATAAAAGCACGATAGAAAAGTGTGAGCATGGTTTGTCCGATGTGGAAGTACGACAGCTTCCTCAGGCAGAAAGACGCTGGTGCCCCTTCCCGCATACAGCCTCACAGTTTGCTTCGAAACCTGACTGAGCCGTCAATAACAGTGCCAAGATATTGTCTCTAATGTGCAATAGGAGCCGTTGACCTGATGGTGGTGCTGCAGGGGACAAAAAGAAGAGATCAATCAAAAAGAATCGATTTTTGTTTGTTTGTTTGTTTGTTTGTTCTCTGTTATCCTTCACTCAGCTTTCTCCTCATTGGATTAACCTTTCTCCTAAGTATAAAAACTGAGTTTGCATTGTTTTTAACTGCTTCTGTCTCTAGTTTTTAATGCAAGAATCGTTGAAATATCAAAAACTAAGCATTGTTTCAAACCTAACATACTATAAATTACACAAAAACTCAAATTAATTCCAGCCGGCTCATTTAGCATGACCTCTGTCTGATGTGAAATAAGCCTGCAGCTGTCACACATGACTCCAACTGAGATTTCTTTTGAGTGTTTTTTTTTTTCTAACCAGACCTCAGCAGCCCAGCCGAAAAAAAAAAAATAAAAATTTCGAGCACTTTGTTAAGCTCTCACCATCGCTGCAAAGCTCAACTTTCATCAGTCTTTCTGTTCTCAGGTCTTTATCCATCCGCTTGTGCTGGAAAGAGAGAAAATAGGACACATTCTTTCATCCTTTTCCTCTCAAAGGAATTACGTGTTTTAATACAAAAAAATAAAAAATGTTGACAGCACATGCAACACAATGTTCTACATAAAGGTTCGCACACATGAACACGGCGACCGAGGCAACAGAGGAATTATATGTTTGTACCCTCAGGCTTTTTTTTGTTCATCCTCCATCACAGGAGATTATAGAAATCTCCTCCAAGCATGCAGCTATTAACCAACAAATGTCTCACACGAAGGAGTGGATTTATTAAAGACACTGCATGTGACGCTCAGTCATGTCGTGGATTTTCAAGTACAACATGAAGAGATGAAAATTTCATGTTGCATTACTGAACATGAGCATAACATTTGCCCCTCTTTTTACTATAAATACACGTATAAATTGTCAAAATATAAAGAGAAAATCCTCACACAAACTCAGATTGATGCACGTAGCAAAAAAACACAAACAAAACTGATGCAGTTATTCATGTTTTGACAATATTTTAAACATCATGGTAATATTTCCTCTGTGAATCATATTTGCTTTGACATTCATTGTTCTTTTCCTCCTGATGGAGAGGGAATACAGGTGTTGTGTTGTTTACAAAATTAGCTGATTGCCAAGTGCCTCAGCGAGAGAACATTAAATCACAGCTCCATTCATCACTAATGCGTAGCTGAGCTGGTTGAGATACCCCCGAATCAATCATCTAAATGGGACCGTGAAAGCACAGTGCATGCTATTAAATGAGTTGTATCGGCAGCCGGGCTCGCCGCTCACCTCCGAGTGTAATCAGCGTCACTGCTGGGGGAGAGAAAAGCACTTTAACATACAGCAGCTGTTTAATCGCTCAACTTTAAACTGGTTATGAAACTAAAAGGTGCGAGGGGCGTCGTACTTTTTTTTTTTTTAAAAATCTGACTCTTTAATTAATATTCACATCAACAGCTCAATCACATACCGAAGCCTTTTTAAGTGGACTGACAACACGTAAGCTACTGCTTTTTGTCAGAATTGTAATTATTCTCAGAGCCCAACAGTGACACAATGAGTTTGAACTCTTTGTTCAGGTGTTTGTGAGTCGATTTACAGGAATAACAAGAATAAGTGATTCCTCTGACTAACAGGCAGCGACCAAGAAGCAAAACAATGTGCCAGCAAAGGCAGAAAAGATGCAGGAATGCAAACATGAGTGTTAACAATGCAGGTTTCATTGCATTTTTAAAAAAATCAGCTTTGCATATGTGTTTGTTAGACCTGCACGCAGGTAAGAAATGCATTATTCTACCGTTTTTTAAAGGAAACTGCAAAAACAGCAGCAGCAGATGTGGAGGCAGGACGTGTTCTTGAGTCTGTATCTGTATTGATAAGGTGAGTGAAGGATAGTTGGAGAGTGTGTCTGGTGTGTGTGTGTGTGTGTGTGTGTGTGTAGGTGTGGTAGATCAATCATAAGCAGTCGAGTATAACAAAGTGTCCCCCCCCCACCCCTTGTTGCAGTGGAGCCGAGATGATTGAATCTGACGTTTTTTATTACAAGACACTGCACTTTGCTCTGCACTTCACCTCCGATTAGGAACGCCCACTCCTTCAGTCTCGACCTCTGCAGGACACATTTTCCTTCTCCGTGCACACTGATGAGATCTGAGTCTGACCCGAGCCGACCTGCATCCTCATACCGACCGGACCCTCAGGTCCGACGCACCACATCCCTGATATCTGCTTGTTAGTCTGCGATAGTTGACCTTGGCCTCAAGTTTGTTGGCTTTCAGCCTCCAGACCTCCAGTCCTCCAAAGAACCAGTTCATGTTTTTCTCAGAAAACAAACAAACCTGCAGCCTCGACACCGGCCACGATCCCAGTTCAGGTTGAATACTTATCGGGTCCTTGAGTGTGAATCTCATATTGAGGCTGAGACCTTTTTAGCAGCAGCTCAGGTCAGATTTTGACCCAGAACTTTATTGAAAGCTGTTAAAATTATTAACTTCAGAGGTCAGTGATACTCACAAAGAAATCCTTCATAAATAAAAAGTCATGAGTCTGTTTTTATGGGAGGATAAAAAAACAAACACAACCCTCATGCCTTCATGTGTTATGATTTATCTGGTTTCACCAACAAAAGTTAAAACTGCTCTTTAAATACACAAAAATAACTCATTTTAGGCCTCAGCTTAAAGAAATTTTGCAAGAAAGAGAACTTTTAAATGTCTGCTGACTGTGTGAAAGAACCTGTTCACTTTCCAGAACCTGCTGTTCCTCATCTGTCCACCGGTGGCGCTGCAGTTTGTATTTCCTTTAACCACCTGACACAGTTACTCTTCTGTCCCTTGTGGCTTCGTTTATCCTCACTCATTTAATAACCACTTTAAACCGGCGTGACGGACAGGTAATTGATTAAACAGCTAATAATTTTCCTCATTATTCAAGTCTTCACGAGGCAAAAATGACACATATTTACTGCAGCTGTTAACTTTGTTTCTGCAGTTGGTGAATTTCCCTATTTTAGATTAAAAAAAATAATAATAAAGATCAAAATCTTGAATTAAAAAAAGTAATTTTACCCGTCAGTTGGAGCCCTACTTAAAAGTTTCTCTCTCAACTTATTAAAGCTGTCAGTATTTTTTTTTTTTGCAGTGGTTATTTCTGCTCCACCACCTCCTGTGTTAATCAACAGACGAGTCTTCAGAGTGTGATACAGTTCAGTCCAACTTAACAAGCTCATCGGGTCCGGGTCAAATCCATCCGGCTCCTTCAAATGAAGATCACTTCCAAAGATAAATGTCTTTAGTTGCCAGAAGTCATCCACAGTTATTTTTACCCTTCACCGGCGTCTTCGCTCCATCAGGGGTGAACTCCTCTGCAGCCCGCCGCCTCATTAAGAGGAATTCACAAAGGGATCCGGTCGTCCCCAGAAAACCTCTTTCTTTTCTTCCTCACTGTGTTCACCATCTGTTTAGTGAGGATGGTAATAATGGAAGTGGATGGGATGAACTAATTGGAGTCACGTCCGAGACTGTAAGCATAAAGCAGGTAAAGATAGTGATTGAATGTAGATAACATGTGATGCGAAACACAAAAACAACCAAATAATCTGTTTCATGCTCGTGGTTTGTTGAAAGCACGCTGCTTTTTATTCAATGTGCTGTGAGTCTGTCAGGATCTGCTGTTGCTCGAACAGTAAAAATTGTGGTTTTGTCTGCGGGTTTGTGGAGAAAAGAGTTCATTAGCATTCTCAGGCAATTATACTAAAAAACGTTTGGAGGTTTAGTAAAGCAGAACGTGGTTTTGTGTTTTTTTTAACAGTCCCACTGCAGCTTTGGGCACATCTCCCTTCAAGTCTGATGAGTTTTTTAATTCTGAATTTCCACGAGCTTCACAGAGACAAAACACAAAAGAAAAGGAATTTATGGATGAAGTCGTGTCTTTGTGTTTTTTTTCCTTCAGTGCAAAATGAGGCCAAGATAAAACCAGAACTGTCTGGACAATAAATGTAAGAAACTTGGTTGATGGGACAAACTGTTCTGATTAATTCACTGCTGTTTTTTTTTAAGTTGTAGTCTGAAACTGAAAGCGACATTTTATTAAATTTTTATTAGTAATCAAATGGAAGCTGAAGTGAATTCGTGTCTGGCTGACATTTATTTCTTCCCCGTTTTGCAAAAAGAAAGTGACAATTGTTACAAAAAGGCAGATAAAACTTTAGGATGTTGGATAATAAATTGGTACAAACACAAAAACTGACAGTAACTCCTGAAGGAAGAAGACAAAGCAAGATGAAGACACGGTGCAAAGAGCAGTGACGAAGAGTGAAACGGAGGTTTTCTGCTTTTCATTCTGCAGACTTGTTGACTTGTGGAGTTTTGCTGGTTGAGAATAAAAGCTTTGTTTGTGTGTCTTTGTATCTGGCACTTGGCTCTCTCCCTTTCTTGAATGACATTAAGACACAGTGGCACTTCACAAAAAAAAACCCTAACATGAATCATTAAAAAAAAAACTTCTAAGGCTTCCTGCAGTTCAAAAGTTCAAGTGGTTAATTCTTAATTAATGAGGGAAAGGCCTCCGTGTGAGAGGCAGGAGTCGTCTGTCAGGCAGCATCCAGAGAGAAAAGACTGAGAGGAAAACCTGCAGCCTGTTGTCTGGATCTCTGGAGCCTCTCTGCCTCCATCCTGCCTCCATCCTGCCCTCCATCCATCCTCTGCCATCCATCACTTCCCTCAGCAGCAGCAGCAGCTTTGTTTCCCTCTCCTGTTGATTCAGTCGTCGGTGATGAAAACATAACTGTCCTCCTTTTTTTAAAACGTCATAAAACGTGTGAGCTGATGCGTGTCGTCGTGTGTAGGACTGGATGTTATATGTTTGTTTTTTGTGACTGTGTGCGTCCACACATTAGTATGTGTGTGTAAATATGAGCGTTAAGAGCTGCGTGCGCTCCTCGGTACATATGGCGCCGAAGTAAACAAAAGCTAGCAGGCCATATGTCTTCCTGCAGGTGCTGCTCAGAGCTCCAGTGCATCAAATCCTCCTGATGTCTTTCAGTTTTTATGAAGGTTATTCTTAAGTTTGCATGTCTCAAGTTTTGGATGGCACACTTTGTGGCTCAAAAACTCACAATATCACAAAGTTAAACAGTTTTTGGCCACTGTAAGAAGGTCATCATGACGGATTCTGCTTGTAAAATGTTTGAAAAAAGGAAACTTATGACTTCAAAAGCTTGTGTCCATGTTCAGAGTGCCGCCGTGTCCGATCGCTGTGGAAATGAACACATCTGGTGAGGATCAGAAAGGAGAAGCCACACACTCTGATCAAAGCAGAAATTCACACTCTTGATCAAGTCGGAGCCAAACAATGAGAAAGACCTGCAGTCCTTTGATCAGCACAATAGTGACAGCTTTTTTTAAAGACAAGCTGTCGCTTACACAACTTCATTACAGCCATTTTTAATAGTGTTGACGTGAACAAAACACTGTAAAATTTCTCTTTGAGGAGTCATTTAGTTCCAACTCAACTATGATTAGGACCACTTTTATCAAGAGTCAGGTGAACACAAAACCTCAGGAGCTCCACTGAAGAACAGAGAAAACCACCGTCCACAGTTTCTGATTTTACTCTCTCTTTTACAGAAAAAACACAAACTTTTTTTACATTTAAACACCAGAAACAAACAGTTATAATAGTTTTCAGAATTGAGTGTGTAGAAATAAATGAATAAGTCTCATATTTGACCTGAACAATGCATTTAGGAGTTAAGTCAGGTCTGTTATTTGTGGTTTTGCACAAAGTTTGAATGCATCCTGATCGTTATTAGAGCCTCTCATGCTGCTCAACGTGACTCCTCATCAGGGGAGATTATTCAAAAATAAAAAGCCGTCAACAGAGATAGAAGGAAAAATATCAGAGAGAAATAGTTTGCAGAAGGTCAGAAGTACTTTTTCCTGGAGCTGCACTGAAAAGCAGCAGAAAGCAAGAAAACACGACCCAACACCTCCCAGATCCGTTTACCAAAAAAAATCCATCTCTCTTTAATTGGGTTCAGACAAACAGACAGATCCTGCCGGTGGGATGTTTTCTCTACCTGTTAGGATTCCCATCATGCTTTCACTGATGCTTTGCTCCTGGGGTTAAACTTTTTGAGAAAAAAAAAAACATGTGGACCGCCGTGTTTTGCATTTTGCAAAAAAAAAAAAGGTGTTTGAACAAAAATTATATGACAAATCAGATTTAAGCTGACATTTAATCTGCAGCTGTTTCTTAAAAAAGCAAAAAATAAGACGTCTGAGACAGAGGCGTTACTAGGCCTGCAGCTTCAGAGGGGCACAGCCCCCCAACCCCAAACACACACACACACACACACACACAAACAGCCTCACTATATTAATGCCACTCAAACTTACAAATGCACTCCGCTGATGGTAGCCAATATTTATTTACATTCACATGCAAGAACAGAGTTAGTTAACAGAGTTTAGTTCAAACAGTCCAAGTTTATTTTCTAACCATCAACGTGTACCGACTACTTTCCATCTCAGCTAAACGGTCGATGACTTGACTGTGACTGACTTTATCAAGCCGATCCCTCTCAACAGCCGAGACAGTGAGGTGTTGCAGCCTCTCTCGGGTCATTGTGGACATAAGTCATGTATGCAGCCGCCTCAAAACGCTGATCGATCTGTCACAGCTGCAGCTATTGAAAGCAGGTATTGTGAGAGCGATCTGAACGTATGTCACTGTGTTAACCTCCTGTGGATCAGCTACATTAGCTGGGCTCTCTCCCGAAATGACTTTCATTAACATCTGGCGAAGTGCACTAGCAAAAAAAAACTTAACCTACCTTTCTCAATCTCATTCCCGTTTCTCCTCCGCCCTACTGCTTCTCTGTTTTTAAAGAGCTTCCTTAAATCCATGACTGCAGCCTGTAAGCTAGCTGTCCGCTGACAAGTGAACTCCACACACACTGACAGCGTAGCAATAGCAGTGCTTGTATTTAAATTTCGCTTATTATTTAATTTTCGCCAGGTGTTGCCCATTCCACTCAGTGATTATGCAGCATAGACGCACCCAGCGCCTGCGAGTGCAACGCTTTGACTGTATAAAGCACCGGACAAACCCTCCATGACGTCTCCTGTTGGTTTCTGCTTGAGTGAAAGTGAAGCCTCAGAAATCTCGTCCTGGGCGCCGCCATTTGCCTGCGCCTGACTCCGCCCAAAGCCCGCCTCAACGCCGAAAAACCAAATATGGGAAAAGAGGCGGGGCTACAGCGGGGGTGAAAGGACAGACACCAGACCCACTCAGCTAACAGCCCCCAGCTAGCTGTCAACAGGCTGTCAATCAAGGCCACGCCCTGATTTATGCAAAAACGGCCGAATATTAAGCTTAAATATAAAATAAACAAATTAGTTAGAAAAAAATTCACCCCCCTCAGAGTTTTCATGAGATGGTAGAGAAGCTGTAGACAAAAAAACGTTTTTTGAACC